>SJYT01020787.1:0-29182 GCA_006410635.1 Cephalophus harveyi
ATGTGGCATTTTTATCACAACTTCCTCAAACAAAGCCTGAAAAGCATATTCTTCAATCATACATCTCAAAACTGAGTCCTCAGTGTGTAATGACACAAAGGAGATCTAATGGAGGTTTCTGAGCCAGTAGATTCATCTTTAGGAGGCACATCTTGAATTTCTGAAGGAATATGTGCCATCTTAAAGAAATCTTTCTTCAGATACTTTTCTCATTTGTCTGATTTTATACACTGCAACTTCAAATTCTGCTTGGGTGGCCTACAGAGATAAACTCTCTAGACCATCACAGTGGTACTCAAAGTCAAAAAGCTGTAGCATCACACAGTCACTGGTCTCCTAGCAATTGAAGGGTAGTTGTGACATCACAAAGTCACTGGTCTCCTAGCAATTGAAGGATAATGTTAAACCAGAGTTTACTTCTGTATCAATTTAAAATACAGGCTGCTTACATTAATAGTAACCAAAAATATGAAACCTGAAAAATCTCATTTCTAAAGAATTTTAACACAGAAAAATCACATTAATAAATCGACTTGGTTCCTGAAATAAAAGTAATTTATCACCCTTCTATAATGTTATCAAACCAAACTTAGGTCTGGTTGCTTCTGTGCAATAAAGTCACTCAAACTGACTGTGGGTTGCAGCGAAAGCAAGTGTAGTGTTTATTGTAGGACCAAGCAAGTCATCCTAGCAGCTAGTGCTTAAAAGACCCACACTCCCCAAATGCTTTCAGGGGAAGGATTTTAACAACAGATTGAGGGTGGACCATGGGGTGTGTGATCAATATTGGAACATTCTACTAATGACCTGTTTCTGAGGATATTGGGAGAAACATCATTGACTGGCTAGTTCCAACTACTCTGTGGTCTATGTACTTAAATTTCAGCCTGGTTGGGGCTTTAGCATCTCTGAAACTGTTCACAAGAGAGTGCTCAGAATATTATCTATGATCCTTCTGGAGGAAGTAAAGATCCTTGACTTTGATTAATGGCTAAATCATTATTAATTTATATTGCTTGATTAATTTTCTTTGTTTCTGCCTTTCCTAACTTCTCTGATCAAAATTCCTCTTGGAACACAAGGAGGTCTACAATCTCCTACCTCTCTCTCTTCATACTTTTCAATCTTTAGAAGAGACTACTTAGAACAAGAAAGAAAATAAAGTGTTGGACTTAGGTTGATCATAAATGTGACATAAAATCTCAGTTGCAGGTTTGATTTATGTTTCAGGTTCCCCAGCTCTTGGAGTGTTAGAGTCAACAACAACTTTGGCAATTTCCTGTTGAAATGGAGCTCAGAGTTAGAAATAATTCTGAGATTTATGCCTGTTATCAATATTTCCTGTTATGCAAACGGTATATCTGTCTATTTTTGTCATTAAACCTGGACAAGCATTTGAAAATTGGTAGATCTTTATTAAAAGGAAAGAAGGGAGTGACATAAAAGAGTCCTCATATTTTAGATGCATCAAAGAAAACACATTTTGAGGTATTTCCATCTTACATAGATTCAGTAACCAAGTAGGCTTTTGAATCATTCTACCTCTGGGTTTTAATTTTTTTCCATTGCTCTTATACCTAACAGGAATTTTAAGCCAATGTACTTTATATATATATATAAAAGTATATATATATATTTTTATATACTTTATATATATATATATATATATATATATATATATATATTCACGCACATCTATCTATGTATCTCAAAATATAATTTTAGGCAACTTTATTTAGTTGGCAAAATATTTTGCCCACCACCAATGTTCTAAATGAACTATTTGGGAAACCCAGTATTACTTAATAATTTTCTGGCTGAATAATTTAGAACCTGTTACTGAAAGGCTCTCCCTTAATCTAGCTCATCTTCCACTATTCTTTCTGTAATAGAGATGGGGTTCATATTTATGAGGACACCTTGAGCCCAAAAAAATCGCAACTCTTAGTTACTTAAGGATATTGTTCTAAGAAAGCTGTTGCTATCATCATGCTAGATACAATTTTAAACATTCAGGGGGATGGCATGGGGAGGAAGGAGGGAGGGGGTTTCAGGATGGGGAGTACATGTATACCTGTGGCGGATTCATGTTGATGTATGGCAAAACCAATACAATATTGTAAATAAATTAACCTCCAATTAAAATGAATAATTTATATCAAAAAATAAACATTCAAGTTTTCAGTAACATAGGAACATGTCTGAACCACATGCACAATGATCAGCTAACTGAACTTGGGATAACAGCTACCCATTTAATGGGTAAAACAGATGTACTGTGCATAGATCATACTCATGCTCGTCTGGCTAGCTAAACATTAAAATTATATGATGTGTACATGTAAATTACTTCTCCATAATTCAGTATGTAAAATTATTTGATCACTTTAAACTTCTGATACCAAATATTTCAATAGAAATCATTGATGATCAAAATTTCTCTCCTTTCAGGCTAGGGTGGTTCAACTTCCTGCCCTCTCTCCACACCATATCTCTTGAATCTAGTCTTCCTTTGTACTTCCATAGTTAACTAGATAACATGAACAGGCTCAATATGATATTTTAATGGGGAAATATTTTATGGGCTGTGTATTTTATCAACATTTTACCCAGTTGTCACAGAAGCATGGCACAAATGCTTCCAGCAGGAAACTTGAAGCCAGCATTATTATATATAATGAGTAACTTTCATCTTAGAATACTCTTAGAAAATAATTTATTATCCCAAACACTGAAGGAAAAAAAGTTATAAGAAAACAATAATTGTCAACGTTGATAGGAAAACATTTGGTAAAAACTACATTTGAATTCTCAATATTACAAAAAGTAAGAACACGACATCTGGTCCCACTGCTTCATGAGAAGTAGAAGGGGAAAAGGCAGAAGCAGTGGCAGTTTTCCTTTTTTGTGGCTCTAAATACACTGCAGTTGGTGATGGCAGCTATAAAGTTAGAAGACAATTGCTTCCTGGAAGAAAAGCTATCACAAATTTAGAAGTATGTTAAAAAGTGAAGACATGACTTGACCAATGGAGGCCCATAGAGGCACATCTATGTTCGTTCCAGTAGACATATACAGATGTGAGAACTCCAAAATGCTCTGCTGGGGATGACTTGTGAGTGTCCACTGGATTACAAGGAGATCAAGCCAGTCAAACATAAAGGAAGTAAACTCTGAAGATACATTAGAATCACTAATGCCCTAAGCTGAGGCTCCAAAACTTTGACCACCTGAGCAAAGGACTGGCTCACTCGGAAAGACCCTGATTCTTAGGAAACATTGGAATCAGGAAGAGAAGTGGGTGAGAGAGGAGGAGAAGGTTCTACAGCTTCACCCATTCAATGGACATGATCTTGGGCAGATGCTGGGAAATGGTGAGGGACAGAGAGGCCTTATGTGCTGCAGTCCAAGGGCTCACAAAGAGTCAGACATGTTTTGTGGCTGAACTCAACAAGATTTCAGTTAATAAAATGAATCTTCCAGGGTCATGGTTAAGTCTCAAGATGTTAGAGGAATAGGTGGCACAGACCACTTTCTCCCACACAAATTGATCAAAGAATCGGTTGCATATGGAACACCTTCCAGAAACCAACTTTTGAACAGTGTTGAAGGGCCCTAGAAACCGAGAAAAGCAAACCAGGGTCTTAAAAAGGAGATAGGACAAAATAAGAGAAAAAGAGAGAGGAAAAGATTTTAGGGATGGAAAACCATCTTGGAGAGAGACTCATAAAGGAGCAGAAATTTGCACAAAATAGGAAGCCCTCTCTCCTAGGTATCAGTGGGGGAAAGAAACAGAATTGGGGGGAAAAAGAACAAAAACACAGATTATGCCAGAAACTGCAATTACTAACCTAGAAGTGGATCAGATGTTCCTGTCCACATCATACAGTGAGGCCTGGGAGGGAGGCCTGGGCTGTATCAAACACACTATGGCTAGAACCAAGCTTTAGTGCCCTGAGGACAATCCAGCACAGCTAAGGTGACATAGAAACATAAACCATGGGAACACTACAGACAAAAATTTTAAAAAGGACTTTTCCTGAGAGAAGGCTCTAAGGCCACATAGTGAACATTCACAGAAGAGTGTGCACTAGAAAATACCAAAGGAGACCAAGTCAGCTTCCGTTTAAGACCTTTTCCTCCACGGAGGGTGAGAGGAATGTGTAATGACTGCCAGAGGCAGAAGGAAATAGGCTTCTGTTATCTTGGCCCCAGAGACATCTCCCACCAAGCTCTAAGCTGGTTGACAGTTGCTAACCATTAACTCCTGGCTTCATGGACAGTTTGTATAGGCCAAAATCATAACAGCCTGAGGAGAAACACAGCACACCTGAGACTGTGCTCTCTGGCACAGGCAGTAAAATGAGTAGCTGGGACCAGAGAGCTGCATAAGATGGGATGACCCAACTGGGACAGTGCCCTTGCCCACCACCCACTCACCCGTGTTTTCTGGGAAGAGCACAAAGCATATAGTCATGGTCAGGGACCTTGCCGAGCATCTATGTGCCTGATTGGCTTAGACCTGGGAAGTGCCCCAAACATAGGGCCCACTTGAGACAGTGCCCTCATGTAGCAACCGGGAGACTGAGCCAGGTGGACCCAGAAAGTACATGTCACATTTGTCAGTGGCAAGCCCAATTTGGTCCATCCACCTCAAGCACCTCCACATATCCCAGTGGTATTTGTTTTCAGTATCCTGCCTATCACCACCAAAACACTGAGCAAGTGAGGTCAAATAAGAGGCTACCACACCCTCAATCATGTTAAAAACCGGACATGGGAGAGGCTTTCAAATAGAAGAAGAAAATATTAGTAAAGTAGTGTAAACCAACTCAGAAGTGACAGGTTCAATGGAATAACAGTCTGCAGTTAATGCCAAGACTGCTCAATTGAGGGACAACAGTAGCCTTTGACAACAAGTACAAGCCTCATCAAGAGACTGCCTGACACTGTACTGACATCACAAATCACACAACTACTTCTTAGAAATTCTGAAATCTGTAATTATGATTTCTTAAACTTTTAAAAGTTTTAATTTGTTATTCCCTAAACTTTTATTTCTACTGATCATTATTACCTTTCTAAAAAAATAAATCTAACTTTTTAAACATTCTTTTTTCATACATGAGAATGATTTTGGCCTCTTTTTTTTTTTTACTCTATTTAAACGAGTCTAAATTTTATTATTGGTTGTTAATTTCTGCATTCTGAAATTTGTTATCAACTTTGTAGCTTTAGGAGCAAAATCTTTAAAATCTGTTTTCACTTAAGGATTTGTTTCCTGAGTTGATCTCTCCCCTTTTGATTCCCCCTTTTCTCCCCCTGCTGCTGCCACTGCTGCTGCTAAGTTGCTTTAGTCGTGTCCAACTGTGTGTGACCCCATAGACGGCAGTCCACCAGGCTCCCCCATCCCTGGGATTCTCCAGGCAAGAACACTGGAGTGCGTTGCCATTTCCTTCTCCACTGCATGAAAGTGAAAAGTGAAAGTGAAGTCATTCAGTCGTGCCTGACTCTTAGCGACCCCATGGACTCTAGCCCACCAGGCTCCTCCATCCATGGGATTTTCCAGGCAAGAGTACTGGAGTGGAGTGCCATTACCTTCTCCCCCTCCCCCTAGGCATCTTTATCTCCCTCCTCCCTTTTCTCTGCTCTATATAACTATGTGAATCCCTTTGACTGTTTCTGGATGAGGAGAGCTGTGTCACCATTAACCTAGGGGTTTTGTCTTCTGTATTGTGTGGATATGGATTTTGATGTTACTGTAAATTGGGGACAGAAACCCAGAGGCCAGGACATCGATTCCAGAACTTTAAATCACCATTGAACACCTGACCTCAGGGAACATTAAAGGATAAGCACACACCCCAGAGTTTCCATGCCTACATGGAAAGAAAGCTCTACGCTCAAGCCAGCAAGTTCAGGACAAGAGACCCCACACCTATTCTCCAGCAAAATAGAAACACGACAGTGAATATTATAAAAGGGGCTACCAGAAGTCATGCTAAAACCACAAACACCCCAAAACACAATCCTGGACAATTCATTGCACTCCAGACAGAAGAGACCTAGATCTGCCTGGCAGTGCACAGACACAAATTCTCCAAAGCCTTAAACCTTGACAAGTCACTGGTCCAATCCCACCCACAAAGGGCAGGTTACACAATGAAGTGGAGCCATAACCCTCCAGTCTGCAGAAAGGGGACCCAAACCACAGCAATCTAAACAAAATGAAAAGGGAGAGAAATATGCAGCTAGTGAAGGCACATGATAAAAGCCAACCAAATCAAACAAAAGAAGAGGAGGTCAGAATTCTTCCTGAAAAAATTTCAGAAAATTAAGAGTAAAGATGACCAAAATCTTGAAAGCTAACCAGAGTCACCAGTAAAAATACTGGAGGCCTGGACTGAGAATAAATAAATATTTTTACCATGGATATAGAAGAAATAACGAAGAGTCAAGCAGTAAAAACCAATGCAATAACTGAGATTAACAACACTCTGGAAGGAACCAACACTAGAGTAAATGAGACGGAGAAAGAACTAATTAGGTGGAGGTAGAAAGGAGGAAATAAATTAAACACAGTGGAATGTGCAAAAAAAAAAAAAAAAAGAAGGAAAGCAGGAAAAGCTCTGAGACATCTGGGGCAATGATAATTGCCCCACAAAGAGAAACAGAGGTGTCCAGGTGGAGAAACCCACCCCCCCCAAAAAAAAAAAAAAAAAAAAAAGGGGGTTTGGGAATATAGAAAACTCTTGAGGAGGTAAAAGTTGAAACCACCCTTAAATGAGTCACGATGCAAGAATTTGAACCAGACATGGAACAATTAACCAGTTCATACCTGGGAAAAGAGAGTGACAAACCAGTTCAAAACTCTGTTTATGTGAAATATATGCAGAGTATACTATCAAGTGAAGAGGAAATAAAAAGCCTCTTGACGAAAGTGAAAGAGGAGAGTGAAAAAGTTGGCTTAAAGCTCAACATTCAGAAAACGAAGATCATGGCATCCGGTCCCATTACTTCATGGGAAATAGATGGGGAAACAGTGGAAACAGTGTCAGACTTTAAATTTGGGGGCTCCAAAATCATTGTAGATGGTGACTGCAGCCATCTGCAGCCATGAAATTAAAAGACACTTACTTCTTGGAAGAAAAGTTATGACCAACCTAGATAGCACATTCAAAAGCAGAGATATTACTTTGCTGACTAAGGTCCGTCTAGTCAAGGATATGGTTTTTCCTGTGGTCATGTATGGATGTGAGAGTTGGACTGTGAAGAAGGCTGAGCACCAAAGAATTGATGCTTTTAAACTGTGGTGTTGGAGAAGACTCTTAAGAGTCCCTTGGACTGCAAGGAGATTCAACCAGTCCATTCAGAAGGAGATCAGCCCTGGGATTTCTTTGGAAGGAATGATGGTAAAGCTGAAACTCCAGTACTTTGGCCACCTCATGCGAAGAGTTGACTCATTGGAAAACACTCTGACGCTGGGAGGGATTAGGGCAGGAGGTGAAGGGAACGACAGAGGATGAGATGCCTGGATGGCCTCACTGACTTGATGGACGTGAGTCTGAGTGAACTCCGGGAGTTGGTGATGGACAGGGAGGCCTGGCGTGCTGCGATTCATGGGGTCACAAAGAGTCAGACACGACTGAACGACTGAACTGAACTGATACTATCAAACTACCAGGTGAATGAATCACAAGCTGGCCTCAAGATTGTTGGGAGAAACATCAACAACCTCTGATATAGTGATGGTAAGATGGGAAAAAATAGAAATTGAAGAGGAAATAAAGAGGCTCTTCATGTGGGTGAATGATAAGAGTGAAAAATCTTGCTGAAAACTCAACATTCATAAAAACAAAGATCAGGGCATCTGGTCCCATCACTACTCAACAAATAGAAGGGGTACACGTGTGGAAACAGTGACAAGCTTAATTTTGTGTGGCTCCACAATCACTATGAATGGTGGGTGCAGTCACCAAATTAAATGTCACTTGCTTCTTGATGTAAAATCTGTGACAAACCTAAACATTGCATTAACAAAAAGACACATTACCTTACTAAATTCTCAGTAAATAAGAAAGGTAAATTATGGTAATAGTGGAGGGTATGGGATGTTGCTGAGTAATGTATATAGCTTTTGATTGGTTATTATATCTTTTATTGCTAATTCAGTAAGTATTTAAAATACATCATTTTGCAGGCACTAAGTTCTAGCTGATGTGCAAGATACATAAGGAAACTTGGGTAGACATGAGACATATACAGGAATCTGATATCTGTGGTTAACTTGGTAGGTAGGCAAACAGGTTCTTTCCAGTCCCAAGTGAGAGTTTAGGAAAAGTTGCGAAATGTGGCTTAGCATGACTGAAAATATTTTGCCTGATTGTAGCTCTAGAAGTTCAGTGAAACAGATAGATAATGAAGCTACTATGGGAAATAGATGGGGAAACAGTGGCAACAGTGTCAGACTTTATTTTGGGGGGCTCCAAAATCACTGCAGATGGTGACTGCAGCCATGAAATTAAAAGATGCTTACCCATTGTGAGAAAAGTTATGACAAACTTAGACAGTATATTCAAAAGTAGAGACATTACTTTGCCGACTAAGGTCGGTCTAGTCAAGGATATGGTTTTTCCTGTGGTCATGTATGGAAGTGAGAGTTGGACTGTGAAGGAGGCTGAGCGCTGAAGAATTGATGCTTTTGAACTGTGGTGCTAGAGAAGACTCTTGAGAGTCCCTTGGACTGCAAGGAGATCCAATCAGTCCATTCTGAAGGAGATCAGCCCTGGGATTTCTTTGGAAGGAATGATGCTAAAGCTGAAACTATAGTACTTTGGCCACCTCATGCAGAGAGTTGACTCATTGGAAAAGACTCTGATGCTGGGAGGGATTGGGGGCAGGAGGAGAAAAGAAAGACCGAGGATGAGATGACTGGATGGCATCACGGACTCGATGGATGTGAGTCTGAGTGAACTCTGGGAGGTGGTGATGGACAGGGAGGCCTGGCGTGCTGTGATTCACGGGGTCGCAAAGAGTCGGACATGACTGAGCAACTGAACTAAACTGAAGGGAAACAGATGTCATGTCTTCCAAGAACTGGTTAACCATGCTGAGATGCTGCATTTGCCACAAGGATTTAAGTCTGTCTTTCGGGAACAGGAAAGCAATGTCAAAATATACATTAGGAAATATAAGGTGGTGTATTGGTGGGATGAAATAAAGGCATGATATAAGGAGAGCAGAGCAAAGATGACTCTTTATAATACCACTTGTAAAATACCTAATGTTTGTTTGCTCACTGTGGTGCAATCTTTGACTATGTCATGTTATCATTGGTATCCCAGTGATGGTATGATGGTGATCATGGTTACCAAGTAGGCTATATTTGTATTTTCAAGTATGAAGCAGATTTTTGTTTAATGAAGACAACCTGCTATCTAACCTCTTAGCTTTCTTTCCGATAACTGACATAATAAAACTGAGAGAATGCTAAAGTACATACCCTTCATTTATTTTTTTCTAAATTTGATTTGTATCTGTTCCTTTTCCCATACCATCCTAATTTAGACACCCAGTTAGTTCAGCCTGGATGATTTCTAAAGTCACTTTATTTACATTTAATCTTTTCACATTGTTGTCATTTTCTAATTTTTCAAACAGCTCATTAGGTGTAATTAAAATAAGATACATAGTGAATGTTTCCTTGAACAGAAGAGTTTATTATTAAAGCATGGTAAAATAGCTAGGCACAGAAATAAAGACTCATTTTACTCTTAATTATTTCAAAATAGAAATTGACTCTATGAAGATAAACATGTAACTTTATTCTTCAAATAAGAAAATTGTAGGAATTTGTTGATCTCTCCCAACATTAATTTTATCTCTCCAGTGGAGGGGGAGAGACAACAGCAGTGGCTGACCCTTTCCTGTGGGTGGGGCATACTTGTCCCACCATGCCACCCTCTCAGTTTCTATCGATTCTGGCTCCCAGTCAGTTTTAGGGTGTGTGAAATCCTGGTCTGTGTCTGTCCCCTACTCTGTGGCCAAGAGGACCCGAGCGGGGAGCCTCAACACATCTCTCCCTCAGGGGCCCACTGTCAGGTTGGGGGGACACATTTGTAAGGATAATTGTGTTGTAGAAGGTGGCTCACTAGACTATGATGGACTAGAGGGCAAGGGGTTAAGCCACACAATCCACCAATCTCCTCCCTCTGCCCNCTGTGGCCAAGAGGACCCGAGTGGGGAGCCTCAACACATCTCTCCCTCAGAGGCCCACTGTCAGGTTGGGGGGACACATTTGTAAGGATAATTGTGTTGTAGAAGGTGGCTCACTAGACTATGATGGACTAGAGGGCAAGGGGTTAAGCCACACAATCCACCAATCTCCTCCCTCTGCCCACTCCACATATGTACCTGTACTCTCCATCCATAGTGATAGCTAACACTTGCTACAGTCCATGCACTGTTTCATGTGCTTTCCATGTGTTCATCCATCAAGTCAGTTTTCAGACAGTATTGCCATGTTGGTATCCTGTCTCCCAGGATGCAGCTTTCCTCCACACAAATCACACTCATTCACCAACAGTGGCTCAAAGCCTTGTGAATTTTGATTTCTCCATTTCCCAAAACTGATGACTGCAGTGCTCCATCAGACATGAGACCTAAGTTGGGCCTGCATTGTGAGATCTGCAAAGGAAATTGATAACAATGACAATTAATATGTGTGACAAGAGAATGACAGAAATATGAAGGAAAGACAGTGTATGATAGAATGAGTTTCTCAGAGTTTACCACTGTGGCAGGTGAATGGCTTTGAGTGAGTGTGATAGAGAGAATGTATGATTGGGACAGGAATTTCAAAGGACAGAACATGACTGGAAGAGACTAAAAGGGAGATGATAGTGATAGTGGTAGCTTGCCCCCAAGATGATACATGATACCTTAATGTGTACAGTGAATGGTGGATGGTGCTGCCTGATTCATGGTCTCCAAAGGAGAACATTTAATTCTGGAACCAAGAGACACAATTTATTTGCCAGACAGAGAGACACAGTTTCAGTCACTCACAGCTTTGTGTAGTAGAAATTTTATTCATGTGACAATGATAGAAAGAGCTTCTGACATAGATATCAGAACGGGACAGAAATAGTACCCGTGGTTCCGAAGGTCCAATTTGAAAAGCCACACACTTTCTTTCAGGCTTTTGAAGGACAGGTGGCACTAGTGGTAAAGAATCTGCCTGCCAACGCAAGAGGCACAACATAAACAGGTTCACCCCTGGGTGGCGAAGATCCCCAGGAGAAGGAAATGGGAACCCACTTCAATATTCTAGTTTAAGCAGAGCATTATATACTTTTCTGCTAGCTAATGAGAATAGATGAAAGAACGTCTCAAGGCTATGAAAATTTTACCCAGACCCTTTCCCATAACATACGTCCTGGGATGACATCAGCAGGATATTAACCAGAAGAAATGGGTTAACCCAGAAATCATGGCCATGGAAGTTTTACCCAGACTTTCTCCCATAACATAGACTCTCAGCTCAAAAAAAAGCATGTCTTTGAGCAAGAGATTCCGCTGCCTACCAGGGCTCCGTGTCTAAGGAAAAAGAATGTGAAAAGAGAATTTTCACCTCCTCTTTAAAGAACCTTGGTCTCCCTAGCAACCCGACTGAGTTAACTCCCTCACAGATATCATGACAGCATGAGCCTGTGTGGCCCACAGAGTGTCGGAGATAGAGTCTAGAAGAGATCGGGTGTGAGAGAAAATAAGTGTGATGTAAAAAGCATTATAGAGTGACACAGGAATATTACATAAAGAGTGTGTGTGACAGACAAACTGATTCAGCATGAGAAAGCAAATCTGAGAGATAATATGTATGGAAGAAAATGGGTCTGTCACACACGTCAGAGTGTGGCAGGGAATGAAGCTGACCATGGGAGACAGCAGCCTAGGAAGGTAGATCAACCCTCGGAGCCCATGATTCCCTGAGTGCGGCCATCCCCAGGTTTCAACTAGTCTGGAGGAAGTCAGAAACTTGACTTGGCTCAGATGTGCAAGCCACGATCTTCCCAATCAGTTTTATCAGTATAAAGCTAATATTTAGATTGAAACACATGCAAGGGGGATGTGTCAAAGGCTGCAGATGCTGACCTGGGTCAGTTTGAAAGGAGTGGGAAAGGACTCACAGCAGGCCTGAGTGGATGGTGTCAGTGAACTCCTCATACAGGAAATGATTCAGGAGGTCCAATTTGGAAAGCCACACACTTTCTTTCAGGCTTTCGAAAGACAGGTGGTGCTAGTGGTAAAGAATCTGCCTGCAAATGCAAAAGACAAAACAGATGCAGATTCAATCCCTGGGTGGGAAAGATACCCTAGAGAAGGGAATAGGAACCCACTCCAGTATTCTTGCCTGGAAAATTCCATGGACAAAGTAGCCAGGTGGGCTCCAGTCCATGGGTTGCAGAGTCAGACATGATTGAGCCCATATACACATATACACATATACTTTTAATCCAGGAGAAAGCAGAGGTTACAGAAGTGGTTACAATTCAGGACAGAGCAAGATAAAACATTAGGAGGACTTCCCTGGGGGTTCAGTGGATGGGAATACACCTGTCAATGAAAGGGACATGGTTTGATGCCTGGTCTGGGAAGATCCAACATGACACGGAGCAACTGAGCCTGTGCCCTGTAACTACTAGGCCTGTCCTCTAGAGTCCATGTTCTGAAATCAGAGAAGCCACCATTATGAGAAGCCTGTGCTCAACAACTAGAGTGTAGACACCACTGGCCACAACTAGAGAAAGCACGTGTGCATCAATAAACACTAAGCACAGGCAAAAATATATAAATAAAGTCAACGTGATGAGAGGAGAGCAGACCAGCTTCTCTGAGTAAAGAACAGTGCAGAACTGGGTTAGAGGTCCTGTATGGAAGCCAAGTGGGAAGTAAAGCCTCCCAGTCGCTTACAGATAGCTCTCTGTCCCAGGCTCCCCTGTGGGTACTACAAAGGGGGAGCCGTGAGCAGACACAGTTATAGTTTTAGTTGTAGGTTTAGGAGATAATAATTTTCCACCATGATCCCTGGGGAAAAAAAACAAACAAACAAACATGCCAGGGCAGAACCAGATACACATGGGTACATAAAGTAGGTGTGGACACTTTGGTAAGACATGGGGGAGGAAAGCCCAAAGAATGTACCGAGCAAGGGTCTAATGTGTTGACTTCTGCTGTCATCCACCCCACAAGCAGAAGCTCATGAATTAACCAGACCCACCTGAAGGTCAGACATTAGGGCAGAAGGAGAGTCAATGGAACGTCTAGGTGGCTATGACTCCTGCCTCCACAGGTTACACCATGAGGACACCCTCATACGCCCTACTGGGGGGACTGCTCATAGTTTCCCAGGAGCAGAAATGCTGGAGTTCAGGGATGTGCAGGCTTCACTGGATTCAGTCATGCCAGGCTGCTCCCAGGCATACTGCACCCATCTCCACCCCTACTGTATCCTGTGACCATTGAGGGTTTCCTCTTCTATAAATAGCCTGTTTGTATCCTTTCTGCTTTTCCACAACTCAGAATTGCAGTTATCTTCTTGATGATCAGCAGATTACTAAAAAATATTGGTATATTCTTGATACTAATCTGTTATGGGCTTAAAACAATGTTTAGGAAATACTTCCCCACTTCTAGTTTACAAGGATATTTTACTACATTTTGTATAGTACTTCTATATATTCGGTAACTCAAGGAACATTTCTTGCTCGGCACCATTCCAGTCCTACATGGAGGTTCCACTCTAGCCAGGAGAGACTGTCAAGAAGTGAAAAGAAAAAAAAAAAAAAAATATACTAGGTAGCCTATGGGAAGGTGGTGCAATCTCTGGTCACAGGTGAAGCAGGACAAAAGAGAGGGAGCGCTTGGAGGAGTGGCTTTCCATTTTCAATGGGGTGGTGAGGATCAGCTTTGTTGTGAAGCAGAGACTGAGTGAAGACTTGAAGGAGGTTTGGGAGCAAGAGGAGACCAGTGTGGCTTGAGCAGAATGGCTGAAGAGTGAAGTGAGAAGTGGTGGAAGGTGGCTATGGATTGGAATGTGTCCCCCAGGAAAAAGACGTTGCAATTCCAACCCCTGGAACCTGTCACTTAATTTGAAATTAGGGTTTTTGCAGATATAATTAGTTAAGATGAGGTCACAGTGCTACTGTGGCCGTAATCCAATGACTGGTACATTTATAAGAAACCCATGTGAGCACACACAGAGAGAGGCTGTGTGAAGACAATGGAAATAGAAGTCATGCCTCATCCACTTTTGTGCCCTGTGTTCCTGAGGTCTGGCTGCTGATACTCCAGTCCCAGGAAGTAANACTGTGGCCATAATCCAATGACTGGTACATTTATAAGAAACCCATGTGAGCACACACAGAGAGAGGCTGTGTGAAGACAGTGGAAATAGAAGTCATGCCTCATCCACTTTTGTGCCCTGTGTTCCTGAGGTCTGGCTGCTGATACTCCAGACCCAGGAAGTAAAGGTGGCCCGGATCACGGCCTGCCAACCAGGGTCCTTTTCTCTAATTGAAAATGGCCCAAAGCTTCCTGTAGTTACTTCAGACAAGATGTTTAGAATGAACAGATAATTCAGCCAGGTGATCAATCAGTAATAACAGAAAACTGTAAACATTTCCAAAGTGTCTGTGTAGGGATCGTCGTGATTCCTGGTATAGTGTGACTTGTAGAATCAGACAGCATTGTGTGGAAGCTGGGGAACCATTTGACTTATGACCATCAATGTCCTCCTGTGAAGTACAAATAACCCTTGGCTCCAAGCACGACTATAGAAAATGGATGAGAGGACACGGTCACGTGCTTGTCACAGGGCCTGGTGGGTGGCAGATGTCGGTGTTACTGTCAAGGTTCCTGTTGTTTTAGCTCAAGGTGAGTCACCTGGGCAGCTGCATGTTAGATCGGGGCACTCAGTGTCTCCCCGGAAGGAAGAGCCATAAGGAGACAACAAGTGTTAGGCCACAGGAGATCCAGCAGTCTTATGAGTTTGGGAAAGAAAACAAAACAAGCACCTTCACTGGGTTTTCTTAGTATCAGACTTTCTCTCTGTTTTCAGTATGCTAATGTGTCCTGTGGGTGTTCAGGGGAAGGTCTTTGTGGTCTGAAGTCCACAAATTTACTTGTCCTTGGAAATGTCTCTTAGCAGACTATCAAAAACAAAGCAAGCACCTTCACTGGGTTTTCTTAGTATCAGATTTTCTCTCTGTTTTCAGTATGCTAATGTGTCCTGTGGGTGTCCAGGGGAAGGTCTTTGTGGTCTGAAGTCCACAAATTTACTTGTCCTTGGAAATGTCTTTTAGCAGACTATCTCTGGGGACTAGTGTTTCTCAGAACACACTTTGTCGAGTAATGAACTCTAATCTTCATTTGTCAATGGATTTCAGATACCTCTCTAAACAGAAAGTCATGACTTTATCAAGAGCTCATACTGTACTTGATCCATCAGCATCTGTGGGTTACAGAGGCCAGCAGCTGATAGCTAGAAATCTGGATACATACAGGGCACTCGCTGGCTTTCTAGAAAAGAACCACTCTGTGGGGAACATTCATGGCTTTGTGAGACGGACACCATCCTCCAGAAAACACTGAACTGTGGCTCTACGTAAGAGCTGACTCTCTGAGCCTGTTAGAGATGAGCTCGCTGCATCCCCGTCACACAGGGCCTGGTCTCCTGGGGAGAACGGGTGCTGTTGGGCTGTGGGGGGTCGGGTTAGGCCCTGTCCTGGAGTCAACCTGCTACCCCTATGTCTGGTGCTTCCTGGCTTTCCCATCCTGCCAAGATGGTGAAGGGAAGAGCGCCCCAGTGTTTTCCAGCTTTGAAACCTCATCTCAGAGACACTTAGACTCTGGGTGTAGTAATTATGCCTTCTTCAGCTGGCCCCCAAAGGCCTTCTCTCCCAGTTTAGTGCCCTTGGTGGGTGAGGGCCAGGGTTCCTGTGACTGCAGACCCCAAGGAGTGGGTGTGGGTTAGCAGTAACCTGGGGCCTCTGCCTCCTGGTCTGGGGGCCTATCCCCCCACCCCCAGCTGTTCAGCCCCACCAGGGCCTGTGGGCATTCCAGGCCACTCTGGGCAAGTCTGGGATAAGTCGGTTGTTGCTCCTGGTCAGCTCTGCTTTGGAGGATGGAGAGACCAATGTCTTCCCTGAGTGTGTGTGGAGGTGGCAGTGGGAAGCGGATGGGAGGAAGATATTTTTTGATCTAGGATGCAGTCCAGTGAGTAATGAGACATCTCACGGCTTCAGCTTGGATTTGTGTATCTTTACCTTCATTTGTTAAGGCATGTTCCTGGGACCGGCAGCTGGGCTCAGTAGTTGGCTACCTGAAGGGGCTTTGGGCCCAGACAGGTTGGGGACAAATCCTGGTCCTCCCTCCCTAGCTGGGTGTCTAACCCAGGTGACCCTGCTATGCCTGGCACCTGGCCTGACACAGGGAGATGCTCAGATGGCTGTTCAGCCCATGGGTGATGGAAGGCCCATGGGCCCATGGGAGGAGGAAGTGTTCAGAGCTTTAGGTCAGTGCTGAGCAGCATGCTGAGATGGCTCCAAGGCAGGCTGGGTTACAGTGGCTGCATGTTGTAGCTGGGGGGCGGTGGGGCTGGGGAACCCAGCTCCTTTGTGTCTGTGGGCCCTGGGTCAGCAGGTGTTTTTGTGAGGAACCAAACATCCAATTGGACTGTGAAGAAGGCTAAGTGCTGAAGAATTGATGCCTTTGAACTGTGGTGTTGGAGGAGACTCTTGAAAGTCCCTTGGACTGCAAGGAGATCCAACCAGTCCATTCTGAAGGAGATCAGCCCTGAGATTTCTTTGGAAGGAATGATGCTAACGCTGAAACTCCAGTAATTTGGCCACCTCATGTGAAGAGTTGACTCACTGGAAAAGACTCTGATGCTGGGAGGGATTGAGAGTAGGAGGAGAAGGGGACGAGAGAGGATGAGATGGCCGGATGGCATCACGGACTCGATGGGCGTGAGTCTGAGTGAACTCCGACAGTTGGTGATGGACAGGGAGGCCTGGTGTGCTGCGATTCATGGGGTCACAAAGAGTCAGACACAACTGAGTGACTGAACTGAACTGGACTTAAACATCCAGATTTCTCTATGAACTCTCCTAGTTTTCCAGTGTTGGGGGCATATTTCTAGCAGAACGCCTAGACGGCACCAGGCAGTGCCCCGAGCTGGAAGGAGAGGGACGGAGTTGTGAGTGGCTAAACCACAGCTGCCCTTTCCTCCACGACCAGCATAGGCCACCATCTTTATGCTCAGCCCTGTCCTGGTGTTGTGTCTGTCTTCCGTGCATCCCTGCTAGCTGAGGCCTTGCCAGGCCTCACATGTCATGGTTAAGAGTAGACAATAGCTCCATGCACCAACTACCTTGCTCACCTGGCTGCTCAATGCCCTGAGCACACTGAGAGAGATGCACACACACACACACACACTGAGGGTAACACATGCACACATACTGAGAGACAGTCATACACACCTTAGAGACACACACTGTGAGACACACAGATACAATGAGAGACACACAATGAGAAGGAAAAACACAAACACTGAGAGAGACACACACTGAATTGGATGGAAGCACTAAGAGAGAGACACACACACACTGGCAGACACACTGACAGTGAGACACACACTCTGAGAGATAGACACACATTGAGACAGACACGCACTGAGAAACACACACATACAATGAGAGACACACACAATGAGAGGCAAAACCACAAACACTGAGAGAGACACACATACAGTGAGAGAAACACATACTGGGAGATACACACACACTAAAAGAGACACACCCACTGAGAGAAATATGAATCGAGAGAGACATACACACACTGAGAGACAAGCACATAGAGACACACACCCACTGAGGTAGAAACCTACACCCTGAGAGAATCACACACACAAACACACAGTGAGTGACACATACAGAGACACACACACTGAGAGTGTGACACACACACTGTGATAGAGATATGCACATAAACACTGAGAGACACACACACTGAAGGAGATTACACACACACTCTGACAGAGACAAACATGGAGAAAGACACACAAACTGAAGGATACACACACACTGAGATGGACGCAGGCACACACACTGACAGTGAGATACACACCCTGAGAGACACACAGAGACAGACACACACTGAGAGACACACACACATACAGTGACAGAAACGCACACTGAGAGACAGAAGCATACACACTGAAAGAGACACACACACTGAGAGAAACATGAATACAGAGAGAGAGACACACACACTGAGAGACAAGCACATAGAGACATACACCCACCGAGGTAGAAACCTACACCCTGAGAGAATCATACACACAATCACACAGTGAGTGACACACACAGAGACACACACACTGAGAGTGTGACACACACACTGTGATAGAGATACACACATAAACACTGAGAGAAACACATGCACTGAGAGAGATGCACACACACACTGACAGATAAATAAACACTGAGACAGACACACAAACGGAAAGATACACACATACTGAGAGAGATGCAAACACACATGCTGAGAGAGGGAGAGAGAGACTCAAACACTGAGAGACACTCTCATTGAGAGACACACATACACTGAGAAAGAAACATACACTCTGATAGAATCACACACACACACTGAGAGACACACAGAGAAACACATACTGAAAGAGCGACATGACAGAGAGAGACACGCACACAATGAAAAAGACACACACGCATACTGAGAGAGATGCACACACACATACTGAGAGAGGTACACACCCATACTGAGAGTGACACACACACACACTGAATTAGAAACACACACTGAGAGAGACACACACAGTGGAAGACTGAAACAACACACAGAGGGTGACACACACACACCGAGAGGCACACACACTGAGAGAGTAATACAAAGTACTGAGAGGGGCAGGCACAATGAGAAACATACAAACACACTCTGAGACATACACACACACACTGAGAGACACAAATACAGAGAGAGAGGCACACACACTGAGACACACAAGCACACTGAGAGAGAGATCCACAAGATAGAGAGAGATACAACCTGAGAGTGAAACACACATACACTGAGAGAGAGACACACTGCGAGACACTCTCAGACACACACACACAGACACACACATTGAGAGAGACACAAACAGACACTGAGAGAGAGACACCACACTGAGAGAGAAACACACAAACTGAGAGAGAAATATACACTCTGAGAGAATCACACAAACACACTGAGAGACACAAACACAGAGGAAACACACTATGAGAGTGCAACAAACACACACAGTGAGAGAGAGACACACACACACTGAGAGACACACACCTATACAGTACACACACACACTGAAAGACACACACCTACACAGTTACACACACACACTGAGAGACACACGCACACATCTCAGAAAGATACAGACACACAGTGAGGGAAAGAGACATACTGAGAGATACACAGATTCAGAGAGAGATGCACACACACTGAGAGAGACACACACAAGATACGGAGAGTTACACACTCTGAGAGAGTCACACACAAACACATATACTGAGAGAGAGACACACATATGCTGAGAGATACCCACATAAACACACACACAGACACACAGAGACACACATTAAGAGAAACACACACATACTGAGAGACACACACAGAGAGGCACACACACACACACTAAAAAAAGAGACTCACCCAATGCGGGAGACACATATACTGAGAGAGAGACAACCACACAGAGAGAGACACACACACACACACTAAAAAGAGAGACACACACAATGAGAAAAACACACATACTGAGAGAGAGACAAGCACACACTGAGAGAGATGCAAGCACACACACACAGTGAGAATGCAACACAGAGCAACACACACACACACATCCTGAGAGCAAGACACACACACTGAGAGAGAGACACACACACTGAGAGAGATACAGTGAGAAAGAAACAGACACACTGAGAGTAACACACACACACCAAGAGACACACACACACAGGCGCACACACACATGCTCAGAGACACATTACAGAGATAGACTAACACACTGAGAGAGACACACATGCACACTGAGATACACAGACACACTGAGGAGACAAATACACACAGAGAGATGCAAACACAATGAGAAAGACACACAGAGAAACACACACTGAGAGACACACAAACACACAGGGAGAGAGATGCACAAGTTATAGAAAAGTACAACCTGAGAGAATGACACTCACGTAATTACAATGTGATAGAGACACACACACACTGTGAGACACCCACATACACAGACATACACATGCATTGAGAGAGACACACACACACTGAGAGAGAAACACCACACTGAGAGAGAAACACACACACAGACACACACATAGAGAGAGTCCCACATGCAATGAGAGACACACACACACAGACTGAGAGACGCACATACAGAGAGACGCACAGACACAGTGAGAGACAGACACACTGAATTAGACCCTCACAAAAGCTGATAGACTCACACACAGAGGGAGACTGAAACTGAAGCCATGAAGGTCACACTCACACTGAGAGAGAGGCACACAAATACACACACAAAGAGAGGCACAAAACAGAGAGAAAAACACACGTTGAAAAATACACATACACAATGAAAGAGAGGCATACACACACACTGAGAAAGATAAAGACACCCAGTGAGAAAGAAAAAGACACACATTGAGAAAAACACAGATATAGAGAGGGACACACAAACACACTGTGGGAGAGACCCACAAGATACAAAGGGATACACACACTGAGAGGGTGACAGACACACACATACACTGAAAGACACACACATTGCAAGACACCCACATACACACACACAGACACACAGAAACATGAACATTGAGAGAGACACGGAGAGAGAGAGAGAGGCACAGATTGAGTGAGACACAGACACACAAACACTGAGAGATAGATACACAATCTGATAAACAAACCTACCCACTGAGAGAAACACACACATAATGAGAGGGATGCACACACTGAGGGAGAGGCACACACACTGAGAGGGACACACACTGAGAGTCACACACACAGATACAGAGATGCACACACACACACTGAGAAAGTGACTCATACACACTGAGAGAGACAGAATGAGTGCAACACACACAGAGAGTGAGACACACACACTGAAAGACACACACACCCAGACACTGAGACTCATACTGAGAGAGACAGAGATACACACAAACTGAGAGAGAGACCCACAGGCACTGAGAGAGGTATAAACACACTGAGAGAGAGACACACACAAACTGAAAGAGACACACAGAGAAACACAGAAACTGAGAGACCCAAACACACTGAGAGATACACATAAACACTGAAAGAGAGACACCCACACACTCAGAGGGAGACACAGATGCACAGAGACCCACACAGTTAGAGAGACACACATCCAGAGAGAGAGACACACACACAATGAGAAAGAGACACACACAAACAGACACACACACACACACACACACAGAGTGGGACACACACACACCAAGAGAGACATATAGAGATAGAGACAGACACACAATGAGAGGGAGAGAGACATACAGAGACAGTCACACAATGAGAGGGAGAGAAACATACACACTGAGAGAGAGAAACACACACACACACTGACAAACACACACACAGAGGAAGAAACGCATAGAGAGACAAACACACTGAGAGACACAGAGAGCGAGAGAGGGAGAAACAAATTCACAGAGACAAACACACACTGAGAGAGACACACACACACTGACACACATACAGAGAGAGAGAGAGAAACACACAGTGTGAGAGAGACACACACACTTGACCAGTGCACACACACACACACTGCATGAGAGACACACACACTGAGAGGGAAAAATTCACAGAGAGACACATATATTGAGAGAGAAACACACACACTGAGACACATACAAATTGAGAGTGTGTGTGTGTGTGTCTCTCTCACTCTTTGTCTTTCTGCCTCTCATTGTGTGTGTCTCTCTATATGGGTCTCAGTGTGTATGTATGGGTAGGTCTGTGTGTGTGTGTGTGTGTGTCAGTGTGTTTCTCTCTCTCTCAGTGTTTCCATCCAATTCAGTGTCAGTGTGTATGTCTCTCAGTATGTGTGTTTTTCTCTCATTGTGCATGTTTCTCTCTCAGTATATGTGTCTCTCTATGTTTGTGTTTCTCTCTGTATCTGTGTGTCCCTCAGTGTGTGTGTGTGTGTCTTTCAATGTGTGTATCTCTCTCAGTGTATCCAAGAGTGTCTCTCAGTATGTGTGTGTCTCTCTCAGTGTGTCTGCCTGTGTGTGTGTCTCTGCCTCAGTATGTCTCTCTCTTACTGTATGTGTGTCTATCAGTGTGCATCTGTCTATATCAGTGTGTCTCTCTCAGTGTGTGTGTCTCTGTCTCACTGTGTATGTCTGTGTATATGTGTATGTGTCTCTCAGTGTGTGTGTGTGTGTCTCTCTGAATATGTCTCTCTCTCTCAGTGTGTTTGGGTGTCTCTCTCAGTGGATGTGTGTAACTCTCATTGTGTGTTTCTCTCTCAGTGTTTTTGTGTCTCTCTCAGTGTATGTGTCTCTCTGTGTGTGTCTCTCAATGTGTGACTCATTCACAGTGTATGTGTGTGTCTCTATCTCAGTGTGTGTGTGCATGTCTCTCTCAGTGTGTATGAGTGTGTCTTTCTCTCATTGTGTGTGTCTCTCTCTGTGTTTCTCTCTCAGTATGTGTGTCTGTGTGTGTGTGTCTGTGTCACAGAGTGTGATGGTTCGCAGAGTATATATGTCTCTCTCTCTCAGTGTGTGTGTGGCTCTCTCAGTGTATGTGTGTGTCTCTCTCGTGTGTGTGTGTGCCTCAGTGTGTGTGTCTCTCTCTGTATGTGTGTGTTTTTCATTGAGTGTGTGTCTCCCATGCTCAGTGTGTGTCTCTTAGTGTGTGTGTTTCTCTCAGTGTATGAATCACTCTCAGTGTGTGTGTGTGTCTCAGTGTATTTGTCACTGTCAGTGTTTGTTGAGTCTCTCTGTGTATGTATGTGTCCCTCAGTGTGTATGTTTCTCTCTCAGTGTGTATTTTTCACTCTTAATGTGTGTCTCAGTGTATCTGTGTGTGTGTGTGTATGTGTGGTGTCTTGCAGTGTGTGTGTCTCTCACTTTGTGCGTGTGCTTCTCATGTGTGTGTCTCTCACAATGTGTGTCTCTCATTGTGCATGTTTCTCTCAATGTATGTTTATCTCTCAGTGTTTGTGTATCTTTCAGTGTGTCTCTCTCTGTACATCTGTGTCTCTCAGTGTGTATGTGTCTCTCAATGTGTGTATCTCTCTATTGGTGTGAGCATCCCTCTCAGTGTGTGTGTGTGTTAGTGTCTCAGTGTGTTTAATTTCTCTGTCACTCGATGTGCCTGTCTCTCTCTCTCTGTGAGTATGTGTATCTCTCGGTCAGTATGTGTGTCTCTCTATGTGAATCTCTCTCAGTGTGGGTCTCTCTCTCTCCGTGTGTGTGTGTGTGTGTCACTCTCAGTATGAGTGGCTCTCTCAGTGTTTGTGTGTCTCTGAGTGTTTCTCTGTCTCATTGTCTGTGTCTCTCTGTGTCTCTGTGTCTCTCAGTGTTTGTGTGTGTGTCTCTCTCCTAGTGTCTGCGTCTCTGTGTATCTCTGTGTGTGTGTGGTATCTCTTTCAGTGTGTATGTCTGTCTTTCTCAGTGCATATGTGTGTGCCTCTCAGTGTGTGTGTCTCTCAGTGTGTATGATTATCTCTCAGTCTGTGTATGTCTCTCTCAATGTGTGTCTTTGTGTGTCTTTCTGTGTGAGGGGATGTCTCTCAGTGTGTGTGTGTCTCTCAGTGTGTGTGTGACTCTCTCACAGTGTGTGTGTCTCTATCACAGTGTTGGTGTCTCACTGTATGTGAATTTCTGTATGTGTGTGTTTCTCTCTCTGAGTTTGTGTGTGTCTCTTTCTCATTGTGTGTTTGTCTCTCTTTCAATTTGTGTGTGTCTCTCTCAGTGTGTGTGAACCTCTCTCAATGTGTGTGTCTCTCATTGTGTGTGCCTCTCTCTCTTCGTGTGTGTGTCTTTCTCTCAGTGTTTTTGTCTCTTCCTGTGTGTGTGTGTCTATGTGTCTCCTTCTCGTGCTTGTGTCTGTTTGTATCTCAAAGTGTGTGTCTCTATCAATATGTGTGTCTCTCAGCATGTGTGTGTCTCTCTCTAAGTGTGTGTGTCTCAGTCTGTAAATGTGTGTGTCTCCCTCTCTTAGCATGTTTGTCTTTCTCTCAGTATGTGTGTCAGTCTCTGTTTCAGTGTCTGTCTCTCTCACTGTGTATGTGTCTCTGTCTTTATGTGTCTCTTTCAATATGTGTATGTCTCTCTCCATATGTGTTTCTCTCTCTTATGATGTGTGTGTGCCTCTCTCAATGTTTCTCTCTCAGTGTGTGTGTGCATCTTTCTCAGTGTGTTTGTTACTGTATTAAATATTGTGGGACTCTCTCAGTATGTGTGTGTCTCTCACAGTGTGTGCATCCCTCTCAGTGTGTATGTGTGTGTGGCTCTCTGAGTGTGTGTTGGATTTTCTCTCTCAATGTGTGAGTGATGGTCTCTGTGTGTGTGTCTCACTCAGTGTGTGTTTTTCTCAGTGTATGTCTCACAGTGTATGTTCTCAGTGTGTGTGTGTGTGTGTGTGTGTATCTTCATGTATATGTGTGTGTCTCTCTCTCAGTGTGTATGTTTCTCTCTCAGTGTGTCTGTGCATCTCTCTCAATGTGTCTCTGTGTGTATGTGGGGGTGTCTCTCAGTGTGTGAGTGTCTTTGTCTGTGTGTCTTTCTCCGTGTGTGTTTCTCTCTCTCAGGATGTTTGCTTGCGCTTCTCAGTGTGTCTGTGGTGTCTCTCCACGTGTGTATGTCTCTTTCAATGTTTTTTGTGTCTCTCTCAGTATGTGTGTTTTGTGGCTCAGTGTGTGTGTGTCTCTCAACATGTGTGTTTCTCTCAGTGTGTGTGTGTGTCTCTCTCAGTGTGTGTCTCTCTCTTACAGTGTGTGTCTCTGTCACAGTGTTGGTATATCTATCTCAGTGTGTGAATTTCCTCAGTATGTGTTTGTGTCCCTCAGTGTGTGTGTGTCTCAATGTTTTTGTGTGTCTCTCTTTCAGTGTGTTTGTGCATACTTATCAGTATGTGTGTGTTTTCTCTATCAGTGTGTGTTTTTCTCATTGTGTGTGCGTGTCTCTCATTATGTGCGTTTCTCTCAGTGTGTATGCTTATCTCTCAGTGTGGGAGCTTGTCTCTCACAGTGTGTGTGTCTCTCTCTCACTGTTTGTGTGTGTCTCTCTCACTGTGTGGGTCTCTCTCTCAGGGTGTGTGTCACTCTCTCAGTGTTTCCATCCCATTTAGTGTTTGTGTATGTCTCTCAGTGTGTCTGTATCACTCTCTGTATGTGTGACGGTCATTGTTTCTGTATCTCGGTGTGTCTATAACTCTTTCAGTGTGTGTGTGCTTGTCTCAGTGTGTGGGTCTCACTCTCAGTCTGTGAATCTCTCTCATTTTATGTCATAGTATATTTGTCAGTGAGTGTTCCTCTCTCTCACTGTGTGGGTCTCTCTCTCAGTGTATTTGTCTCTCACTTAATGTGTGAATCTGCCTCAGAGTGGTTAATTGTGTATCTCTCAGTGTGTGTTTCTCTCTTTCAGTGAGTGTCTCTCAGTGTGTGTGTCTCTCTCATGGTATTTTGTGTCTCTCTCTGTATGTGTGTGTCTCTCTCTCAGTGTGTGTGTATGTCTGTGTGTGTGTGGATCTCTCTCTCAGAGTATGTCACTCTCTCAACGATTTCATCCATTCAATGTGTGTGTGTGTCTCAGTGTGTGTCTCTGTATGTGTGTGTCTCTCTCTGTATGTGTGTATCTCTTATTGTGTATCTGTGTCTCCTCTGGCAGTGTGTGTCTCCCTCTCCCATTGTATGTCTCCTTCTCTCAGCTTGTGTGTCTCTCTCTCAGTGTGAGTGTGTCTCTCTCTCTATGTGGCTCTGTCTTAGTGTGTGTGTCTCACCCTGTGTGTGGGTGGCTCTCTCAGTGTTTGTGTGTCACTGTCTGATTGTGTGTTTCTTATCTCATTGTGTGTGTCTCTGTGTTGTGTGGCTCTCAGTGTTTGTGTGTCTTTCAGTGTTTCTGTGTGTGTCTTTCCCCTAGACTCTGTGTCTCTGTGTGTCTCTGTGTGTGTATAGTCTCTCTCTGTTTAGTATGTCTCTTTCTCTCAGTGTGTGTCTGTGTGTGTGTATAAGTATGTGTGTGCATCTATCAGCGTGTGAGGGTCCCTTTCTCCTTGTGTGCATCGATTTCAGTGTGCATTTGTGTGCATCTCTCTCACAGTGTGTGTGTCTATCAGTGTTGTGTCTCTCTCTCAGTGTGTGGGTGTGTCTCACTCTGTCTGTCTTGCTGTGTGTGTTTCTATCTTTCAGTGTGTGTGTATGTGACACTCAGTGTGTGACTCTCAGTGTGTGTGTGTCTCTTTGTATGTTTTGGTGTCTCTCTGTTTGTGTGTGTCTCGCTGTCAGGGGAAGTGTGCGTCTCTGTCTCTGCGTGCCTCTTTCTCAGTGTGTGTGTGCCTCACAGTGTGTGTGCCTCTCACTGTGTGTCTCTCTCTCAGTGTTTTGTGTCTATCTCTGTATGGGTGTGTCTCTCAGTGTATGTATCTGCGTGTGTCTCTCTCTGTGCATGTGGGTCTCCTTCTGTCAGCATGTCTGTTTCTCTCTGTATGTGTCTCACTCTCAGTGTGTGTTTGTCTCTCTCCATGTGTGTGTCTCTCTCCCAGTGTATGTGTTTCTGTGTCTGTTTCTTTCATTGTGTGTGTGTCTGTCACCGTGTATGTCTTTCTCAGTGTGTGTGTGTGTCTCTCTCAGTGTATATGCTTTCTCCGTGTGTTTCTCTCTCTCAGTATGCGTGTGTGCATTTCTCTCAGTGTGTCTGTGAATGTCTTTCATTGTGTATATATCTGTGTGTGTGTGTGTGTGTGACTCTCTCAGTATGCGTGTCTCACTCAACATGTGTGAAACTCTTAGTTTTTGCCATTCTTTATCTCTCAGTGTGTATTTCTCTCTCTCAGTATGTGTGCCTCTCAGTGTGTATGTCTCTCTCACAGTGTATATTTGAGTATATCACTGTGTGTGTCTCTCTCAGTGTGTGCATCCCTCTCAGTGTGTGTATATGGGTTTTTCTCTCTCAGTGTGTGACCGGTGTGTATGTCAGTGTGTCTCTTGGTGTGTATGTCACTGTAACTGTGAATTTCTCTCAGTGTTTCTGTGTCTCACTCAATGTGTGTCTCTCACAGTGTGTGTGTATGTGTTTGTATCTACCTATATGTGTGTGTGTCTCTCTCAATGTGTATGTTTCTCTCTCAGTGTGTCTGTGCATCTCTCTCAATGAGTGTCTCTGTGTGTGTGGGAGGATGTCTCTCAGTGTGTGTGTGTGTCTTTGTGTGTTTCTCTCTCTCCATGTGGATTTCTCTCTCTCAGGATGTTTGGTTGTGTTTCTCAGTATGTCAGTCGGTGTCTCTCTCAATGTGTGTGTCTCTCATTGTGTGTGTGTCTCTCATCATGTATGTTTCTCTCAGTGTTTATGTTTATTTCTCTCAGTGTGTGTGTCTCACTCTCAGAGTGTGAATCTCACTCAGTTTGTGTCATTGTGTATCTGTCAGTGTGTGTTCCTCTCTCTCAGTGTGTGTGTCAGAGTGCGTGTCTCTCTCACATTATGTGTTTGTGTATTTCAGTGTGTGTGTGTCTCGCTCCATATGTTTGTGTCTGTGTGTGTGTGTTTTTCTCATTGTGTGGGTCTCTCTCTCAGTATGTGTGTCTCTCAGTCAATGTTTCAATCCCATTCATTGTGTGTGTCTCTCTCTGTATGTGTGTGTCTCTCATTGTGGGTGGGTCTCCTTCTGTCTGTGTGTGTCTTTCTCTCACGTGTGTGTTTCTCCTTGTCTCGCTTATGTGTGTTTCTCCTTGTATGTGTCTCATTCACAATGTGTGTTTGGCTCCCTCCATGTGTGTGTGGCTCTCTCAGTCTGTATGGGTCTCTCAGTGTGTTTGTGTGTCTGTCTCATTGTGCGTTTCTCTCATTGTGTTTCTGTGTGTCTCTATGTGTTGTGTCTCTCAGTGTCTCTGTGCATCTCTCTCCCAGTGTCTGTGTGTCTGTGTATGTGGTTTCTCCCTCAGTTTGTATGTCTGTCTCTCTCAGTATGTGTGTGTTTCTCTCTCTCACTGTATATGTATTTATCTCTCACTGTGTATCTCTCTCATAGTGTATTTGTCTGTCACTTAATGTGTGTATCACCCTCAGAGTGCGTCATTGTGTATTTCTCAGTGTGTATTTCTCTCTCTCAGTGATTGTCTCTCACTGTGTGTGTCTCTCAGGGTGTTTTGTGTCTCTCTCTGTATGTGTGTGTCTCTCAGTGTGTGAGTCTCTCTCAGTATGTGTGTGTGTCTCTGTGTGTGTGTCTCTCTCTCTCTCAGAGTATGTCTCTCTCTCAATGAATCCACCCATTCAGTGTTTGTGTGTTTGGGTCTCTCTCCTAGAGTCTGTGTCTATATGTGTCTCTGTGTGTGTGTAGTTTCTCTCTCAGTGTGTATGTCTCTTTCTCTCAGAGTGTGTGTATGTGCCTCTCAGTTTGTGTCTGTGTGTGTCTATGTATCTGTGTATGTCTGTCAGTGTGTGTGACAATCTCTCAGTGTGTGTCTCTCAGTATTTCCATCCCATTCAGAGTGTTTGCTTCTCAGTGTGTGTGTGTCTCTCTCCATATGTGTGTTTCTCTCATTCTGTGTGTCTCTCAGTCAGTGTGTGTTTTTCTCTCTCAGTTTTGTGTGTTTCTGTCTGTATGTGTGTCTCTCAGTGTGTGTCTGTCTCTCTCTGTGTGTGTGGCTCTTGCAGTGTGTTTGTGTGTCTCTGTCTCACTGTGTGTTTCTATCATTGTTTGTGTCTCTGTGTGTGTGTCTCTCAGTGTTTGTGTGTGTGTCTCTCTTCCAGTGTCTGTATCTCAGTGCATGTGTGGTTTGCTCTGTGTGTGTGGGTCTCTCTCTCAGTGTGTGCCTCACTCTCAGTGTGTGTGTGTGTGTGTCTCAGTGTGTTTGTCTCTCTCTCAGTGTGAGTGT
>SJYT01020791.1:7750-38633 GCA_006410635.1 Cephalophus harveyi
TGGTTCACTGTTTCTCCTCTTCTCCTCCCTCTTTAGATTTGCCAGAGCTACAGTTCTAGCTGTTTAGCGTCAGACCTCAAGGGAGCAACCAGGGCTGTTAAATGTCTCTCTCAGTACTTCTTTGGAATAGTCATAAAAAAAAAAAAAGACAATTACCAGGTCACGTTAGCAAGCACAGTTAAAGATGAGCCACTTCAACACATTCACAGAACTGCTGAGAGGGAAGTGTCTATATTCAGTGCCCTTTGGTGAGCAAGTGTAGGGGACCCCAAATACCCACAGGAGGAGAAGTTGGATGTTTAAGAATATACTGTCCTCTGGGTTCACCCTATAGCAGGTGATGCGGCATGGGAGCCACACTTCCTGGGTTTGCATCTCAGCTCTGTCATTTACCAGCCATGGGATATGGGGCAAGTGACTCAAAGCCCTTGTCTTGGTCGCCTCATCTTTACAAGCTGATAGTCCCTGTCTTCTAAGGTTGTGAGGACTGAGCAGATTCATTTGTGGAGAGTACTTAGGATACTACCTGGGTCAGTAAATGTTAGCTCTCATTAACTCAGTTTTATGATTCCTGGCCTCTAGGACTTGGAGGAAAAATGAAATGAACCACTGAAAACACTGGCTGCTGTCGATAAATGTGTTTCCTGTGCTTGATTTGAACAGAATCTCAGCCACCTGTGACGAATTTGAGTGTTTCTGTTGAAAACCTCTGCACCATCATATGGACATGGAATCCTCCTGAGGGAGCCAGTCCGAATTGTAGTCTAAAGTATTTCAGTCATTTTGGCAACAAACAGGATAAGGTAAGTTTTCTGGAACAGATCACGCTGATAAGGTAAAGTGAACAACTGTGAGTTGGAGCTAGGAATGAGCTACATTCTAATCTCACTTCAAAGTGGGGTTTTTAGTTGGAGTCGTGTCCAAATTTTTTAACTGGGAAAATTATGGAAGCAACTATGTCCAAAACTGAACATCAGAAAATATTTGCTAAATACAATTGAGGTTATTACTCTCTCAGGAAATATTAGGTATCGTTGTCTAGTAGGCACTCCATAAATAATTAATTATGCTAAAATTGGTTCCTATAGGCACTCCATGAATAATTAATTATGTTAAAATTGGTTTCTGTATTGTTGCCTGAAGCATTGTATTTATATAAGACTCTCAGTTTCTCAGGGAATTTTCTCATTTACCATCTCATTAATCACATGCACAGGTAAATATGTAAGATCTATGTGATGCCAAAGAAAATGGCCATATGGAAAGTGAAAAAAATAAGATGTCCGTAACAGGTGGGATTGCCTAGAAGATTCCCTGATGTTTGAGGAAAAATGAGAGAAACTTTCAGCTTTTCCCACTTGGATGTACAACCAATTTCAGTGAATTTTTGTTAACAAGATTTCAGATTCTTTATGATAATTGTATTTAACTTAAATTTCTCTTAAGAGCCTTATTGGTTTGTAGCCCCTTATAATTGACAGGTTCCTCAAAGCACCATATTGTCTGTTCAGAAGTGTTTTATACCTGTATACACTCCTTGGTTTCTGCATCTGCAGACTCAACCAACTGCAGGTGGAAAATATTCAGGAAAAAAAAAAATCCCAGAAAGTTCCAAAGCAAAACTTGAATTTTTCAAACTGTCAACTATTTCCATATCATTTACATTGTACTAGGTATTATAAGTCATCCAGAGATGATTTACATATAGGAGAGGATGGGCAGAGGTCATATGCAAACACTGAGTGAAGTGAGTGAGGAAGTGGCTCAGGCGTGTCTGACTCTTTGCGACCCCATGGACTGTAGCCTACCAGGTTCCTCCATCCATGGGATTTTCCAGGCAAGAATACTGGAGTGGGTTGCCATTTCCTAGGAGATCTTCCTGACCCAGGGATTGAACCCAGGTCTCCCGCATTGTAGGCAGACGCTTTACCGTCTGAGCCACCAGGGAAGATCCAAACACTAGGCCATTTTAAATAAAGGACTTGAGCATCCACACATTTTGGTGTCTACAGGAGGCCCTGGAACCAATGCCCCTCCCATGTAAGAGGGGTGATTCTTCTTTCAGTGTGTGGGTGGGGAAGATGGAGGATGTTTGGGATTGAATTTGCCCAGGATTTTGAGGAGGCCAATGAGAAGTTGTTATTAATGACAGTACTTCGGCTCAGTGAACTGTGGAATCATCACATCCAGGCAGTTTGGTGGCAGGAAGAGTCTGGAGAACTAGTTAGTGCACCATGCTGCTAGCTCAGTGGCCTGGGGTAAAGTCCTTAACCTCTCTGAGCCTTCATTTCCTTGTGTGTAAACTGTGGCTTTACACTTCTCTGGCTTGCTGGGACACCAAGACTAATGTATGGGAAAGCTTAATGAAGAAGGATGAAATGGGCTCTCCCTCCCGAGGGGAACTTGCTAATCTGCCTTCCCACAGAGGTGTTAATTGTAGTTTAGATGTCAATTGCGGAGAGGCTGGTCAGTTCCAAGTATTTGCCTTTTAAGAGAGGTCCTCCAAATGCGGAAGCCAGTGAAACTCTGGTAGACCAGTTCCCCTTTTCACACTGTTGGCTTCCTCTTGTTCCTAAGGATGGGCCTTAGACAGTTGGAGTCTTAGTGACAGCTTCTGATAGTTCAGCCTTGAGAAATTACAGGAAAGACCCTTTTTAGTGTGTCACCTAAATAATCTAACTGAAACCCCCAGGAGAGGTCACCATCTTTCTAACAGGGTCTTGTTCATTAGCCTGTCAGCCATGCTCAAGGATCAGTCAGCTAGGTATGCTGATGTGCCAGCCTAGAAATGGGGCTGACTCCTCAGTATAGTTACAGAAACTTAGATATAAAAGTAACTTTAGGAGGCAGTTGAATCAGAATTGGGTTGGAAATTTTGTCTCTTCCCCTTTCAAGTCTTGTGGCCTTAGGCAGGCAAGTCACTTAACTTCTCTGAGCCTGAGCCTCCATTTTCTTGTTTGTAAAATGCTGGGGTGGGGCGGGGGAAGGCTAGTAAAAAGACTTACTTCATATGAATGATGTACATTTATGAAAGGAGATAATGTTTGTGATATACCTGGTACAGAGTTTGTGTTCAGTAACTGTTAGCTTTTATTATGATTACTGTTAGATCAAATCATGTAAAATTGTTTCTTTTATTGGTCATATGTATGGTTCGACTAGTATTATTGTTTAATCTTGGTCCCTCCCTTTTGCTCCCAAAGAAACCTATAAAGCGAGGCCTCTGCCTAAGGCCTACTCATTTATTGCAGGTATTTGCATCATTGAAGGCTGCCAATGTCAGGATTGTGATAAACATAGATTATCCCTTCCAATCAGTGATGGGGGATTTCCTGTCTGGTCCTTTTGAAGTTTACAATCCTGAGTCTGAGAATCAACTGCAGGAGACATTTTCTTCCCCTCACTCTGTCCTTTGAATATAGCATTAATGTTGTGAGACCACACTGGGATGTATATATTGTTATTGTTTAGTCACTAAGTTGTGTCTGACTCTTTGCAACCCCATGGACTGTAGCCTGCCAGGCTCCTCTCTCCATGGGATTTCTTACTGGTGTGGATTGCCATTTTCTAAGATCTTCCTGACTCAGGGACTGAACCCACATCTCCTGCTTGGCAGGTGGATTCTTTTCCACTGAGACACCAGGGAAGGCCCATGCTTTGAAGCATATTGATGCAGTGGCATTATAATAGTTTGTATGTGTTATGGTGTTTTTGTGACCATCTAATGGTCCCAAATTGCTAAATGAGGTAAATCATTGAGGTCATTTTCAGTCTTCAGATTGGAGAAACATTAAGATGAGACATAGAGAATTGTAGATAATTTTTTTTTTAATAGAAGACTAGTTCAAGTGGCTGCCCTCCACCAGTGTCTTAGCGAAATCTAATCTGGCAATTAGAAGGATCTGGCCTCAGATTTTAGATTTCTTTCATCATCAAGAGACAGGTGAGTCTCACTTGGTGAATAAATTAAAAGGCTGTTGTTCTGTCTAGGCATCCAAAGAAGCTAAAGGTCAAGCTGACCCCCCTTTCCTTCTGAGAAAGGATTAGGAATTGGGAAAGCTGCAGCCTAGCCAAATGAACATTGGTCTTGAGGGGGAGGGATCGGCTCGGGACTCTGGCCTTGATTTTTGATAAATTTTCAAAGGAGCCCAGACTCTCTGAGGGGTGGAGCATAATGTCATACAGCAGCTACCAGTTGAATGAGTCACCACAGCCGAAAGTCACGTGGGAGCCATCAGACATACTTCATCAAGATCTGCTGGGAGGGATTTGGTTCCTGGTCTGATAGAGAGAGGCACACTTGCCTTGGCAGTCATTGACAACTGGGATTCCTACTTTATTCATGCTAGTTTAATATTATTTGCCTTGAGCTTCAGAAGAGAATTTAAGTATTCTATCTTTTCCCCAACCATGTCTTTTCTATTTTATTATTCATTTGCTCGAAACAAAAGTTTCAGATTTAGCTACTAAAGTATGTTTTTAATTTAAGAAATTCTATTTATTAAAAATATTTGTGTAATAAAATTCAGCCCACTCACTGGAACAATATCTAGATAAGATAACTGAGATTTTTCACTGATGATTCTCACTGATGGCATTTGACCATGCATTTTCCCCTGGGTGGTCCTCAAATGGCGAACACAGCTTCCACACAAGAATTATCAAGGATTCTTGGTCAGGGCGGCTCCTTCAGGGGTATATAGGACTTTTGCTCAGTAAAATAGTGTGGTTGGTGAAATGTGCATTCAGAGCTTCCCTGCCATCATCAGCAAAAATCCTGGGACTGGTCGTCAGTTTCACAGGTTGAGAAACCTCATTTCCTCAGCACACATTCATCAGTCCAGGGCCAGTTCCTTACTTCATCATGGGAACAATAATATCAAAACATTCTCAAGAGTCTTTCGAGAAACCTCATTTCCTCAGCATGCATTCATCAATCCAGGACCAGTTCCTTACTTCACCATGAGAACAATAATGGTGAAACAGTCTCGAGAGGCTTCTGTTGGCACAGCTGGTATGTTCCATCTCTGTAGGCAGCAACTGTATGGAAAGCAAAATGATAAGTAGGTTCCTTGGCAAGGAGTCAGGAATTTGTTGTGAAAATGTACTTAGCTCAGAATAGCTGGAGGCACCACTGAGGGTAGACATGGCTTTGCTGCTGGGACAAACCTACTCAATGTTCATGGACCGAATCACCTTTTCTCCTATCACAATTTTGTTTGCAGACATTTCTTTTTCTTTTCTTCCAGGGCTGACCAACGAACTCCTCTTTTAGAGTGCTGTCTTGCCTAGTCCTTAGAGCTATTCAGGGTCTCATAAAGTGTTGTTTTTTCCCCTGTGTCTTTGCTATGGTTTGTTGCTTGATGATTGGCTGGCTACCTCTCAGAGGACATCCTTGAGTCCTCATTTTGAGAGTCTCTCACAGTCACCAACGAACTCCTCTTTTAGAGTGCTGTCTTGCCTAGTCCTTAGAGCTATTCAGGGTCTCATAAAGTGTTGTTTTTTCCCCTGTGTCTTTGCTATGGTTTGTTGCTTGATGATTGGCTGGCTACCTCTCAGAGGACATCCTTGAGTCCTCATTTTGAGAGTCTCTCACAGTCGCCTTCATGCTCAGCTGCTAGCAGGCGTCTGAAATGGCAGAGTAGCCCCTTTAGAGTGGTAGATAGAGGTAACGCTGACAAAATTTCCCCTTCATGGCTCTCAGCACGTATATAAAAGGAAATGCTGTCTCCAACTTGAGTCAGAAAATATTACAAAACAGGAAGCGCCTTGGAACTCTGATTAAAAGCAGCTCCATTCTTAATAATTCCAACTCTGCTACCTTGGAAAATATGAATTTCCTGAAGAGTCCTTTAATTTCATTATTCTAAATCATAATAACAAGATTTGTAATTTTTGTCTGTAGGCTGTCTATAAATTGGCTTTCTGTGGTTCCACAAAGCTTATCTACCTTTCAGAATAAGAGTGTGCTGCCCTCAGTGCATGTCAGCCCTTATCATTCCTATGTTTCTGTGAGATCGTCAAAACGGCCAGTGCAGAAAGATGTTTGGTGAAAAGACGTTCCTCAGCCCTCAGGCTCCCCTTCTTTACTTCCTGTCCTCAGAGGTGACCAGAGTTGCCAGATTCTTAGACCAGTTCATTTGACCTTAATCTTGATGTTATACTACGTCTACTTGGAAGTGAATTTTGATAATCTCACTGTGTTTCCTTTGAGATTGCTCTTAGATAGTTGACATGTTAGCATGGTAGGTTTATAGAAAATGTCGTGATGCTTATACATGAAAATGTGAGGAACTGTCTCTTATTTCTACCAGGGTTTCTCAATGGTGATACTACTGCCATCTAATGTAGGGTAATTCTTTGTTGTGGGGGGAGGGAAGGCTGTCCTATGCCTTGTAGAGGGTTTAGCAGCATCCTTGGCCTCTGCCCACTAGATGCCAGTAGCAGTTCACTCTGCCCCCTGCCCTCCCCTCTGCCAGTTATGACAACTAAACATGTTTCTAGACATCAACAAATGTCATCAACGGGTGAGAGAACAGAATCACCCCCAGTTGAGAATCACTGAACTGCATACCATTTGCTAACTTTTCATTTTCTTTACATATTTCAGCATGCAAATAAATGTTTTATTACATAAATGTATTTCTGTGCATTGGCTACAGCAATACCTTTTAAATTTCTTTACCGTAGAAAATTGCTCCAGAGACTCATCGTTCAAAAGAAGTGCCCCTGAATGAGAGGATTTGTCTGCAGGTGGGGTCCCAGTGCAGCACCAATGAAAGTGAAAAGCCCAGCATTTTGGTGGAAAAGTGCATCTCGCCCCCTGAAGGTAACAACTGAAAGCACTCTCTCTTGGCATTTAGAGAATACATCCAAATTATCTACCTGCTTATGTTCATTAATTCATTCCATTTTCAAACACTTGAGTCTAATAAGTGTCAGACACTTGTACTAGATGCTGACAGCACACTGATAACTGTGAGATGCTCACAGACAACTTGAATGACCATGCCTGGTAGTTATAGAGTACTGACTAATTTGGAAATTAATACACACTGGCACACCCTCACATGCACACACACATGCGCACACATGCCTTTCCCCTGAATCGAGCTTCTTAAGCTTATTCTGTGAAATGGCAAAGGTGTGTAGTATTATCCTGATTCATTTTATGAGAAAGAAGGAAACTGAGTGAATTGCTGTAGATCTTCAGATCCTAGATCCAGTGCCTTAAAAAAATGACAAAAATATTATTCAGTATGGGTAAGAGGCTGGGAGCATGGTTTATAACAACTTAACTTCCCCTATTCTCATTTCCCAAGGAGTTTAATAATCTGAATAAAGCATAAACTGTATTATGACCAAAAGGTGGTTGGTGAAACAAAAAAGTATATTATGACAAAAAGTAGCCTTTTAAGGATCACGAGAGATAGCAGGTTTCAATTTTAAGCAAAGGCATTTAATTTAGAGATATTATATCATAACTTAAAAGGCTTTCTAAAGGTAGAGATTTCAGGTCAATAAGATTTTCTGGCTCCTAAGACCATAACACGCAATAGGCAGTGACTAAGAGTTATATTTTGTTTACCTTTGCCCAAATTGCTTCAAGAAGAATGTTTGTTTAATTTTTAAAACAAGATATGTCAGTATTGCTCAAATGACAGGAAGGTGAATTATAACTCAGTAAATGTATTTTTTTAAATGACAAGTAGATATAATGGTTGTTTATGTTTTCACATTCATTTGGGAAACTTCATAGTCATTTCCTATGATTGAAATGTTGTTTGCCCTTTAAACTTTCTCTCCAGATAGGAGTACAAGAGTTAAGTTCCCTCGATAGTAAAGATGTCCTCTTAATCTGAGGAGATGAGAGAGAAAGCTGTGAGCAAATTAGATTTGGGTTTCCTCCCTCCTGGGTGCCTTCTGGGTCAAATGGGACTGAGAGGTTAGGGGTCAGCTTTCTGGAGAAGCAGCCTGAAGCACCCTCATCACCCCGAGCCCTCAGAGTGATTGGCTAGCTGGCCCTACAAGGAGAGGACAGTCGTAAACTCTTGGCTGGATGTTCTAGGTGATCCTGAGTCTGCTGTTACTGAGCTCCAGTGCATTTGGCACAACCTGAGGTACATGAAGTGCACTTGGCTCCCTGGAAGGAATACAAGTCCTGACACTAACTACACTCTATACTACTGGTGAGTATGGACAGTACACTTACTTACTGCAGAGGGACTGACTGTGATTGCATTGGGAACCTTTGAAACTAACCTAGTTAAAACATAAACAGAATACCCTATTCCTTTCTATAGTTTGCTCTAATGAAAAATGCATCTGCTTTTTGTGTCTCATTAAAAAAAAAAAAAAACCTTAAAAAATAATTATAGATCTACTGGTATGTTGCAAAAAATATCCAGAGAGATCCCATCTACCCTTCACCCAGTTACTTTCAGTGGTAACATCTCATATATAGGGTGCAGTATTAAAACCAGAAAATTGACATTGTATAGCCCACTGACCTTATTCCAATTTAACCAGTGTTCTGTCCAGGCATTTGGATGTGTATGTAGTTCTATGCAGTTTTATCATATGCAAAGATGCAGAACAGTTCCATTACCACAAGGATCCCTCTAGTTGCCCTTTTATTTATTTTTAAAAATCAGTTAATCTGTTTGGCTGCTCCTGGTCTTAGTGGCTACATGAGAGATCTTTAGTTGTGTTATGTGGGATCTAGTTCCCTGATGAGGGATCGAACCCAGGCCCCCTGCATTGAGAGTGAGGAATCTTAGCCACTGGACCACCAGGGAAGTCCCAAGTTGCCCTTTTATAGCTACACGCACCACCTTCCTGCACCCCGTCTCCCCACACTCCTCTCCTCCAAGTCTCTAACCTCTGGCAACCACTCATCTGTTCTCCATCTATAATTTTGTCATTTTAAGAATGTAACAGGAACAGAATCATACAAAATATATTAATAACTGCCAGAGGCTGTCTATATTTTTCAGTCTCTGCATAATACTCTGGAGATCCATCCGAGCTGTTGTATATATCAATAGTCCATTTCTTTTTCTTGCTGAGTGGTGTTCTATGATATGGATGTATCAGTTTGTTTAACCTTTTATTCACTAAAGGATATCTCGGTTATTTTCAATTTTTTTGCAAGTATGAAGAAAGCGGTTATAAATATTCATGTTCAGGTTTTTATGTGAATATCACTTTTCAGTTCTCTGAAACAAATGCCTTAGGGTATAATTGCTGGATCATATGGTAATTGCATATTTAGTTTTATTAAAAAACCGCCAAATTATTTTCTAGAGTAACTGTATTGTTTTACATTCTCACAAGCAATGTATGAGTGATTGGTTTTTATCTTTCAAAAGGAAAATTATATCATTCCCAGAGTTAAAAAGTAGTTTAGTGCCCCAGAGAATGACGTATATTTCCTATGTGTGACTGTATCTACAAAATTTGTTAAATTTCTAAATTAATCTTTCATTATTTCCTTTCCTTTGGAGCCTAGAATTGCTTATTAACAACAGAACAGGGAAGAAAGAACCAGGTTAATCAACTGAATTTAGTAAAAGCTGAGCATACATAGTGGGTAAAGCTCTGAATGGTGAGCAGAGATAAGAAACCCGTCTCTCTACTCCTGAAGCTTCATTATAGAGGTGACAGCGCTGGACACAGTAGTTCATATAGAAAGAAGAGTGCACGCTGGAGGCTTGCAGAAGTGTAGACAGGCTCTGTGAGAAGTGAGGGTGGAGCTTGGCATGGTGGTGGAGCGAGGTGAGAGGCATTGCTGAAGGGGTGGACTGCCAGATAGGGAAGTGTCTCTGAGGCTGGAGGCTGGTGCTGAGGCAGAATTGTCTCAGGACTGGGAGTATTTAGTTTATGTGATTCCAGGTAGGGAAGCAGGAGGTCTGATGTTGGCAGAGTGCCCTGCACGTGGCCTTGTCCCCCCATCTGTCATTCATTCAGACTGTTTCTGAGAGAGTGGGGGTCTGGAGGGCCACACCCAGAACTTCTGAAGTTATAGGATGAACAGGGCCTTTATCCTGGAATGTCCATTTTGCCCAATGACTGGATGAAAGGTATGAATATTTTTGGTACGTGACAACCCTCGTGGCTATATCATGGAATAGGACACCAAAAAATCACATGAATTTCCGTTCACGGAAACCTCCCAGGTGGCCTGGAGGTTGGCATTCCCTCTCTTCCCCTGTCCCCAGAGGTGCTCCCAAGCAAGTTGAGGGGCACTGCAGGTGAAGGCAGGCAGCATTGGATTCACGTGCTTCAGTCTGGAGTCCCCCTGACTCCCCACTGCAGATCATTCTCATGTGAGGTTTGCAGTTTCACTTGCCTGCTGGTACCTGTTGCTTCTCCTTTACTTTAAGCCCTTCAGTGGTTCCTGGCGCCTACGGGCTAAAGTCCAAACTCATCAGCAGGAGCAACAAAGCCTTTTATGCTTGCTCTCCTAACTGGCTCTGTCACCTGAGTGTCATCCTGCACCCACCACCCAACCCACACTGAACTTCTTTCAGTTCCTCAAACTCACTCTTCAGACATTCAAACAGAAGAGTGGCATACAGACCCAGCATTCAGGCAGAATAGTGGAAGCACTCTGCCTGCCCTTGTGGCCCAGGCCTTGCCTGTCCACCTGGACGTTTCTAACTTGTCCTTATCTCAGCTCAGGCATCTCTTCCCTTCCAGAAAGCCTTCCTTGACCTCTCTAGCCTAGGTATGTGCCCGGTTGTCATGTACCATAGTACCTTGTACTTTCCTGTGTCATAATACTCAGCACATTGCGTTGTCATTTCCTGTTTACTTAGTGATCATCCTCTCCAGGCTCCCGTCTCCCTTGAGAGCAGGGGCTGTGTCTTATTCCCCCACACCCCATGCCTAACACATGGGAGGTGCTCTGAATAGGTTTTTGAACATTTGGTAGTATCCAAAGTTAGACAACATTCAGGATTGGGGTGAGGACTTAGGGGGCAAGGATAAGCATTTCAGGAGCATTATCATAAGTCATATCACTTCAGTCGCGTCCGACTCTGTGTGACTCCATAGACGGCAGCACTCCAGGCTCCCCCATCCCTGGGATTCTCCAGGCAAGAACACTGGAGTGGGTTGCCATTTCCTTCTCCAATGCATGAAAGTGAAAAGTGAAAGTGAAGTCGCTCAGTTGTGTCCGACCCTCAGCAACCCCATGGACTGCAGCCTTCCAGGCTCCTCCGCCCATGGGATTTTCCAGGCAAGAGTACTGGAGTGGAGTGCCATTGCCTTCTCCGCAGGAGCATTATAATTCAGGAATAAAAAGAGAGAAGGATGGATTAGATCTGCCTCCCCAAGAACTAACCCTTAAAAGAAGCAGCCTGGCCGTGGTGATGTTTTGGTGAAGTCTGGAGAGAGCTGTTACTATAGGCTTAGGATCCCTGAGTTTATTATGCTATTAATTCCCCTTGATTTTCCTAGAGTTGTTATTGGTAAAATCACAGGGAAAACCTTCAAAGAATCTATCTTTAGCAGGGGCAGGGAAAGGAAGGGAAGAAGTCTTAAAAGTTTATCTCAGTCCACGGCAGATTGCGCAGGAAAGTAACCCAAATGTAGAAATTAGGGTAGCTCTGAGAGATGATAGCCTAGCCCTTGGAGTTCTTATTAGACAAATTTAGGGAAGTGCCTTGGAGCATGTGTTGTTATTTAGTCGCTCAGTTGTGTCTGACTCTTTTGCAACCCTATGGACTGTAGCCCACCAGGCTTCTCTGCCCATGGGGTTATCCCAGGCAAGAATACTGGAGTGGTTTGCTATTTCTTCCTCCAGGAGAACTTCCAGACCCAGAAATCAAACCCACATCTCCTGCGAGTCCTCATTAGTTACCTGTTTTATATATAGTATTGTGTCGTGCTCGCTCAGTTGTGTTTGACTCCCTGTGGCCCCACTGACTGTAGCCTGCCAGGCTCCTCTGTACATGGAATTTTCTAGGCAAGAATACTGGAGTAGGTTGCCATTTCCTCCTCCAGGGGATCTTCCCGACCCAAGGATCAAACCTGCATTTCCTCCATTGGCAGGTGGATTCTTTACCATTGAGCCACCTGGAAAGCCCCACCTTGGGGCATATGCCAGCACAAAATGAATCTTAGTGCAGATTACAAAACTAGCATCCCCTTTGGATGAATAAATTATCAAAAACTGGCCCAACCAAATAAGAAGGCATTCTTCTTCCTCTGGACTGAAGTGTTCAACTTCAGGGCTGATGAAACATCTTACCAAAGCTGACCGCAGATGGTGCTTGGGGTGATTGGCTGGCTTTCAGCCCTTAGTTCATGCTGTGGTGCAGGGATAAGCTACAGCCATGGGATGGCATCCATCCCAAGATAGTGGGGGTTCGCTGGCACCCAGTGGTGGGGGGAATGCAGCAGGGACACCACTTCTTGTCATACACATTCCCAGAGTCAGTCATCAGCGTGGACTCTTCCTATAACATAGACCTGTACTGTCCAATACAAGAGCCACTAGTCACACATGACTGTTTACATTTTAACTTAAATTAATTAAAATTAAATCAAATTAAAACTTAAGTTGCTCAGTTTTACTAGCCAATTTCACATATGGCTAGTGGCTCCTGTACCAGACAGCACAAATTTCCATAATCCCAGAAAATTTTATTGGACAGGGTGGTATAAATTCTGTATCTTTTGCCCTTACCACCTTATTCTCTTTTCTGGAGCCATACTGCTTGGGTTCAAATCCTGACTCTCTTTCTTACTAGCAGAGCGATTTGGGGCAAGTCACTTTTCTCTCAGCCTCAGTTTTGTAATCTGTAAAATGGGAGTAGTAACAATAGTGCTACCTCTTAAGGATGTTTTGAGGGCTGTTATATTAAGAGTATTTGGAGTTGGCCTAATTGCTAACATCTGTAAAGTAAGCATGCAATGAAAGTGAAAGTGAAAGTGAAGTTGCTCAGTCGTGTCCGACTCTTTATGACCCCATGGACTGTAGCCCACCAGGCTCCTCAGTCCATGGAATTTTCCAGGCAACAGTGCTGGAGTGGATTGCCATTTCCTTCTCCAGGGGATCTTCCCAACCCAGGGATCCAACCCCGGTCTCCTGCACTGCAGGCAGACGCTTTACCATATGAGCCACCAGGGAAGCCCATATAGCATGCAATACGTGCTAGCTATATGGTTTTTTTTATTATTCATCCCCACTCCCTTGAGGATGCAGCCAGTACACAGAGCTGACCTCTTCCACCACCTCACAGAATTGGCACCTAGCCCACACCTCTTCCTCCCCGCTCTCCCCTAGAGAGATCCTTTCCAATCAAAACCACAGAAGAAAGACACATGGCTCATTCATTATCAAACAGTCAGAATTGGTTTAAGTACCAGTTTAAAATCACGTCAAAGAAACTGCCAGAGACTGTTTCCCTAATCTCCAGTCAGAAAAACGTGGAGTCATTTTGAAGCCCCAGGGAGATGACTTCCAGTCATTCAGGGATAGTCTGGCATTGAAGGCAGCCTGACCTTAATAGCTACAGACTAGCCAAGCCAATGAATTTTAGGGAATTTCTTAACAAACTAATCTTTAGAGTGCAGGAAATAGTCTTTCATTTGTCCATTTCCGCCTTCTGTCCCGCAGAGTGATTTTGTGGATTTCAGTGCGTGGTTTTTAACAGGAAGCACTCAAATGCCTCCTATCTTAGGTTATCATCTAATCTTTCACAAGATTTCCAAAATTTGCTCTTCAAAATCAGTGTTTTCCCTTTTGTTATTTTTTCTAAAGTACAACGAAAGATTTTTTTTTTAATTTCTTATCTGGATTCCATGAGAATATGTGAAATACTCAGGGTACAATGAAAAAGGAATCTCAAAGGTTACTCACTAGAGGAGTTCCTTTCATTATTGAAAAAAATTAACTTTCTACATAGTTCTCTTTAGTTACGTAACAATAATGTCGTAAGTTTCTTCAGTTTCTATTTCTGTGTGGGTGCAAAACATTTCAGGCCTGTCTGATCTAAAAACTAGTCATGGCTGTAACTTAGTTTTTAAAAAACTTTTCATTCATGAACCACAGGGGCCAACAACTAGGAGAAAAAATTTATATACTCTCTCTTAAAGGACAAGGTCACTTTCTATATTGAAGCATTTCTTTGAACAGCCTTTGAAGAAGTAAATACATTAGATCTGAATTAAAAAAAAATTTTTGTTTTTGTTTTTTAAAAAAGAGATTATTTATAGCAGTTCTAGGTTTACAACAAAATTGAGAGGAAGTTACAGAGATTTTCCATATACCCACTGCCCCTACAATCGATAGCTTCCACCATTATCAACATCCTTCACCAGAAGTACATTTGTTACAATTGATGAAGCTACATGGATATATATCATCACCACCAGAATTCTGTATAGTCTATATTAGGGCACATCCTTGGTCTTCTACATTTTATGGTTTTGGACAAATGTATGACATATATCCATTGTTAGAATTACCATACAGAGTACTTTCATTGCCCTAAAGATCCTCTGTGTTCCACTAATTCATCTCTCCTCTACCCCAACCCCTGGCAACCATTGATTTGTTTGTTCTCCTAGTTTTGTCTTTTCCAGGATTTCATCTGGTTGGAATCAGACAGTATGTAGCATTTTCAGATGGACTTCTTTCACTTAATAATACACATGTAACATTTCTCCATATCTTTTCATGGCTTGATAGTTCATTTCTTTTCGGTGCTGAATAATATTCCACTGTCTGGATGTGTCACAGTTTACGCATCCATTTAGTGACTAAAGGACATCTTGATGGCTTCCAAGCTTTGGCAATTATGAATAAAGCTGCTTTAAACTTTTGTATGCTGGTTTTTGTGTAGATCTCAATTTCTTTTGATAAATACCAGAGAGCACAATTACTAATCATATGGTAGGAACATGTTTGGTTTTGTAAGAAACTGTCTTCCAAAGTGGCTGTACCGTTCTGTATTCCCACCAGCAATGAGCGAGAGTTCCTGTTGCTCCACATCCTCATCAGCAGTTGATATTGCCAATGTCTGGATTATGGGCATTCTGACCGGTGTGTAGTGGTATCTTCTTGTTTTCACTTGCATTTCTCCGATGATATGTGCTTATTTGTCATCTGTATGTCTTTGGTGGAGTGTCTGTGACGATCTTTGGCTCATTTTTTAGTTGAGTATTTTGCTTTATTGTTCAGTATTATGAGTTCTTTGTATATTTTGACTAACACCCTTTTATCACATGTGTCTTTTGCATATATTTTCTCTCCCGCCCCTCCAGTGTTTGGCTTCTTTTCCTATTCTCTTGATATTATCTTTTGCAGAAGTTCTTAATTTTAATGAAATTCAGCTTATCAGTTATTTCTTTTAAAGATCATGCCTTCGATGTTGTATCTAAAAAGTCATCACCATACCCAAGATTGTCTAGATTTTCTCCTGTGTTATCTCCTAGGAGGTTTATAGTTTTGCACTTTGCATTTAGGTCTGTGATCCATTGTGAGTTTAGCTTTGTGAAGGATATAAGGTCTGTGACTAGATTTTTTTTTTACATGTGGATATCCAGTTGTTCCAGCACCATTTGTTGAAGAGACTATTTGTGCTCCATTGTATTGCCTTTGCTCCTTTGTCAAAGATCAACTGACTGTATTTATGGGAAAGATCTGATTTTTATAAGACTGGATTTGTAGCACAGTCCCCTGGAGAATTGCTGGCAAAATGCTTATCTTAGTCCCTGGGCAAAACCTTCTAAGTAGGATTCTCTGGGAGAGGGGTTGAGGGACCTGCATTTTTCAAATGACCACAGATGATTCTAAAGTAAACAAATCAAGGGTTTGGGACTCTTTCCTCTTAGTTCATTTTCTAAATTGTCTTCCTTTTCTGCAGAACGTTTGCACACCTCTCTTGTGACTGATGATGTAAGGCTTGACTCTGTGTATTCTTCTAGTTACTATAAAAGAGAATCCTTTGATAACCTAGACAAAAAGTGTAATGAGCACATTCTGTCTGCCTGTACTGTGCAGGATGATCACTGGGGAAAGGTCTATGTAGAGGTTTTTGGAAATGAGAAAGAAGATATCAGCATTTAGAGCCACACAGTAGAGTAAGACATTTAGAAAGACCTCATGCTATGGAACATCGATCTGGCAGTGGTTCAGTTCAGTTCAGCCACTCAGTCGTGTCTAGCTCTATGCAACCCCATGAAATCTAGCATGTCAGGCTTCCCTGTCCTTCACCAACTCCCAGAGCTTGCTCAAACTCATGTCCATCAAGTTGGTGATGCCATCCAACCATCTCATCCTCTATCATCCTCTTTTCCTCCTGCCTTCAATCTTTCCCAGCATCAGGGTCTTTTCCAGTGAATCAGTTCTTCACTTCAGGTGGCCAAAGTATTGGAGCTTCAGCTTCAGCATCAACATCAGTCCTTCCAATGAATATTCATGATTGATTTCCTTTAGGATAGACTGATTTGATCTCCTTGCAGTCCAATGGACTCTCAAGAGTCTTCTCCAACGCCACGGTTCAAAAGCTTCAGTTCTTTGGTGCTCAGCTTTCCTTAGGGTCCAACTCTCACATTCATACATGACTACTGGAAAAACCATAGCTTTAACTAGATGGACCTTTGTTGGCAATGTAATGTCTCTGCTTTTTAATATGCTATCTAGGTTGATCATAACTTCCTTCCAAGGAGCAAGCGTATTTTAATTGCATGGCTGCAGTCACCATCTGCAGTGATTTTGGAGCCCAAGAAGTCTCTCACTGTTTCCACTGTTTCCCCATGTATTTGCCATAAAGTGATGGGACCAGATGGCATGATCTTTGTTTTTTGAATGTTGAGGTTTAAGCTAGCTTTTTCAGTCTCCTCTTTCACTTTCATCAAGAGGCTCTTTAGTTCCTCTTCACTTTCTGCCATAAGGATGGTGTCATTTGCATATCTGAGGTTATTGCTATTTCTCCCGGCAATCTTGACTCCAGCTTATGCTTCATCTAGCCCACCATTTCACATGATGTACTCTGCATATAAGTTAAATAAGCAGGCTAACAATATTCAGCCTTGAGGTGTTTCTTTTCCAATTTGGAACCAGTCCATTGTTCCATGTCTGTTTCTAACTGTTGCTTCTTGACCTGCATACAGACTTCTCAGGAGGCAAGTCAGGTGGTCTGGTATTCCCATCTCTTTAAGAATTTTCCAGGGTTTGATTTGATCTACACAGTCAAAGGCATTGGCATAGTTCCAGAAGTAGATTTTTCTGGAACTCTCTTGCTTTTTCAGTGATCCAAGGGATGTTTGCAATTTGATCTCTGGTTCCTCTGCCTTTTCTAAATCCAGCTTGAACATCTGGAAGTTCTTGATTCACGTTCTGTTGAAGCCTGGCTTGAATAATTTTGAGCATTACTTTGCTAGCGTGTGAAATGAGTGCAATTGTGCAGTAGTTTGAGCATTCTTGGGCATTGCCTTTTTTGGAGATTGGAATGAAAATGGACCTTTTACAGTCCTGTGACCACTGCTGTATTTTCCAAATTTGCTGGCATATTGAGGGTAGCACTTTCACAGCATCATCATTTAGGATTTGAAATAGCTCAGCTGGAATTCCGTCACCTCCACTAGCTCTGTTCATAGTGATGCTTCCTAAAGCCCACTTGACTTCACATTCCAGGATGTCTGGCTCTAGGTGAGTGATTACACCATTGTGGTTATCTGGGTCACGAAGATCATTTTTGTACAGTTCTTCTGTGTATTCTTGCCACCTCTTCTTAATATCTTCTGCTTCTGTTAGGTCCATATCATTTTTGTCCTTTATTGTGACCATCTTTGCATGAAATATTCCCTTGGTATCTCTCATTTTCTTGAAGAGATCTCTAGTCTTCCCCATTCTATTGTTTTCCTCTATTTCTTTGCATTGATCACTGAAGAAGGCTTTCTTATCTTTCCTTGCTATTCTTCGGAACTCTGCATTCAAATGGGTATATCTTTCCTCTACTCCTTTGCCTTTAGCTTCTCTCCTTTTCTCAGCTATTTGTACGGCCTCCTCAGACAACCATTTTGCCTTTTTTTTTTCCTTCGGGATGGTCTTGATCACTGCCTCCTGTACAATGTCATGAACCTCTGTCCATAGTTCTTCCAGCACTCTGTCTATCAGATCTAATCCCTTGAATCTATTTGTCACTTCTGCTGTATAATTGTAAGTGATTTGATTTAGCTCATACCTGAATAGTCTAGTGGTTTTTCCCTACTTTCTTCAATTTAAGTCTTAATTTTTCAATAAGGAGTTCATGATCTGAGTCACAGTCAGCTCCTGGTCTTGTTTTTACTGACTGTATAGAGCTTCTCCATCTTTGGCTGCAAAGAATATAATCAATCTGATTTTGGTAGGGACCATAAGGTGATGTTCATGTGCAGAATCATCTCTTGTGTTGTTGGAAGACAGTGTTTGCTATGACCAGTGGATTCTGTTGGCAAAACTCTGTTAACCTTTGCCTTGCTTCATTTTGTAGTCCAAGGCCAAACTTGCCTGTTACTCCAGGTATCTCTTGTCTTCCTACTTTTGCATTCCAGTCCGCTATGATGAAAAGGACATCTTTTTTGGGTGTTAGTTCTAGAAGGTCTTGTAGGTCATCATAGAATCGTTCAACATCAGCTTCTTTGTCATTAGTGGTTGGGGTATAGACTTGGATTACTGTGATATTGAGTGGTTTGCCTTGGAAATGAAGAGAAATCATTTTGCTTTTTGGGGATTGCATCTAAGTACTGAATTTCAGAATCTTTTGTTGACTATGAGGGCTACTCCATTTCTTCTAAGGGATTCTTGCCCACAATAGTAGATATAATGGTCATCTGAATTAAATTTGCCTATTTGGGTCCGTTTTAGTTCACTGATTCCTAGTATGTTGATGTTCACTCTTGTTGTTTGACTACTTCCAATTTACCTTGATTCATGGGTCTAACATTCCAGGTTCCTATGCAATGTTGTTCTTTACAGCATTGGACTTTACTTCCTTCCCCGTCACATCCACAACTGGGCTTTGTTTTCGCTTTGGCTCCATCTCTTCATTCTTTCTGAAGCTGTTTCTCCACTCTTCGCCATACTGGGCATCTACTGTCCTGGGAAAATTCATCTTTCAGTATCATATCTTTTTGCTTTTTCATACTGTTCATGGGGTTCTCAAGGCAAGAATACTGAAGTGGTTTGCCATTCCCTTTGCCAGTGGACCACGTTTTGTCAGAACTCTCCACCATGATCTGTCCGTCTTGGGTGGCCCTACACGGCATGGCTCATAGTTTCATTGAGTTAGACAAGGCTGTGATCCATGTGATCAGTTTGGTTAGTTTCCTGTGATTGTGGTTTTCATTCTGTCTGCCCCCTGATAAGTAAGGATTGTGGTTAAAGGGCACTAATAATGTCAGAGAGGTCAATCTGGAGAAGACATGCAGCCTCAAGTGATTAGGGCATGAAATAGGGTGAGAGGAATATCATAGAGAATTCCAGAGGGTTTGCAAAGAAAGAAGTAACCAAATTTGGTGATAGGATATAAAAAAGGGGGGAGGGATGATTTCAGAGGCTATAATCTAATCAAGGAGCCCAGAGAAAATGAGCTCTGGCTGATGGCAATTGGGATGGTTAGAAGAAAAGGCAGTTTGTCCAGGAAGAGGGGGCATCTGTCTTGGCTGTTGAATTTGAGGCAAGAGTGGAACTCTAAAGTAGAACAGTTAGAAATCTGGGACTAGCTCCAAGGTCAGGATTAGGAATCCTCAGTGCAGAAATTCTGGTTGAGGAGTGGAAGTGGTAAATGGGCGAGTTGATGAGGGAGTAAGAAATAGGAATACACAGAGGGCTGAAGACTGGATGTGAATTCTGTGAGAATAGAAGAAAGGAAAGGAACAAGCCAAGAGAACAAGGAAGGAGCAGACAGAGGGACTAGGGAAACTTGGAATTGAGCAGATACGGCATTGTCAGGAAGCATAAAATTTCTTATCCTGGCCTCGTACCGTTTCCCATACAGAAGAGGAAAAAGAGTCAAGACTCCTATGGTTTCCATAGCTATTGAAAATACCGTATTCATGAAAAAGGAACATTCATTTCTTCCTCAAGTGTGAAATAGAGCCATGTTATAAAATAGGGCTTAAAAAAAAAAGCTACCCTACCAGATTGCAAATATGGCTTTTCATGGATATCTTTAATCATTTAAAAACAGACAGACATCTGTATTTGTTTCTTGCATATGTGGTTAAAAAATAATGCAGAAGGTTATCTCATTTTATCTTGTAGGCACAACAGCCTGGGAAAAATTCTTCAGTGTGAAAACATCTACAGAGAAGGCCAGCACATTGCTTGTTCCTTTAATCTGACTAAGGTGAAGGATTCCAGTTTTGAACAGCACAGCGTCCAAGTAATGGTTAAGGATAATGCAGGAAAAATCAGACCATCCTTCATTATAGTGCCTTTAGCTTCTCATGGTAGGTTTTAGAAGTACTCCTTGACAGTGTGGATGAAAGTGTTATGTCATCAATACGAATGATAAAAAAAAAAAATGATGATCTTGGTTTGAAGATCTTCCCAGAAAAAAGGGACTATATTTATGTATATTTTTCTTTGTTCCTTGTTAAAGTAGCAAGCTTGCAAATTCTCATATTTATTGTGCACATACACCACATGCTTTATCCATGTTTACTTATGCATATGCTGAGCCTTAGAGCAAGCAGTTAGTTGTAGAACTGAGCTTGGAACTCAGGCTCTCTGACTTTTTTTAACAGTTTTAAATGTTTAGTTATTTATTTGACTTCACTGGGTCTTTGTCAAGGTATGCGGAATCTTTGATGTTCATTGTGGCAGACAGGATCCTTAGTTACAGCATGTGGGATCTAGTTCCCTGACCAGGGATCAAACCCAGGCCCCCTGCTTTGGGAGCACAGAGTCTTAACCACTGGGGCCCCAGGGATGTCCCTCTCTGACTCTTAAGATCTATTCTCTTTTACTTACACTCCAGAGGATGATGTTGCAGAATAAATGTGATTTAATATAGTTCCTGAATAATCTGTCTCTTTAACAACAACAAAAAAAGCTTAGACTGGAGATGGAGTGATCAGGAGTGATATTCAAACTGTCTAACATTTTGAGTAACCCAGGCACAGATCAATGAGAACAGCCAGTGCAGCTGAGTTTCGGCCCATTACAAAGAGCCCTCAACTTGAAAACAAAAAACCTGCTTAAGATCACTTTGGACATGGCATATACACTCTAACTTCCTCTTCATCTATAAAAGGGGGTACATAGTCCCTCTTGAACTCAGAGGATTGTTGTAAGGTCCAAATGATGTGACATGTGTAAAAGCATTTTGTATATCTCTAAAGCAGAGTCATATGGTATGGACCTAACAGAAGCAGAAGATATTAAGAAGAGGTGGCAAGAATACACCGAAGAACTGTACAAAAAAGATCTTCACGACCCAGATAATCATGATGATGTGATCACTCATCTAGAGCCAGACATCTTGGAATGTGAAGTCAAGTGGGCCTTAGAAAGCATCACTATGAACAAAGCTAGTGGAGGTGATGGAATTCCAGTTGAGCTGTTTCAAATCCTGAAAGATGATGCTGTGAAAGTGCTGTACTCAATCTGCCAGCAAATTTGGAAAACTCAGCAGTGGCCACAGGACTGGAAAAGGTCAGTTTTCATTCCAATCCCAAAGAAAGGCAATGCAAAAGAATGCTCCAATTACCGCACAATTGCACTCATCTCACATGCTAGTAAAGTAATGCTCAAAATCCTCCAAGCCAGGCTTCAGCAATACGTGAACCGTGAACTCCCTGATGTTCAAGCTGGCTTTAGAAAAGGCAGAGGAACCAGAGATCAAATTGCCAACATCCGCTGGATCATGGAAAAAGCAAGAGAGTTCCAGAAAAACATCTACTTCTGCTTTATCGACTATGCCAAAGCCTTTGACTGTGTGGATCACAATAAACTGTGGAAAATTCTGAAAGAGATGGGAATACCAGACCACCTAACCTGCCTCTTGAGAAATCTGTATGCAGGTCAGGAAGCAACAGTTAGGACTGGACATGGAACAACAGACTGGTTCCAAATAGGAAAAGGAGTGCGTCAAGGCTGTATATTGTCACCCTGCTTATTTAACTTATATGCAGAGTACATCATGAGAAAAAAAATTCTCCAAGCCAGGCTTCAGCAATACATGAACCATGAACTCCCTGATGTTTAAGCTGGTTTTAGAAAAGGCAGAGGAACCAGAGATCAAATTGCCAACATCTGCTGGATCAAGGAAAAAGCAAGAGAGTTCCAGGAAAACATCTCTTTCTGCTATATTGACTATGCCAAAGCCTTTGTGTGGATCACAATCAACTGTGGAAAATTCTGAAAGAGATAGGAATACCAGGCCACCTGACCTGCCTCTTGAGAAATCTGTATGCAGGCCAGGAAGCAACAGTTAGAACTGGACATGGAACAACAGACTGGTTCCAAATAGGAAAAGGAGTATGTCAAGGCTATATATTGTCACCCTGCTTTTTTAACTTATATGCAGAGTTCATCATGAGAAATGCTAGACTGGAAGAAACACAAGCTGAAATCAAGATTGCCAGGAGAAATATCAATAACCTCAGATATGCAGATGATACTATCCTTATGGCACAAAGTGAAGAAGAACTCAAAAGCCTCTTGATGAAAGTGAAAGAGGAGAGTGAAAAAGTTGGCTTAAATCTCAACATTCAGAAAATGAAGATCCTGGCATCTGGTCCCATCACTTCATGGGAAATAGATGGGGAAACAGTGGAAACAGTGTCAGACTTTATTTTTGGGGGCTCCAAAATCACTGGAGATGGTGATTGCAGCCATGAAATTAAAAGACGCTTACTGCTTTGAAGAAAAGTTATGACCAACTTAGCATATTCAAAAGCAGAGATATTACTTTGTCAGCAAAGGTCCGTCTAGTCAAGGCCATGGTTTTTCCTGTGGTCATGTATGGATGTGAGAGTCGGACTGTGAAGAAGGCTGAGCACCGAAGAATTGATGCCTTTGGAGAAGACTCTTGAGAATCCCTTGGACTGCAGGGAGATCCAACCAGTCCATTCTGAAGGAGATCAGCCCTGGGATTTCTTTGGAAGGAATGATGTTAAAGCTGAAACTCCAGTACTCTGGCCACCTCATGCGAAGAGTTGATTCATTGGAAAAGACTGATGCTGGGAGGGATTGGGGGCAGGAGGAGAAGGGGACGACCGAGGATGAGATGGCTGGATGGCATCACGGACTCGATGGATGTGAGTCTGAGTAAACTCTGGGAGTTGGTGATGGACAGGGAGGCCTGGCGTGCTGTGATTCATGGGGTCGCAAAGAGTTGGACACGACTGAGGGATTGAACTGAACTGATGTTTAGTTATTACTTTGCTGATTGCGTTTGATATTTTGTTAATGGAAATTAGTGTATGTTAATTTTCTTTTTTATAAAAGATTTTAGTTATTTATAAATAACAAAATATCAGTTAAATATTTCTTAGATTTGGTGTCAGTCTATGACATTAATGTGTGATGCACATAAGTTTCATGTTATATGACAACCATTAACATTGTAAAATGCATTTAGTGGTTAAACAGAAGGGTTCCATTAGTATAATTGGTTCTTTCTTTGAATGGAGCAGAGAATTATTTTAGAAAGAATGCCAGCTTGTATGTATTTTGGTTTTATTTAATTCAACAGTTTTTCTGACCATATAGGATATGGTTTTGAGGACTAGAGTGTGCCTTACTTCTGAGTAGCATCCGACATACAGCTCATACTTTAGTGTAACTTAACTGGTTGCATGTCTGTTTCTCTCACTATGTTTATATATCATTAGGGACAGAAGAGGTATGCACAGTGCCTGGCTGTTTGTAGTCATAAATATATGAATTGCATTGAAGTATTTGTATAATGAGAAATTATTTATTTTTGAAATTCTCCTGGAATTCCAAAATATTCTTGCTGTTTGTATTTTTATTGCTACAAAATGTTCTTGCTGTTTCTACTCTTAAAATACACAAGGAAGCAGTTGTGTAGATGTCTGTCTGCTGGCTTGGTCTTATAACCCTTCGTAAGCAGGGACCGTGCCTGATTCATTTTTTTCATTGCCAGCGCCTGGCACAAGGAGCACATGCTTGTAAAGCAAGGTTATGAGTAATGAGTGCCATTCCTTATCACAAAGAAGGGGCATTTATTTCTGGATCTGGATGAAGTCTTTTTGCATGAAGCAGGCAAGAGGAGGAGGAATAAGGAGTAAATGTGTATGCCTCACTGGGTTAAAGGTCTGAATAGTCAAGCACTGCTGAATGAATGAATGAATGGCAGAGTAGTAATTAGACTCCTAGCTGTCAGGAAGCATAAAACTGAAATATTAGAGTAATACCAAAGCTGATTTATTAAAAAAAACGTCTTATTTTCCTCTGGTGTAATTTAGCAACACTAAGGATGCTGTTAAGGTGTGGTCCCTTGGAAAGAGTGAACTTTCAGACTTGAGAATGTTGGTCCTTTGGAAATCCCAGAGCGCTCTTCAGACTGAGAGATAGAAAGGGACCCAAGTTTGCCTTTTATAGATCTGACACAAGGATGGTTAGAGTCATGGTAGGCTGGTAAACGTTTAACAGTTCCTCTCTAGAAGGGGACACAACTCTGATTTGCAGTGCTTTCCAGTTTCTTTGGCATAAATACTCCCACCATGGCTGTTAAGTTATTGACTTGACCTCACTGAACAAGGAGTTGGGAAGAAGTACCATACATAACTGATTCTCCTGAGCCAGTGCTAGCCGGCTGTAGCACACAGCTGGTTTAAAATCACTTTAACTTTTGGTTTTAGGGATTTCCTGCCAGGTTACCAGGAGTTATATGGAAGTGTTTCATGTTGTTAACTAATAAGTATGGATACTATTTGTTTTACATACATGAGTGAATGTGGAGTTGCAGTTTTTCTTTTTTTTTTTTTTTAATCTTTGTGACATCTTGGCCAGAGATGCAATTGTAACTTTTAAAATGGGTGTCTCTGTAGACCAGAGGGCAAGGCCTCAAACGTTTTCTGTGCCCTTCAGAAATGGTAATAGTAGCAGCATGTGGGCGTGCTCACTTGTGTGTCGCTTTTTGAGACCCCGTGGACTGCGGCCCACCAGGTTCCTCTGTCTGTGGGATTCTCCAGGCAAAAGTAGTGTAGCAGGGTGCCATTTCCTCCTCCAGGGGATCTTCCTGATCCAGGGCTCACACTCATGTCTTCTGTGTCTCTTGCACTGGCAGGTAGATTTTTTACCACTGTGCAAAGTAGAGGCATCTTGCAATTGTCTTTCCAAAAAAAAAAAAAGGGCTTTCTGAAAGGTACCAGGGAGAGATGACTTTGCTGTATACCCAAACAAGCTGGCGCTATGCCATTGCTCTGGCCAGGATAGGTCTGATTTTATACTTGTGAATCTACACATTGTCTGAAGGTAATTCACACTTAGCTAAATTATTCATTTTTGATATTCAGGTGGCAGCTTGGATATTTTTCAAAGCTGCTCTTTTACAGGTAACTGCTAACAATGCTTCCCTGCAGAACCTTGTCAATGCTGTTTGTGTGTGAGGTGCAGAGGGTTTTCTTGGTAAGACTCTAATTTACTCTCTATGTTGTAAATATGTCACTCAATAAATCGAATAGCATCTTATATAATATATAAACTGACTTCACCTGGCAACCTGGTTTTCATCTCCTCCTATTTTTCCCATATATGTTGACTTTCTCCTAATGCTATTAAAACATTAACGATGATTGGAAACACCCCTTCATAGTCAGTCTTCTTGGAGAAAGTGTTTATATTCATTTTTTTTTTCATAGTCTCCCATTTCTTCCTGAATTCAATGTTGTTTAGCTTCTTTCATCCATTATTCATGGAGGAGGAACTGGCAGCCCACTTTAGTATTCTTGCCTGAAGGATTCCATGGACAGAGGAGCCTGGTGGGCTATAGTCCACTGGGTCACAAACAGTTGAATACTACTGAGCATGCACCCATTATTCAACTGAAAATATTTTAGTTAAGGACTCTCTGTTCTTCTCCTTGTTGGCTTGTTTCTTGTATGCTGCTGCTGCTGCAAAGTCACTTCAGTGTGTCTGACTCTGTGCGACCCCATAAACGGCAGCCCACCAGGCTCCGCTGTCCCTGGGATTCTCCAGGCACAAACCCTGGAGTAGATTGCCATTTCCTTCTCCAATGTGTGAAAATGAAAAGTGAAAGTGAAGTCGCTCAGTCGTGTCTGACTCCTAACGTCCCCATGGACTGCAGCCCACCAGGCTCTTCCATCCATGGGATTTTCCAGGCAAGAGTCCTGGAGTGGGGTGCCATTGCCTTCTCCGGTTCCCTGTATGGCCTCCTCCAAACTCATGCCTGGGTTCACCTGCTTCCTTTTCATCCTCACAGCCCCTGGATTACATGCCAGACACTTCTTCCAGGGTCAGTGTGGTTGTCTGCTCATCCCTCTGTGACCTTACATGTCTCCCCTCCAGCTCACAGTGCTGGCACAGAGTGCAGCATCTAAAAGGAAAATCTGAAAATCTGATCATGTTAAGTGACATCTGACTGCCCTGGTTGAGCAATGCCCCTTCTGGAAAATTTTCTTTATTAAAAAAATTTTTTTAACACCAAAAACATTTTGTATTGGGGTATACCCAATTAACAATATTGTGATAGTTTCAGGTGAACAGTGAAGGGACTCAGCCAAACCTATGTATGTATCCATTCTCCTTTAACATTTCTCTGGAGGGATGCCAATGGAGGGAGTGGTGGGTACAGGAAGGCTTCTGGAAGCTCACTCAGGGAATGCCACCTCCTTCCCTTGAAGGGACATCACCAGAGCTGTTTGAACAAATGTCACTGGAGGAAATACTCCTCCTCCTGAGACTTATTCTTTCATACAGACTCTCCTTGAGATAACTTTGTGTTAGTACAGTTTTCTCCAATTTTCTAGTGATAGTTTCTTGATAACATGAGCAACTGCATGGCTAGTCAGCTTCTTAATGTGACCCTGCCTACAGATATCTTGCTTATATTATCAGATCATTCATGATACATTCCTCTCCTTTGGCTTATGTTCATTGTGTATGTGGTCTCCAGCTAAAATATTTACATATTGCTAGTGGGTCCTGTTCTCTACTATGAAATAACTCAAGAACGTTTGGGCCTTGGATTATGCAAAATCATTTAGTTCTCTATTTTATTCTATGATTTGGACAATTTGTATATTGAGTTTACTCATAATACAGCTTATTTGCCCGCAATGCAGGAGACCTGAGTTTGACCCCTGAGTCAGGAAGAGCCTCTCGAAAAGGGAATGGCTACCTACTCCAGTATTCTTGCCTGGAAAATTCCATGGACCGAGGATCCTGGTCCTCAGTAGCCCTACTGTCCCTGGGGTTTCAAAGAATGGGACATAACTGAATAACACGTTCACTATGATTATAACATGAAACTAATGAGGGCATAAGTGAATTGAATTTTATGAAATAGCATTATGATAAAATGTTGAGTAGTAACTGACAACAAATGAAGATTCAGGAATCTGGGAATTGTAATTAGGAAAACGTGTACTGCTAAGGGAGGATTTTAATTTCTAGTATCTCAAGAGTGTTGTTACTGTCATACATTTGCTTTTCCCTAAGTGATTCACTGTAGATGTTGAGAGAGAATTTCCCTGATTGGAAGCAATCTCTGTCTTAAGCTGATCACCAAAAAACAAAAAAAATTATTTGAAAAAATATACTTCAGAGATCACTTTATCATAACACATTGTTTTCTTTAAGATAAGAATGTATGTAGTTTTGTTTTTTTTTCCTCTCTGATGTTTTAGGACTTCCCTGGTGGCTCACACAGTAAAGAATCTGTCTGCAATGCAGGAAAACTGGGTTCAGTCCCTGGGTCCAGAAGATCTCCTGGAGAAGGGAATGGTTACCCACTCCAGTACTCTTGTCTGGAGAATTCCATGGACCTCTGGAGCTTGGTGACCTACAGTCCATGGGGTCACAAAGTGTCGGACGAAGTACTTGTGAGGAGTTTTTATAATACTTTCTGACTGAGAAAGTAGTTGCCCATTTTCTGTTTTAGCCTCTGTTTATGCATATCCTAGTATTCCAGAAAATTCAGAACTAGATCATTCTTGAAGGCTAGTAGACTGAAGTGAAACTAAAAGGTTATTATTTACTTTAAAAAAATCTCACTGAGATAGTAAAATGACAGTTGCTTTGCATTTTGGCTATGTGTACTTCAAGGAAAGAAGATAATTTATTAATTATCTAGTTAAATAAGATTTATGCTTAAACAAGTATTTATTTAAAAATGCCAAACTAACACTTTGGATAAGTAAGTTTGAAAATCTACATTGAAAATTGAATTAATGAAACTTAACAGTACACTGTGATCAAATAAACCCAGCATCTAATCCAATTTATTCTTCATTATTTCTTATTGTTTCCTCTGTTGAGCTGAACATTGGTGGTAGTAATATATTTATATTATATTGGACTTTATCATTTATAAAGTAATGCCACTTGCACCATCTAATTTAGTTATCACAATGCTCCTGGGACACAAGTTGAGCTTATATATTAAGGAAGATTTGTGGTTTAGAGAGGTTATGACTTGTCAGATGTCATGCAAATTATCTACTGGGGATCTAAAATTCAGGCATTCAGACACCTGACCTTCCTTATTTCTCCCTCCCTCTATCCTAACCTTATTTCTGTTCTAAAGACCTTGCTACTGCTGAGATGCTGCAGAGACATTGGAATTGATGAAAATTTCTCTGATAATATGTTTATCACATATTAATAAATCACCGCATTTGTTGATGCTTCAGTTCCTGATGTAATTAGTATTATTACTATTTTACTTAGCTAATTTTAAGATGATCTTAGTCTTCTTGCAAGTATTTTCTTTTCTTTTTTTTTTTTTTAACTTTGTATTGGGGTATAGCCAATTAAACAGCAAAGGGACTTAGCCATATATATATATATATATATATATATATATATGTATGTATGTATGTATGTATGTATACACACACAGACATACATTTATCCATTCTCCCCCAAATTCCCCTCCCATCCAGGCTGCTGTGTAACACTGAGCAGAGTTCCATGTGCTATACAGAATGTCCTTATTGGTTATCCATTTTGAGTATAGCAGTGTGTATATGTCTATCCCAAACTCCCTTACTATCCCTCTCACTCATCCTTCCCCCCACCCCTCCGCAACCATAAGTTCTCTTTCTAAGTCTGTGAGTCTTATTTTGTCTTGTTAGTAAGTCCATTTGTATCATTTGTTTTAGATTCCTCATATAAGGGATGTCATATGATATTTCTCCTTCTCTGTTGACTTACTTCACTCAGTATCTTACCTGCATTTTCTCTGTGTGTTAGCTTAAGGAATAAAAAGTAAAAGTGTAACTTAAAATTCTTGGGATTTTGCAAGTAATATGTTGAAGTATTAACTCCATCTAATGAACAGAACAGTAATCTGTTAAATAACTGTTGGACCAAGACAAATCCCTCAATCCACATGGTTTTAGTTATTCATGTATTGATCCTGACCATTGTTTTTGCTAATTAATTATGGCATAGGCAGTTAGAATGAAGTGGGCCAAATAGCAATTATAGTACCAGTATTTATATGTATACAAATATTTTAAATTTATATAAATATTTTTATATTGGATAGATTTGCTCTGTCAAAGTAAGGGCACTTTTAGTTTCATTTAAAAATATTTTTATCAGTTAGATAACAGTAACCCAAAATTCAGAAGAAACATGTTTAAATGTTAACATCTGTTTTTCCCTTTAACACTTGCAGTGATTTATAACCCATATTAAATGAGATTCTGCATATCTTTTTGTGTAGTCAGTTGAGATAGAAGATTGCAAAAGTGTAGCCTTTATAGTATCTTTTTCCTTTAATCTTTGTTTCTGATCAGTGAGCCAGAAGCTCCCTAATTGGTTAGCAATAAATCATAGGAACTGACTTATCTTAACTCATTTTTCTAGCTCTGATATACAACAAACATGGGAGCAGATTGAATTTTGGGGTCAAATAGTATCAGAAACACATTTTAATCTTTTGGATCCAGTCTTAGTTTTTCCAAAGCAAATTATAGCATTGTTGCCTTTGGGATTCCTTGTTATAGCCAAGGGCTACCCTGACCTTTGTATCCCTATCTAACTGGGTCCATTATTTCTCTATCTTTTCTTCCTGAAACTGAAGTTTCATCATTTCATCTGGTTTTCCCTCCAATGTTCTTATCCTTAAGTTCTCTGTTAGTGCTCAGCTCCCTTGCTCTGGTCTTTCATACTGCAGGCAGTCTGTAATCTTTCTTGTCTTTTGTTAACTCTATAGGCAATAGTGGTTTGAGAAATTTCCTTGTGGTTTGTTACCTGTGTGTTGAGAACAATGGTTTCTCTCATATTGTTCTGGTAATCATTGTAATTAGATTGATTTGGGGAAGGGGAAAGGAAAAATGTCACGTTAGATTCTCTCATATGTAATATTTCTCAGTCTTTTAATAAACATTATAAATAGCCCCAGGTAATATCTGGCACCCCAGGTATAGGTTCATTTTTTTTTTTAAATAGAGGACATGGCCAAAGTTTGTAGGGTGTAAGTTGAAAGCATAACTTCTTTACCTGTAAATAATTTGTTGCTTTTGAATATTTTAGTTTTAACTGCAAATTTTAGAATCCACATTACTTTGCTTTGAAAGAAAAAGGTAAGCATCTTTGTTTTTAATGCTAACATCTCTCTGGGGAGTGCATCATGTGCGTTGTGTGATGAAATCTAGATTTGTCTCTTATAAGTTATTTATAGGAGAGCATGCAACTTTATTGCTTGGTCAGATTCCAAAC
>SJYT01020791.1:38786-57513 GCA_006410635.1 Cephalophus harveyi
CAAACCAAAAGCATATAGTAGTCAATGAATAACTTAATACAGATAATTAACAGATTAAGAGAATGTGTGAGCCTAAAGCATGAGTGGAGAAGTTGAGAAGGAGGTTATCAGCATAAAAAACTTTGGAAATGAACAGCACAACTGGAGCATGAATGGAATCAATTTAATTTGTGGGAACAATATTTCCTTAGAATTATATTCTTATTTCTTCCTTATGACTTTGACTATATCCACATTAAGTAAGGAATATCCAGGTCTCAGATGTCTGTCAGATGGACTAATTACGTTTCTCCATAAACAAACCCATTGCTATATTAAATGGATGGTTGTCTGTTTTTCCCTTTAAGAGGAATGCTATCTCTGGTGTTCAAGGCCTCAAAATATCAGGCACAGTGATTTTCAAAGGGCCCAAGAAACACAGATGGGGACGCGTTTGTGCCAAATGAGAGGAGCAGCAGAAATCAGCCCAGACATCCTAGGTCTTGCTCTGTTCTCACATAGTTTGGAAGCTTGAAGGAGATGAATTGCTTGTCTTCCCTTTCCATACCTGAGAGAGACTTTAAGCCCAGCTGTTCAGCTAGCATTTGGCTAGTGGTACTTCAAAAGAATTAAAAAGACTCTATTCTCATGGAATTTCCAAAAAACGATTGGCCTCCAAGATGTTTGGCACAAGGACTAATGTCTACTAAAGACTATTGATTTATCAGCATGTAAGCAGCAGACAGTGGAGCCAGATCAAAGGAGGATGAGTCTGAGCTAAAAATCACTCCACCTCCATGTTTATTAATGCTTGGTCTGTTGGCTGTATCATGATGATGCCTGCCTGGTGCAAGGTGACACAGGCTGTTCAGACTTCCCTGCTCATGGGAAATGCACATGATAGGTCTGGTTTTATCCCCAGAATATGTTGCCCTTTGCTACCTTTTGGCAACCCCTTTCCCAGATGTGGATTCCTGGTATCTTCATGATCTGTAACTATCACTACTTTATCTGTAGATACAGAGATTTTATTACTCTAAGTTATATAGACATAATAGCAGCTTTAAAGTGTTAAACCTAGGCAGCATATTAAAAAGCAGAGACATTAATTTGCCAACAAAAGTTCATCTAATCAAAGCTAAAATTTTTCCAGTAGTCATGTATGGATGTGAGAGTTGGACCATAAAGAAAGCCGAATGCTGAAGAATTGATGCTTTTGAACTGTGGTGTTGGAAAAGACTCTTGAGAGTCCCTTGGACTGCAAGGAGATCAAACCAGTCCATCCTAAAGAAAATCAGTCCTGAATATTCATTGGAAGGACTGATGTTGAAGCTGAAACTCCAATACTTTGGCCACCTGAGGCGAAGAACTGACTCATTTGAAAAGACCCTGATGCTGGGAAAGATTGAAGGCGGGAGGAGAAGGTGACAACAGAAGATGAGATGGTTGGATGGCATCACCAATTCAATGGACATGCGTCTGAGTAAACTCTGGAAGTTGGTGATAGACAAGGAGGCCTGGTGTGCTGCAGTCCATGGGATCACAAAGAGTTAGACATGACCGTGACTGAACTGAACTGAAAGTGTTAAAATCCCTAGATTATTGTTAGTTGTGTTTACATTAAGAATGTAAACTAGAAAGCTTTGGTCAATTCAAACAACAGGATATAGATGAAAGGGAAGGAAGATTTTGTAATCTGAGTTTTCCTGGTACCTAGAAAACAAACAAGCAAAACAATCCATAACTTCTAATACCCTTTGTACCCACTGCATCCTCTCTTTCACAAAGGAAAATAATGTTAATTTAGGATCATACTGTTAGTGAATTCTCAAGTACTTCTGTATGTATCTGAAAATACGCATTTCAAAGATGAAAAGGTTTGGAAACTATGAAGAACAGTTAAAGTCTCATGAGTAATGAATAGAAGATTTTTGAATTTAAGAGGATTATATTTGCTTTAGAATGTTAGAACAAGTGCCACTTGTTATTTTTTAGTGCTTTCCTTTGTTTGGTCTATTTTTGCAAAATGATTATCGTAATTGTTAAGGCAGCATTCAATCTGATGGCAGTAAAGCTTTTATAAATCTTAATAAAATTCCCCAGCACGTGGTTTCAACCAATGTATAGGGATTTATGGGTTTAATATCAGATGGAATTATCACATATTATATGATAGACAACTTAGGCCTTTCCTTTGAAGAATAGACTCCCTGCAAGGTACTTAGTATGTGACATATTTTGCTTCAAAATTATTTGAAGCAAAGCAAAACACCAACAGGTAAAATTTAAAGATTATTCTGACTAATTATTGAGCTTCAATTATTGTATAATTTTCAGTAAATGCAAATATTACTTATCCCTCTGAAATAAGGCAGGATTTAAGCCAAACACTGAAATATTAATTAAAGTGGCATCTTTTCTATTTTTAGAAATGAGAGACATACTACTTATAAGTATTTGTCATGTCATCATTTATGGCTGATATCTCTAGCTCCTTTTATTGTGGTTCTGAAATAGCTGTGAAGAGAAGAGAGGTGAAAAGCAAAGGAGAAAAGGAAAGATATAGGCATCTGAAAGCGGAGTTCCGAAGAATAGCAAGAAGAGATAAGAAAGCCTTCCTCAGTGATCAATGCAAAGAAATAGAGGAAAACAACAGATTAGGAAAGACTAGAGATCTCTTCAAGAAAATTAGAGATACCAAGGGAACATTTCATGCAAAGATGGGCTCAATAAAGGACAGAAATGGTATGGACCTAACAGAAGCAGAAGATATTAAGAAGAGGTGGCAAGAATACATGGAAGAAAGAGTACAGCAGGAGAAAGGATGGACGGGAAGAAACACAAGCTGGAATCAAGATTGCTGGGAGAAATATCAATCACCTCAGATATGCAGATGACACCACCCTTATGACACAAAGTGAAGAGGAGCTAAAAAGCCTCTTGATGAAAGTGAAAGAGGAGAGCGAAATAGTTGGCCTAAAGCTCAACATTCAGAAAATGAAAATCATGCCATCTGGTCCCATCACTTAGTGGGAAGTAGATGGGGAAACAGTGGAAACAGTGTCAGACTTTATGTTTTTAGGCTCCAAAATCACTGCAGATGGTGACTGCAGCCATGAAATTAAAAGACGCTTACTCCTTGGAAGGAAAGTTATGACCAACCTAGATAGCATATTCAAAAGCAGAGACATTACTTTGCCGACTAAGGTCCGTCTAGTCAAGGCCATGGTTTTTCCTGTGGTCATGTATGGATGTGAGAGTTGGACTGTGAAGAAGGCTGAGCGCTGAAAAATTGACGCTTTTGAACTGTGGTGTTGGAGAAGACTCTTGAGAATCCCTTGGACTACAAGGAGGTCCAACCAGTCCATTCTGAAGGAGATCAGCCCTGGGATTTCTTTGGAAGGAATGATGCTAAAGCTGAAACTCCAGTACTTTGGCCACCTCATGCAAAGAGTTGACTCCTTGGAAAAGACTCTGATGCTGGGAGGGATTGGGAGCAGGAGGAGAAGGGGACGACCGAGGATGAGATGGCTGGATGGCATCATGGACTCGATGGACGTGAGTCTGAGTGAACTCCGAGAGATGGTGATGAACAGGGAGGCCTGGCGTGCTGCAATTCATGGGGTTGCAAAGAGTCGGACACGACTGAGTGACTGTACTGAACTGAAAACCATTGAGATTGGTAGAAATTATGAAGTTTTGAGGATGAAGACTCTAAAGGATGAAGGAAAGACGAGGTGATGACAATTCTGTATTTAGGTGAATCCAAAAAGTGATCACTATGGTAGGTTGTGCTCAGGCCTGGGCTGTAGCACAGTTAACCTTGGAAGGACAGAGTATATTGAAAGGCCACCTCACTGGAATGGAACAGATGATAAAATGATATATGCAGTTTAATACAGTTGATGAGATGCAGAGCCCGTTGTTAAAAAGTATAGCAACAAACAAAATAAAGGCTCATCATGGAGTTATAAGTGTTTTGACAGGTAAGCTAACATAACATAATGCAAGTACTTAGGACTCCAGGCAGACCTCTAGGCTGGTAGGACCAGAGAAGCCATTCCACTAATTGCAAGTTCTCAGCCACTAGAATGACATTTATGGCAAGACTCTATTCCAGCAGAGAGGCTGCCCAGATGAAGCCAAAGTCTCAATTTTGGAGGAAAACATGCACCATACATGTTACTGAACTAAAGACTTGAGTGCAGAAGCTAGAACTAAATATCAGAATTTGGTTATAAGCACCTGGATTGAGCTAACATCCAAGGAGACTTATGTTGATTCTGTTTGATTCTAAATTTTGGGCTAGAGTTGCTCATGTTTTTGTTTATGATCTTATTAGTATTTTTAAATAAGATTAGGATCCTAAACTCTGGGGCACAGTTGAGACTTCAGGTTAATTTTGATAATGGGAATAAGAGACTCTGGGGACAGGTAGGATATCCCACGAAGGACTGTCCTCTCACCTGGGAATTCCCTTCAGGTATGGAATATTTGGCATTGTGGAGGTCATCTCTCTTAGAGACTTTCCATCATGATAATTATTTAAAATACATTTCTGTAAGATATTAAGTCTACATGGATAAGTTAAAATCATCTTGGATAAGCTTTATAACTCTAAGTCCAAAAATAAATATTAAATAATAAAAGAATGCTGTCTCATTTGCTTTTCTGGATACTTGGATTTTAATCAGTATTGGAATCTTCTTTTAGAACTTAAAGATGCATGAAAAATTATCTTAGAATGAATTAGGTTAGCGTTTGAAAAAAACCTTTTAGGTCCTGTGAGAAATCTTTATTAAACCATAAAGCTTTATTTAATATTCAATGTGGTAAGAAAACATAATGTTATTAAAATGCTTAAATTTTGCATTGTAATGTGCCATATGGTTTGTGTCCTAAGTTGATTTTCCACTCTTTATCAAGGAGAAAAATAAGTAAGTATACACATGATTCTGATTGTGACCTCCAAATTCTACCTCAAGATTTCCTAACTATATAGCCAGTTAAAGTTGTCCACTGACCAGAAAGTCCATTTTATTAATACACTTGGTAGGAAATATATTTCTTTTTGGCAGTGATAAATTCTAGGTACTTCTATGTGAATTTTCTTTAGCTGCTCTGTGCACAAAGTTCTCTCAGAGAGGAGAAATATCTTTTAATTATTACTGTGAAGTTAAGAAGACAGAGTTTCATTAATCTACTTTTAGTACCTATTTCATTGTAATAATTACTGGAAAATAATTAAGAGAACTGGATAGCTACATGCAAAAGAAAGAAAGTGGACTACTATCTTACCTCATACATAGAAATTAACTCAAAATGGAATAAGGGTTTAAACTTAAGACCTGAAACCATAAATCTCCTAGAAGAAAATGTAGATGGTAAGCTCTTTGATGTACCTTAGGAATAATTTTTGACTCTCACACCCAAAGTAAAAGCAACAAAAGCAAAAATAAGCAAGCAGGACTGTATCAAGCTAAAAGACCTCTGCACAGCAAAGGAAATAATCATTTCTTCATCAAAAGAAAATAAAAATGCAACCTACTGAGTGGGAGAAAATGTTTGCAAATCATGTACCCCATAAATGGTTAATATCAAACATATACAAAGAACTCATACAATTCAGTGACAAGAAACAACCTGATTAAAAAAAAGAGCAGAATATCCTCAAATAAATAATGTACACTACAATCTAAAGAAATTAGGAAAAGAAAAAACAAAGCCCAAAGTCAGCAGAAGGAAGGGAATAATAAAGATCATGGGGAAATAATTACAGTAGAGGCCCCCACCCCAAAATAATAGGAAAGATAAATGAAACCAAGAGTAATAGTACTTCTGAGTGTTAATTCAAGGAAAACCAAAACACTAATTGGAAAAGATATATGAACCCCTTTGTTCATGCAGCACTGTTTACAATAGCCAAAAAATAGAAGCAATGTAAAGATCCATTGATGGATGGTTGGATAAAGAAATTGTGGTACATATATGAAATGGGATATTATTCGGCCATGACAATTTGGATGGACCTCAAGGGCATTATGCTAAGTGAAATAAGTAAGACAGAGGAAGACAAATATTGTATGATGTTTCTTATACATAGAATCTTAAAAGGACAAGCAAAACAGCTAAGCTAATAGATTCATCAGAGGTTGCCAGAGTCAGGGGGTGGGAGATAGGAGAAACGGGTGAAGGGAAGTCAGAAGGAAAATAAATATACTTCTATTTTCAGTACTTGACTAATTTCAGTAATTATTTCACAGAGTTCAGCAGTCCCAACGGAGGTCTGTTACTATGTAGTGGAAAGAACATGAATTTTAGAGGCAACAGATGAATTTGACTGCCTTTTTTTTAAAAAAAAAAAAAAAACAAAAACAGTTACGGCTCTGTGATTCTGGACAGTTTGCCTAACATTTCTATATTTCTGCTGTGAAAGGTGAGTAACAACTCCCTCAGAAGATCATTGTAGGTACTAAAGAAAGAAACAGTTAACATAATGTTGGCATATTTTGTAATTTCACTTAAAGTTCCGTTTTCTTCTCAACTCTTATTAAGCAGTGGAGGCTATGTCTGCCTCATCAGATTGTTTTAAGAATTAGTGATAAAAACGTTTTGAATAGTAAGGTCCTATAGACTTGTAAGAATTTGTTATAGTTCTTTTCTGCTAACAACTGATGTCGCAAAAATGTTTTGAGATTTTCTCATCACATGACCAGTTGACCGGAAAGTTCATTTTAAAGGGAAGGCAAGTGTTTAGGTAATTTCTATGAAATTGTTACATGTTTCTCTTTAATCCAAATTCAATTTGACCTCTTTCCCCTTTGGTTCTATGATACAGCACTTTTCTCTGTCCAGCAATGACCTCTTAGCCTCCTTTGTTAGCACTTCCTCCTGTTCCTGTATATATATAAAACCAATGTTTATATTAGTTTTCTAGGGCTGCTGTGGCTTAGAAAATGTGTGGCTTAGGGCTTCGCCAGTGGCTCAATGGTAAAGAATCCACCTGCAATGCAGGAAACATGGGAGACACAGGTTTGATCCCTGGGTCAGGAAGATCCCCTGGAGAAGGAAATGGCAACTCACTCCAGTGTTCTTGTCTGGGGAATCCAACAGACAGAGGAGCTTGGTGGGCTGAAGTCCTTCGGGTCGAAAATAGTTGGACAAAACTGAGTAACTGAGCAAAGGGCTACTGTGAGAAAGTACCAAAACCTGGATGTCTTAAAACAATAACAATTTATTGTTTGATAATTCTGCTGCTGCTGCTAAGTCGCTTCAGTCGTGTCCGACTGTGGGACCCCATAGACGGCAGCCCACCAGGCTCCTCCGTCCCTGGGATTCTCCAGGCAAGAACACTGGAGTGGGTTGCCATTTCCTTCTCCAATGCATGAAAGTGAAAAGTGAAAGTGAAGTCGCTCAGTCGTGCCCGACTCTTCGTGACCCCATGGACTGCAGCCCACCAGGCTCCTCCGTCCATGGGATTTTCCAGGCAAGAGTACTGGAGTGGGTTGTCTCTGGAAATCTGAAATCAGAATGTATGCACAGCTGTGTGCTCTGAAGGCTCTATGGGAGAATCCTTCCTTCCCTTCTCTAGCTTCCAGTACACCTTGGTGTTTCGTTATGGTTACATGGCCATCTTCTCCCTGTCTGTCTTTATGTTCGAATTTCTGTTTTTTATAAGAATACCATTCATATTGGATGAGGGCACATCCTAATGATTTTACTTTACCTTGATCCCCTTTGTAAAGACTCTGATTCCAAATAAAATCACATCCTGATTTGCTAGGGGATGATTCTAGGACTGAAATATATCTCGTTTGGCAGGGGTAGCTCCGTTAAATCCATAACAGTTGATATTCCCGTTCTGACCACAGCCACTTTCGGATCCTCTCTTGCTCTGTAAGTCATTCCATCTCCCTATGAGTTTAATGACAGCTGTGGTGTAATGGAATGAATGTGGTCTTTGGAGTCAGACTGTCTTATGGTGGAGCCATTTCACTTTCTAGTGAGTTAAGCAATCTAAACATCATACCTACAGGGGCCTGCTGAGTGGTCGTCTCCTATTCAGGGTCCCTCCTAGCAAATGCCTACAATGATATTAATATAATATTGGCCAGATCCCCCAGTGGGTTTGCCTTCAGGAATCTTAGTTTACCAAGTTAACGTGAACATCCAGAAACAACCTTGTAGTATAAAAGGCTCAGACAAAAATCACTTGGAAGAATGTCAAAGTGTGGTCCACAGACCAATAGTATCACCTGGGAGATTTGGGGAAATGCCAATATTTGGACCCTACCTCAACCTATTGAATCAGAATCTCTAGGGGTGGGTTTGGGCATTACTGGTTCTTACGCGTTTTACTGGTTAGGAAGTACTGAATTCAACTGGGCATGGATAGGACATGGTGGACATCAGCCACAGTGGTGGCAGTGGGGTTTATTGTTGGACTGCACTGGCGCTTGTGGTAAAGAACCTGCCTGCCAATGCAGAAGACTAAAGAGACGCGAGATGCACGGTTCGGTCCCTGGGTCAGGAAGATCCCCTGGAAAAGGAAATGGCAACCCACACCAGTATTCTTGCCTGGAGTATCCCATTGGCAGAGGAGCCTGGCAGGCTACAGTCTATAGGGTCACAAAGATTTGGACACGACTGAAGCAACTTAGCACAGACACTAATAAATATGCATCTCAGGATTTTCAAAGCAACAGGTGGTGATGCCAGCCCTCTCCTTGAGGTCCCCTTTCTTGAGTTCTTAGCAGCAATCTTAGGCATACTAACGGTGAATACGGCATTGATACTGAGGCAGTGTAACATTAATTTTATCTGAGTTACTTTAAAAAGTCTTATACTAAGCTCCATTTGGCAACAGATCTCTCTTGACACTGCTTAATGCCCTGCTCTCAACCATCAAATTTCTGCTTTACAACTGGTTGTCCAGAGTAGGAATCCAGTGAAAAGCATTTCTCTTTTTTTTTCTTTGAGGAAATATGTTATGCATATCAGCCTCTGATTATCCTCTCCAGGGGGACCTGTGTAACATAAATTATAGTGATTTATTAGGAACGGAGAACCTATTAGAGTGTCCTTACTCAGCGGTTTTCATGAAGTGCTCTATAAGTAGAAGAATATTTGTCATTGTTGGAAGGGTTCAGAATAAATAAAACAGACAACTAGTATACGGTGCATAGAGTTTGACACATCAGATGAATTTGTATATCATCACAATCCAGTGTACCCATGGCATTTTGTACATGCATGTTAGGAATTCTGATTCTGCATTTCCTGTTCTGCATTTTCTCTGCATTTGAGCTGCTGATGTCTCAAATCGAATGTGGGATCTAGAATATCCTTTGTGGGCCACTTGTGACAAGGACAGAAACTATTACGCTGTTTTAGAAAAGATGCAGGCATCTTCTGAGGCAGATATTGCAAAACAGTAATGCCATGAAGAGCAGTCAGCTTGGTGAATGGGCATATGGGAGATGACTGGGTGAGGAATTTGGGAGTAATCTAATTTCTTCCTGGGTACTTGATGACTATCTTGTACAAATGGCTTATTTTAATTTCCTGTAATAATTGAGACTTAAAATACACTCATGGTGGAAAAGATGGGTAAAAGGAACATGGATTTCCTTCCTGGGGACCTGATATGTTATACTGTCTTGCATAGCACCTCTAAGTGATAAAATGAAATGAGGATCCTGGCATTCCATTTTTTCCTCTTCCTTTATGTATGTCTAGAAGTTTTTCTTATATACAAATGAAATAATAAAACTGATTAGAGTTGATATTCATGTATGCAGATAAGTACTCATTTTTCTAAAATTTGTTGAGCATCTGCTGTATGGCTAGTATGGGGTACAAATGTGTTTATGCTATTTTGTTTCCTCCAAAGAGATTTCAGTCTAGTAGAGGAAACTGTCAAATTATCAGGTATAAAAATTTATGTTGTCAATTATCTTTTATCTTGACCAATTAATAAATTGTTTCAGCAATAATTATTAATTATTGCTCTATTCTATAAAGTATAGGAATGACTCTCAGATTTTGGTGCACATCAGAATTTGGTATACAGGATCTCTAGTGGATTTTTTAAAAAGTATAAGTGGTCAGCTTCTGGTTAATCTTATTCTATAAGTCTGTAGTGGGACCTGGGCATATATATTTGTAAAAGGCAGTGCAGACAATTCTGATGCTAGCCAAAGCTCTTGAACCCCTGCTACAAGAGCTTAGAAGCAGATATACCTTATTTACTTATGGCATGAATGGTTTCAAAGTCATATGGTTTTTTTTTTAGCTGTAGCATGCAAACTCTTAGTTGAGGCATGTGGGATCTAATTCCCTGACCAGGGATCAAACCCAGGCTCCCTGCACTGGGAGCACAGTCTTAGCCACTGGACCACCAGGGAAGTCCAGTAGCATTGACATATATGCACTGCTGCTGCAGCTAAGTCGCTTCAGTAGTGTCTGACTCTGTGTGACCCCATAGATGGCAGCCCACCAGGCTCCCCCGTCCCTGGGATTCTCCAGGCAAGAACACTGGAGTGGGTAGCCATTTCCTTCTCCAATGCATGAAAGTGAAAGTGAAAGTGAAGTCACTCAGTCGTCCCTGACTCTTAGTGACCCCATGGACTGCAGCCTACCAGGCTCCTCCATCCATGGGATTTGCCAGGCAAGAGTATTGGAGTGGGGTCATATATACACTGCTGCTGCTAAGTTGCTTCAGTCGTGTCCAACTCTGTGCAACCCCATAGAGGGCAGCCCACCAGGCTCCTCCGTCCCTGGGATTCTCCAGGCAAGAACACTGGAGTGGGTTGCCATTTCCTTCTCCAGTGTGTGAAAGTGAAAAGTGAAAGTGAAGTCACTCAGTCGTTTCCGACTCTTAGTGACCCCATGAACTGCAGCCCACCAGGCTCCTCTGTCCATGGGATTTTCCAGGCAAGAGTACTGGAGTGGGGTGCCATTGCCTTCTCCGATATATACACTACCATGTGTAAAATAAATAGTGGGAATTGGCTGTAAAGCATAGGAGCTCAACTTGATTCTCTGTGGTGGCGTAGACAGGTGGGTGGGGAGAGGGAGGGAGGCTCAAGAGGGAGGGGATGTATGTGTGTATATATATAGTTATTTCACTTTGATGTACAGCAGAAACTAATATGATATTGTAAAGCAACTACACTCCAATTCAAAAAAATGGTGGGGCTGAGAGGGAAGTTCAAGAGGGAGGGAACATATGTATACTTATGACTGATTCATGTTATTGTACAGCAAAAACCAGTACAACACTGTAAAGCAATTATCTTCCAATTAAAAATAAATTTTAAAAAGTGAAGAAAAACAATCATGTTATTTTGCAGAAGTCAGGAATTTGTCTGGCTTTGAGCCAGAATTCCAGTGAGAGCAGTTCAATGACAGCACTGGCTGCTGGAGACTTCAGCTGGCTCTTGGGTCAAAGGGATTCAACTGGCAGTATTTATCCATCCCAGTTGGATGCTTAAGAACACTGGTTCTTGCTTCTTGGTTACTGGTTTGAATGAAACTCCTCCTGCACAGATGGGCCATGGTTTGTGAGCACAGATGGAGAAGGAACAATAAGTTCAGTGGCACAGCCCACACATGGGAAGGAGCAAGAGAGAAAAAGAGACAAAATCTGAAGGTGGAGGCACCAAACAAAATTAACTTTCACCTGGTCAGTGTTATGACAGAAAGCATTTGCTTATGGTTCTTAATGTAGGTGTACATAGCAAGTCTTTTAGAAGCTCATCCAGATTTACTTTATTTATTGCCTCTAAATAACATGATAAATACCCTCCAAGCACTCACTATATAAAAATCACTAACAATGCAGCAGGACTGAAGTAAAAAGAAACCTCAGTGACAAATTACATGCTTTTCTTAAAGCAGAAGGAACCGAGTTAATGAGGATGGAAACAGTTGACTGACATTCTGTTCTAAACAATAAAGGTCTCAAGTTAGTACATGAAACTTCTCTTAAAAAAAAAAAAAAAAAAAATTTACTCCTTCTGGTGACACGATGTCTTCATTTTCAGTATTTGATATTTGCTCTGGCTTTGAAATTTGATTTTTTTAGTTTTGTGATGAAAGTATGAGAATATATTCAGATATATAGATATACACATACACATGAGGATATACTCAAAGGAGCATAAAATATATGGACTGTAGCCCACCAGGCTCCTCTGTCCATCGAGTTCTCCAGGCAAGAATACTAGAGTGGGTTGCCATTCGCTTCTCCAGGAGATCTTTCTGATCCAGGGATCAAACCCCAGTGTCCTGCATTGCAGGTAGATCCTTTACCACTGAGCCACCAGGGAAGCCCATAGTCATTGCTACATATTCCATATTTTATAATCCTCATTTACAGTTAATTTCCCATACTGAGTTTTAGCAAAGTCCCACTTCCCCAGCATTACGCCTAGGCTGTTTGGTGAACACAGATGCACGAAAGTTGCCTGAAGTCTAAATGGTCCAGATAAGTGAATGGACAATGAGGAAATATACAACCAGTGGTCCTGTGTCCACTGCCAAGGAGGCAGCTTACCTCATTTAGAACATCTCAGGAGGGGCTGACCAACTGACCCCCTTCTCTTCTGTAGGTTTGGAGAGCTATCGTTTCTCTGACAGCTGTAGGTAGAACTTCACTCTTTAATTTCCTCTTGCCCTACCCAGATTGTTTGAAAAATGACTCATTTCCTTATAGTATCCAGTATTATGTCATTGCTTGAAGGATAAAGGTCAGACTCAGTATTAACATCAAAGGCTTGAAGGATAAAGGTCAGACTCAGTATTAACATCACCTACAAGGCCTTATAGCAGTGGTTCTTAACTGGGGATGGTTTTGTCCCCAAGGGCACATATGGCAAAACCTGGAGACATTTTTGATTCTCCTAGGATGTGAGGATTAGGGAATAGTGCCACTGGCATCTACCATGTAGACACAAGAGATGCTGTTGAACATCTTCCAATGTGCAGGGCAGGTCCTCACAATAAAGAATTATTGACTGCAAATGTCAGTAGCAGTACGATTAAGAAACCTTGCCCTGTGGTGTCTGGCCACTGCCCGTTTCACCAGCCTAATCTCTGACTACCTTCTTATTGCACTGTGCACTCCAGGGCATACTGGTTTCCTTTGTTCTTTGAATAACTTCTGTCCCTTTCTATTTTTAGGCTTTTGCATTTGCAACTCTCCATATTCAGACCCCATTTCTACTTCTTTCATTTGTCTTCGTCGTGTGTCGTGTCAGTTGCTCAGTCGTGTCCGACTCTTTGCGACCCCGTGAACTGTAACCTACTAGGCTTCTCCGTCCATGGGATTCTCCAGGCAAGAATACTGGAGTGGATTGCCATTTCCTTCTCCAGGGGATTTGTCTTTCATAGTAGGAATTCACTCTGAATCCTTTAAAGCTCAGTTACCAGCACTCCTCAAGCGCACATTGCGTATCTCTCCCACTAGGTTAGGTGGCCTTATCTGGAAGATCGCCTGGAGAAAGAAATGGCACCCCACTCCAGTATTCTTGCCAGGGAAATCCCATGGACAGAGGAGCCTAGCAAGCTACAGTCTATGAGGTCGCAAAAGAGTCGGACAACAGCAGCAAATACTCTTAGAGCACCATGTATTCCTGTGCCTTTGACCTTAATAACAGCCTAAGTGTATTGTGTAATGGGTTGTTCACATCTTACCTTCTTCCTGAGAATATAATATGCAGCAGGGAAGGGCCAATTCAGTTTTGGATCTCCTGGGACTCTCATAGGGCTTTACACTTGGTAGTCACTCAATAAATATCTCTTGAATGAATGAATGATCAAATAAGTGATTTATGAAGTGATTTATTGAGTAGACCTACTGCTATTTTGACACATTAGCTGGGAGTGACATCCCTCCTCTAAATCTATAGAGCATTTTCAAACTTAAACCATATCAGTTATTAATCACATACTGTTTTGTATAGTAATTATAGACAAAGTAGGATATATTGTTTGGGGCTTTTTGTTTGCTTGTTTGAAAGGATTTCATATCTTTATTGTTAGAGAGTTTCCATGATAAATTTGTGAAGTCTATATGTTTATCAATTATGGGGATTTGAAGTGTGCAGTCCTGGAAAATACAGAAAATACAGATAAATCTAATTTTCTAAAAGAAATTTTTTTTCTTTAAAATTGGAGTATAGTATATGTATATCCCCTCTTCTTTAGATTTCCCTCCTATTTAGGTTATCTCAGAGAATTGAGTCAGAGAAGGCGACGGCAACCCACTCCAGTACTCTTGCCTGGAAAATCCCATGGACCGAGGAGCCTGGTGGGCTGCAGTCCATGGGGTTGCTAAGAGTCTGGCACGACTGAAGCGACAGCAGCAGCAGCCTCAGAGCATTGAGTAGAGTTCCTTGTGCTTATACAGTTGGTTCTCATTAGTTACCTATTTTATACATAGTAGTGAAGTGAAGTGAAGTCGCTCAGTCGTGTCTGACTCTTTGCAACCCCATGGACAGTAGCCTACCAGTCTTTGCTGTCCATGGGATTTTCCAGGCAAGAATACTGGAGTGGGTTGCCATTTCCTTCTCCAGGGGATCTTCCCAACCCAGGGATCGCACTTGGGTCTCTGGCATTGCAGGCAGACGCTTTACTGTCTGAGCCACCAGGGAAGCCCCCCATCTCCCAATCCATCCCACTACCCCTTCCCCCTTTCGGTCATGGCTTTTTGGGTATGGTAGTTTTGTTACAAGTGCAAAATCACTCGCTTTTTTAAAAATCATCATTCCTTGGTGTCATCATTCTCTCTTACTCCAATTACATTTGACTGGCTTCCCTGGTGGCTCAGATGGTAAAGCGTCTGCCTACAATGAGGGAGACCCGGGTTCAGTCCCTGGGTTGGGAAGATCTCCTGGAGAAGAAAATGGCAACCCACTCCAGTATTCTTGCCTGGAGAATCCCGTGGATGGAGGAGACTGTAGGCTACAGTCCCTGGGGTCACAAAGAGTCGAACACAACTGAGCGACTTCACTTTCACTCAATTTCTACTTTATCTTTGCATCAATTTAAAAAAAATCAATTACTATTACTTTATATTCAGAAAGATGAGTAACATTTTAAAATTCTATTGGAATTGGACTGGATTCTAGGATTGTCTTATCCAATTCCCCAAAATATAATTTTATAGGAATTTAATAACAAGACTGTAGCACAAAATATGGCTATGGGGAAATTGGTGAGAAATTTAATTGAAGATTAACTGTGTACATTAGAGTTGAGAATAAGAGATCATATTATGATCCAAACATCCTGCTTGGCTCACTGTCTAATATATACTCGGTCAAATACAGTTAACATAATTAGGCAGCTTACATAAAGCAGAGGTGTTCATCCTCTAGATTTTTCAAATAGAAAACAGACTGAATATCCTTATTATATTGATTAATCTATTATTCTGGAAAAACTTGAATGAACATTACAGCTGAAGAGAATAATGAGAGAACTTGAATTATGGGCCATTATGTATGAATAAATTTGTGGAGAATGAATTGACTCTGACCTTTCCTGTTGTAAGCAAGTCTGTANCTGAATATCCTTATTATATTGATTAATCTATTATTCTGGAAAAACTTGAATGAACATTACAGCTGAAGAGAATAATGAGAAAACTTGAATTATGGGCCATTATGTATGAATAAATTTGTGGAGAATGAATTGACTCTGACCTTTCCTGTTGTAAGCAAGTCTGTAAACATTTGAGTGTGTACATGTGATTTGTCTTCCAAGTGATGCTTAAACATCCTCCTGTCCCTTCTTAGGATGTGGGGTTGGCAAAAGGAGTTGGGATCCAAGAGAGGTGAAGACATCTACTGCTTACATTGCTTTCCATTGAAGAAATGTGTGATCTGTTTTTAGCCCTTGAGTCAAAATGCATCAAATTGCTGTCCATAATGTCATGTACCTGTTATACACACTTGTGTGTTAACTGGATGTGATGATCTGTAAATACCTGGACTTTGACTTACCCACTTTTGTTCCCAGCCTCTTTCAGTCTCAGGCTATACAGTTAATTTTTCTTGAATGAATATATCAGATTTAATCATATGAAGTTCTTGATATTCAGCTGCTATTTGACCTACACAAATGACATTTTCATATGGTTCAGTTTAATATAAATGAGTGAATGGATGAACTTTAGGTTTGTTTTTTCCATAAAGAAACAATGTTTAAGTGATAGTGAAACAAATTTGAAATAGTATTGTTTGCTTAGGCACATAATAGTTCAAGTAGATTTTCATAGGTTAGCCAGGAAACCTAGCCATTTTTTAAACCACTGATTCTGTAGGAAAATGCATGTCAACTACAAAATTCAACTTGTATATGAACATTTGATACACAATGTATTCATAAATTGGTGACATAAATCATTGCACCTATAAGAGAGTTCTTCATATTTTGGCAGGATCATTGATAGAAATTTCTCTGCTAGTTTTTTGGTTTAGGACCAGTGATTAGGAATAGGACTGTAGCCTACCAGGCTCCTCCCTCCATGGGATTCTCCAGGCAAGAGTACTGGAGTGGGTTGCCATTTCCTTCTCCAGGGGGTCTTCCCGACCTAGGGATCGAACCCGGGTCTCCAGCATTCCAGGAAGATGCTTTAACCTCTGAGCCACCAGGGAAGCCCTAGAGAATTTACATGATAAAGTCAATGTTGTTGAAATCTTTTTTTTTGATATTTATCTGAGGAATACAAAAGCACAAATTTTACGAGATACATACACCCCTATGTTCATTGCAGCATTTTTCCCAATTGACAAGATACTGAAACAACATATATGTATACACATACACACACAATGGGTCCTTTTCTTGAGGCATTAACTCATTAATGGAAACCTTGGTCACAAGAGAACTGGATCTTTGAAATCTAAATAAATGTAGCAAAAATGTGCAGAAATAATAAAAGCAAACATCTTTCCTAGGTGCTGATACATTCTGTATCAGTGGTCTGCAATGAGTGAGATCATTTTTAGTCATTATCTATTTCCTGCTCTTAGGGTTTGGAGAATTCCTTTGCTCATGGATGTTAAGATCTCCAAACACACAGGGAATACATGCAGTTTCATGAGAAACCTAATGATGAGAGTAGGCATATGGTAGTGTTTCATCAGGAAACACAGGAAGGGTGATATTTCTGCCAAAGGGTGATGCAACTCACCATAATTTCAGCCTTAGAAAAGCAAGGGTAATTACCTAGCTCACTCCTCTCCATCTAGAAGTTGAACTAACTTTCTAGGTGCCAGTGTGACATGGCTGAAGGAGTGAGGTAGCCATCCATGCATGCAGGGAAGATCCTTAGTTGGGGGATAGAAAGAGACAGAGGTTTGGATCATAGGTTTTTATTTACTCTTTAAATCCCTTGATGATATAACAACAGCAACAACAACAATGATAAAAAGTCATGAAGAATGGGAATCATTGCTGAGGAGGAGAATATTCTTAGGTGAGAATGCTGCTTCCTTTTCTGATTTTATTTTTTTGATAAAAAGAGGAACATGGGAACTTCAACATACTTTTCCATTTGCCTGATTAATATTGAGCAGGAGAAACTAACAACACTCTTAATGCTCATAAATATAAGTAGCTGTAGGCAGGTTTGTTATTTTTTCTTATTAGAAGAGACCTGGAGATTTTTCTTTAATGCATCTAGAAGTCTTATATGATGATTTTTTTTGAAGGAAAAGCAAGCAAAACCCATTATTACTATGGAACTTAATTAAAAATAAGATGAGAAATGATATGATTGCCAATCCCTTTATCATGCCAGGGGTTCTTAAGGCTGTAAACACTTCATGTGGTGAAACTAGAAGTAAAACTAAAATTATTATTATTACAGGTACAAGTATAAGCATAATGCTTTGTATTCCCTATAACCCTTTTACATACTTGTGTTTTCGAAACAGTTCTTAGAACAATTGTCACAGATATTGGCAAAGTTTGATTCAGTCTTAATGTGCATGTTCTATTAATGTCAATGGTTATTACTGGATTCATCAGAAAAATTTGGGGTTGAATTAAATTGAGAGAAGTCATATTGTTGAATGAAGTTCTGTCTGTTCTGTTTCTCTGGTGTGTTTTTCCCTCTTCATAGCTATCTCCTTCTGCTTTGTATGTTCAACATTATTCTTGTGTTAAAATTAGCAGCAGAGGTGTTCGTAATTCATCACTTACCACTGATGTCTTGGACTAACACTTGCTTTGCATTTCCAGGTTGGTATTATGCCATCAATAACTGCTTTTTAAGTACACTTGCCAGCCAAATTTTAAATGTTATTTACATTATGGACCATATTTCCCCAGTTTGATCATTGAAAGCAAGCAGAGCCTAATTAGAATCTTTGCTGTGTTACAGATAATTTACTGTTTCTTCACAATATTCTTTATACTATATCAGCTATATATTTCTTATCAGATAAGAAACTAAATTGGTCTGGAAAATTCATTTTGAAAATATTAGAGCACACTTGAAACTAAAAAAGATTGGTAATACAGTTCAGTTCAATCACTCAGTCGTGTCCAACTCTGCCACCCCATGAATTGCAGCACGCCAGGCCTCCCTGTCCATCACCAACTCCCGGAGTTCACTCAGACTCACGTCCATCGAGTCCGTGTTGCCATCCAGCCATCTCATCCTCTGTCGTCCTTTCTCCTCCTGCCCCCAATCCCTCCCAGCATCAGAGTCTTTTCCAATGAGTCAACTCTT
>SJYT01020791.1:58046-194498 GCA_006410635.1 Cephalophus harveyi
GTTTCTCATGATGTACTCTGCATAGAAGTTAAATAAGCAGGGTGACAATATACAGCCTTGACGTACTCCTTTTCCTATTTGGAACCAGTCTGTTGTTCCATATCTGGTTCTACCTGTTGCTTCCTGACCTGCATACAGATTTCTCAAGAGGCACCATAAATATTTGAATTATGCTCCATATGCTACAAAATATAGGTGATCAGAAGTGATACCATTTTGGAACATGGAGACAGTTGTCCTTTTTTTGCAAGAAAAATTTATAGTCTAGATGACTATTAAATTTGTGTTCTCCAAGTTCTCAAGATAAGTGTGCACAGCAATGTGTATTCTTTATCATGTTCTGTGGATTCGTCAGCACTGTCTTGGTCTAAAAGTTCTTGGCTTTTGCACTGGACCCACCTCTTGATCTTCTCATGTATTGACTGGGACACACCTTGTCTTCTTACTCATGTCAGCCAGTCCCAATACCAACTTTCAGTCTTCCGGGTCACACCCCACCACGTCCCATACCTAATTATTTCAGCTTCTGTACACTGTCTGTCCCTTATAACACTCCTCCCTGACTCCTAAAACCTCTTCCTGGTGCTTTCTAGAGCCCATGGACTGTTATCAGAAAACTCTGTGGTAGTTTTACACTTTTCTCTGTATATCCCTTTTTCTGTCTTCATCTGACATTTAGTTTTCTCTGAGGCTGCTGTTTTCATGCCAGTCTGGCAAGAAGTGGCTATGCTCCTCCCATGCCTCTGCCTTCTACCCCCAGGCCTGGTGATGGGATCCAGGTTTTCCTTGTCCCTCATTGCTGTTTTCAGCCCATGCTCTGGCCTCCTCCTAAACTCCTTTAAACTGCTCTTACTCATTTCCTTGGCCACCAACTCCCTTGGGTCTTCTCTTTGTTTCTCCAAAGTTTCCCTCATGGCTCTCTCCATCTTAATTTTTGGTCATTGAAATGTATACTTAGGCCATCCTTACCATACCCTTGTCTCTGAGTTTCTAGGAGTTTCCATCTCCATTATCTTCTAGCCCCAACCAGCTACCTCCTCACTCTGCCACCATCTGTGGGTTTCTAAGAATTCTTGTGTATTTTTACTTTATCTGAGCTTCTCCTCCTGAACAGTGAAATGGTGAAAATTAATGAGTGGTGGGAATGAACATTGCCAATTCCTCCTGTAGGATAAATTGTGTACTTTTATGTTGCTAGAATATACATGAGTGACACCATGGAAGAACTGTTGTGATGACTATTTATATGAAGGAGTCAGAAGAGATCTCAGAGGGAAATAAAAGTACTTTACTCTAAAAGCAGTGCCCTATGTTAATTCTGAGGTCATTTTTTCCAGATACTGGTGTGATGCTATTGCTATGTTCATCCTGATTCAGCGGAAACTTCTCTAGAGCCCTGTGGTGTGTGTGTGTGTGCGCGTGTGTGAATGAGAGAGAGAGAGTGAAAATGAGAGAAAAAGAGGAAGGAGAAATTCCTCTCCTATGTAATTTCATCTCTGTAGCCATGATCATGAGAGCTAGAGTCAACTTTCCTCATCTGGGTTCATTTTCTGGCCCTTTTAGAGAGACTTTGACCTCTGTTTTAACTAGTGAAGTGATATAGAAGTATAGAGCGATTGCACTTTCTCTTGCCTTAATAGTCCACTTTTTTGTGTGTGGATGGGTAAAGGGGAAGGACTGTCTCGTCTGCTGAGGATGTCCTGCCATATTATCTGATAGGCACCCTCCCATGTGAATTTAAGTTTCTCAGGCATGGGACATAGAAACTACAGTGCATAGTTTACTGGAGTTCGTAACTTTACAAGCAGAAGACATGCTGGTTTTTACCTGCATGACCTTAGATGAGTCACATCTTTGAATTACTCAGAGATATCATTTTGTTGTCTATAAAATGACTATGTTAATACCTCCCTCACAAGCGTAATATTAGTGTTGAAAAGAAACATACAGGGCAACCTGTCCAGCATGTCAAGCACATGCTAGGTCTTCCATAATTTGATGGCTTTCTTCTTTGCATCTCAATCGACCCCAACAGTGCTGCCACTGAGTGTTTCCCTTGTAGGTTATGTATCCCAACTCAGTGGTTCGAAATAGCTGGCCTGTTTTCACTTGGGATAAAAATATAAAAGCTGTTTAAAACCAATCATTTGAGTTAAAATGTTACCTAATTTTTAATTAAAAATTAAATATATCAACATTTTCCATTTTCACTATTTACCATATTGTTCATTTAAAATATCCATCTTTATACATTTTCTAATGTGTATCTATTAATTACACATTAAATACATGTTTAGTCCATGTATTAAGAGTGAAAATAATTATGGTTTTTGTGGCATGTTATTGTTATCACAGTACAGATAGTAAATGCCAGCGATCCCTCTTAGATATGTGTTAGATGTGAAGGAGGGGTTGATGGAAGCAAACAAGAACTGAATAGTTTGGTCTACAGTTGTCCTTCGGGGTGGTTGTACTAGCTGTTATGACAGATGTCCCTTTTGCTGCTTAATAAACAAAGCTGATTTTGCTCACATTTGTTCTTGGCTCCTACCTTGCAACAGGTGGCCCATCAACCTGGTGTCAACTTTGCAACTGTTGGCTGTCAGGGGCTTTGAGAACCTTCTGTTATGATTAAAGCAATAGTTTAGGAGAAACTTAGGAAAACTAACTGAATTTACACAATCTGTTTAAACTTTCTTGTAATCTGAGATGGATTCTAGGTACTCATGTGATGCTTTTCTTTTGTGCTGTGTTGACATGTTTGACCATTGGGGCTTCTATCATTGGCCACATTGTGAGTACTGAGTTGCTGGCAGCTGAGAATTATTTCATAAATATCTTTGCTTTGAGCCTTAGGTAGAAGTGGTCTTTTTCTAAGACCTACTGATTTCTTACCCTGCTGACAAAGAGGTAAGTTTCAGAAGTTAAAGATGGGGATAGAGAGGGGAGACACACTGTGGAGGGGTGAATGAACATCGGTCTTCCTTTCCCTTCCTGGTCCAAGTTTTGGTAGACAGACTAGGTCCTCAGGCTCAGACTTATCATAGAAAATGAGTATGAGCATGAGCTTTGTATACATTCCTTGAGAACGTGATATGGCGCTAGAGTAGTAGAAAAATATTTGGGGAATTTTCTCTCTTTGGAGAATAAGAACGCATCCATGAAATGGTTTCCTGGGATTTGAACCTAACCGGTTTGATAACAGAGCCTGCCTCTATAGCTCTGATGAGTCAGGAAGTAAACATATAGACTGAAGGGTCAGAATCCTTTCACACAGAAAAATTGATGACTGATTTGGATAACATGGAGACAGGAGATTTTTAGCCACTGCACCTCAGAGCTCCTGAGCTCTTTTCTTAGTTCTCTGAATCAGCCTGGTGATGGAAAAGCATTAGAACATGCTGATGAAGCCTGTGAGTGGTACAGATACCTGGATTAGAATCTCTGCTTGATCATTTTTTACCTTTGACAAATGGGTAAATTAATTAAACCCTGTGTTCTTCAACTTCTTTATCTCTAAAATGGGAATAACTGCATAGAAGATTTAGAATACAAAGACAGAGTTCAAACTGGGGCTGGCATATGGCATATGGCATATGAAGATCTTTTTTTTTTTTTTTTCCTGGAGCAGGAGTTAAGTTTACTCTCTATAAAGTAGGATAATGTTGATGTACTACACAAGGAAAAAAAATCACTAGATTGTTTTGGAATTCTTATATGAAAATGCTGCATAAATATAAGTATTATCAATCATAACACTAGCAAAGAGAAACTATGAATCTTTTCTTGCTTTGCTCATTACAATGAATTTCATTTTCTTAAAAAATTTATGTAACTTCTCTTAAGAATAATTTTCCCTAGTAACTTTTTTTATCCTTACTCTATTGTCCCGTGAACAACATTAATTTATGTGATTGTAAATATTATCCTCTTAGTCCATACCTTATGTCTAGGGCCATGTGCAAAGGCTGCATATGGCTTGTTGATTCTTTGTCTTGCAATCACATAAAATGCAATCGAAATAGTAACTTACAAGTAATTTTCTTGGTCCAGCCTAGAAAATTTTCATTTACATATTTTAAGTTAGTCTTTTAGTTCAATGATTTTGTCTAATTTCATAGTTATAAATATGTGGCAGATGTCATTTGCTGCTGCTGCTGCTGCTAAGTCGCTTCAGTTGTGTCTGACTCTGTGCGACCCCATAGACGGCAGCCCACCGACTCCCCGGTCCCTGGGATTCTCCAGGCAAGAACACTGGAGTGGGTTGCCATTTCCTTCTCCAATACATGAAAGTGAAAAGTGAAAGTGAAGTCGCTCAGTCGTGTCCAACTCTGTGCGACCCCATAGATGGCAGCCCACCAGGCTCCCCCGTCCATGGGGTTTGCCAGGCAAGAGTACTGGAGTGGGGTGCCATTGCCTTCTCCAGATGTCATTTAGCTAAATTTAAAAATTAGGATTAATTATTGTAGAAATAGTGCTTTTTAATATGTCGTTCTATGCACCATGGGAGAGCTATTATGCAAAACAGAAGAATATTCTGTGGAAAAATGTAAGTCTTTGAGCTATTGGTTTTTAAAGGAAAGACCCTAAAATTATTATGAAATCGGATAAGTTAGGACTATAATTTCAAGCTGTGTTCTGATTTATCTCATGCTGTTTGATATTGCTACATAAGTGATGCCAGCATGGGCAAGCGTTTAAATGCAAATTTATAATTCTAAGTGCTCTCCTTTGTTGAAGGCATTTTGTTTAAGCTTGGAATCCCCAAAAGATTTACCACAATTTTGATTTCTTTCTGAAATGGAAACCTTTGATAAAAATAGGAGATACAGAGAATAAGCCAAGTAGCATTAATCAGCAAATTCAAAACAGGCCATTGCCCAGGCTCTGCAAACCAAAACACAATTGGACAGAGTGACCCCTGTCTGCCAGCTGATAGAGGAATCAGAGCTGTTTGTGAGAAAAAAGACAGAATATGCTGCACGAAAGGTCAAGTTGAGCTGGAGCTGAAAAGAGAAAAGCAGATTAGCAAGCAGATCAACCAGTCATAGTGACAAGGGATGTTTCCAGGCTTTGCCAAGAGACTGGAGGTTCCCATTAGCCAGAAGGGAGCAAATCCATCATGGGTTCACCTCAGTGCAAATTGTGGGGAGACCTGGAAGAGAGGGGATCATGTGCTCCTCTCTCTTCTTTGTGTGACTTCTCACATTGGCTACATCCATCTGCTCAGGTCAACCTTCCTGACACAAGTGAGCAATGGAAATCACACAAGTAGAACACCTAACCAACCTTCCCATTTCACCAGAGATTTGTCAGAGGGCTAGAGAAAGGCAGTTGACTAATCCTGATTAATCTTTTTCATGGCTAGTGTTTGTTTATCTAAAAAGCATGATGTGAATGCCCCTTCTAATTATTGTATTATTAGATTTTTTAAATCCCTTAAGATATAAAATATTAGTGGTCCTCATTGATTTGGTTCCCAAAGTGTTAAAATATATATGGTATTAAAAAAATGAAACAAGATTGATTGTTTGCCATGTTAATATATGTTAAGTTATTTTAGAGTCTAGACTACTTACTCATCTTGGCTTTCTGTACAGTGCACATAGTAGGAGCTCAATATTTTTTATTAGAGTTTTTCTCTAGGTAGAAGCTCTAGTTTGCATTGCAGTTAAGATAGAACAACCAAAACTTAAAAATCAGAACTAGAAAATAAAATTTGGATTTGGTTACAAGTTTTCTCGTAAAACATATTTTTTATTACAGGCACACCTCATTTTATTACGTGTTACTTTTTTGCACTTCACAGATACTGTATCTTGTATGAATTGAAGTTTTGTAGCAACCCTTCATTGAGCAAGTCTGTTGGTGCTATTTTTTAAACAGCGTTTCTTACTCTGTGTCCCATTTTGATAATTCTCACAATCCTTCAAGTTTTTCATTATATTTGTAGTGATGTGGTCAATGATCTTTAATGTTAATTGTTTTGGGGTGCCTAAACCTTACCCATATAAAGCACAAACTTAATGGATAAATGTGTGTGTCCTGATTGTTCTATCGACCAACTCTTGCCCCATCTCTCTAACTCTCCTTGGGTCTCCCTATTCCCTGGGACACAACAGTATTGAAATCAGGTCAATCAATAACTCTACGGTGGTCTTTAATGTTCTAGTGAAACAAAGAGTCTTATGCCTCTCACTTTAAATCAAAAGCTAGAAATGATTAAGCTTAGTGAGGAAGGCGTGTCGAAAGTTGAGACAGGCTGGAAGCCAGACATCTTGTGTCAGGTAGCCAAGTTGTGAATATAAAGAAACATTTCTTGAAGAAAATTAAAATTGACACTTCAGTGAACACACAAATAATAAAAAAAAAAAAAAAAGTGAAATGGAGAAAGTTGTAGTGGTCTAGACAGAAGATCAGACTAACCAAAAAATTCCCTTAAGCCAAAGCCTAATTGAGAGCAAGGCCCTAACTCTCTTCAGTGATTTGAAGCTGAGAGAGGCGAGGAAGCTATGAAGAAACGTTTGACACTAGATAGGCTCGCTCATGAGGCTGAAGGAAAAAAGCCATTTCCATAACATACAACTGCAAGGTGAGGCAGCAAGTGCTGATGGAGAAGCTGCAGCAAGTGATGCAGGAGATCTAGCCAGGGTTATGGATGATGGTGGCTACACCAAACAACAGATTTTCATTGTAGACAGGAAGAGCCTTCTATTGGAGGAAGAGGCTGTGTAGGACTTTCATAGCTAGAGAGGAGAAGTCAGTGGCTCTGGCTTCAGAGCTCAAAGCATAGGCTGACTCTCTTGTTAAGGACTAATGCAGCTGGTGGCTTGAAGTAGAAACTAGTGATCATTTACCATTCTGAAAATCCTAGGGCCCTTTAAGATTTATGCTAAATCTGCTCTTCCTGGGCTCTAGAAATTGAATAACAAAGCATGGATGACAACTCATCTGATTACAACATGGTTTACTCAGATTTTTAAGCCTACTGTTGAGACTTGAAGTGAAGTGTTAGCTGCTCAGTAGTGTCAAATTCTTTGCGACCCCATGGACTATAGACCGCCAGGCTCCTCTGTCCATGGAATTCTCCAGGCAAGAATACTGGAGTGGGTTGCCATTCCTTTCTCCTGGGGATTTTCCCGACCCAGGGATCAAACCTGGGTCTCCTGCATTGCAGGTAGATTCTTTACCATCTGAGCCACCAGGGAAGCACTGTTGAGACTTACTGCCACAAAAATTTTCTTTCAAAGTAGTATTACTCATTGATAATGCACTTGGTCACCCAAGAATTCTGATGCAGATGATCAGTTCAATTCAGTCACTCGGTCATGTCCAACTCTTTGCGACCCCATGGACTGCAGTATGCCAGGCTTCCCTGCCAATCACTAACTCTCGGAGCTTACTCAAACTCATGTTCATCGAGTCGGTGATGTCATCCAACTGTCTTATCCTCTGTCATCCCCTTGTCTTCCTGCCTTCAATCTTTCCCAGCATCAGGGTCTTTTCAAATGAGTCAGCTCTTTGCGTAAGGTGGCCAAAGTATTGGAGTTTCAGTTTCAGCATCAGTCCTTCTAATGAATATTCAGGACTGACTTCCTTTAGGATGGACTGGTTTGATCTCTTTTCAGTCCAAGGGACTCTCAAGAGTCTTTTCCAACACTACAGTTCAAAAGTGTCAGTTCTTCGGCACTCAGCTTTCTTTATAGTCCAACTCTCACATTCATACATGACTATGATATATGAGATTACTATTGTTTTCATGCTCACTAATGCAACATCTGTTTTGCAGTTCATAGATCAAGGGGTAGTTTCCACTTTCAAATCTTATGCTTTAAGAGATACATTTCATGAGGCTATGGCTGATATAGATAATGACTCCTCTGATGAATCTGGGCAAAGTAGAGTTGACCCTTAAATAATGCAACTTGAACTTCGTGGGTCTTCTATGCAGATTGTTTTCAATAGTGAATACTGAAGTACTACATGATTTATGGTTGGTTGAACCTGTGGATGCTGAAGGCCAACTGTAAGTTACTTGCAGTTTTGAACTATATTGAGGGTTGGCATCCTGAACTCCCTCATTGTTAAAGGGTCAACTGTAAATTGAAAACCTTCTGGAAAGGAGTCACCATTCTAGATGCCATTAAGGACGTTTGTTATTCACTGGAAGAAGTTAAAATATCAGTAGTAACAGGAGTTTGGAAGAAGCTGATTCCAGCCATCCTGGATGACTTTGAGAGCTTCCACACTTAAATGGACCAGGAAGCATCTGCAGATGTGGTGTAAATACCAAGAGAATTAGAATCAGAAGTGGAGCCTGAAGATGTGACTGAATTGCTGCAATCTCATGATAAAATTTTAGCAAATGAGAAGTTGCTTCTTATGGTGTGCAAATAAATGATTTATTGAGATGCAATCTACTCCTGGTAAAGATGCTCAAAAGACTGTTGAGATGACAACAAAAGATTTAGAATAGTACATAAGTTTAGTTAATAAAGCAGAAGCACAGTTTGAGAGGATAATTCCAATCTTCAAAGAAGTTCTGCTGTGGGTAAAATGCTATCAAACAGCACTGCATACCATAAAGAAATTGTTGGTGAAAGGAAAGATCAACTGATGCAGCACATTTCATCACTGTCTTTTTTTTCTTTTTTCAAAGAAATTGCCACAGCCCCCCTAAACTTCGGCAGCCACCATTCTGATCAGTCAGTAGCCATCAAGATCAAGGCAAGACCCTCCAGCAGCAAAATACTTGGGACTAGCTGAAGGCTCAGATGATAGCTGGCATGTCTTAGCAATAAAATATCTTAATAAAGGTGTGTACCTTATTTAGATAATGCTATTGTACACTTAATGCCTACAATGTAGTGTGGACATATAGGCATTGTGAAACCAAAAAATTCATGGGACTTTTACCTGTATTGCAATATATTGCAGTATTTCTTGTAGTGTAGTGATCTGGAACTGAAATTGCAGTATCTCTGAGACATGCTTTATTAGATGCCTTTAAAATGCATGCTTATTATGCTTTACTAAGTATGATACAAAGCAAGTTAAAGCATATATATGTATATATTTTACACTGGCATTAGCAAAACAGCAGTAAGATGTTCTTGCTGATTTTTACCTGGTCTGCCTGAAATATAGATATGTTTTCTGTAGAAACTCTTCTCTGTGAGTTGAAACAGTCCACAATAACATTTTTTTGATCTCTGTCCTACTGGAAAAAAGCTGTCAAATAATAGATCATCATTATGTAGGAATCAGAATGATTTCTCAAGTGGGACAGGAGTTTCATCTATCTACAAAGTAGAAACAGTCTGCAGAGGCTGTGTTCAAATCAGTCAGTAGGCATCTTGAACACTGTCACAGAATCATTTTAGAAGAAGCTATGCCTATGAGAATCACTGTAGCCCACCACGCTCCTCTGTTCATGGGATTCTCCAGGCAAGAATACTGGAGTGGGTAACCATTCCCTTCTCTAAGGGATCTTCCCAACCCAGGGTTTGAACCTGGGTCTCTTGCATGGCAGACAGATTCTTTCCCATCTGAGCCACCAGGAAAGCCCTTATCTGTTGCTAGATCCAATTTATCAAACTCTCCAGGACTATTCAACCCACATAATACGGTTAGGTTACTTAGGCTGTAGGTTTTGGAAAGTTATCTTTTCGGTAGTATATATCAAGTCTGTACAGAGAGCTAAGGAGAATGAATGCTGAGATCGTGGAGCTGTTCATTGACTTTTCTAGTGTAGCTAAGGGTGATTGTACCAAATTATGGTGTGGTAAGATGGGGAAGAAGGGGTCCAAATGATGCAGAGAACGTCTCCACATCCAAGGCAAGTAAGAGGAGTGGAAGCAGAATCTCTTCAAGCCGTAGAGGGAAGAGGGTTGAGCTTGAGGTTGGAAAACTTTGAATTAAGTCAGACACAGAAAAGTACTTTAGGACAAATCTGCACTTCTGACTTGACAGTCTTAACAAATGTCTATTTATCTCTTCTTTAAACTTTCTAATAAGGTAACTGAGGTTAGTTACCACAATAAGGATGATAATTTGCAGTAAAGGAAAAAAAAAATTGAGAGGTAAATGTTGGTAGGAAGTTTTGGGAAGAGACCTGTGGTTTTCCCTACCTGATTTTTTTCTCTTTGCCTTTTAAAATCCCATTTGTCAGCGTGTCAAGTTTAGAATATAAAGAGTGAAAGTATAGTGGTAAGCTACCCATCTCAGGTGCATTGAAAAATATACAGAGGCACAAATGCTGTCTTTCCCTCTTGGGGCTGTTTTCTAGTGAGTCTCAAAGGCATATTGCTACTGTAAGAAGTCTGCAGGGAATTCCAGACACACTTTAGCATCTTTCTAATCACAAAATCATAGTTTCTAATTTGCAGTCCATAAGTCTTGGGTTTGTAAATCTTTTAGTGTGTGGGCAATACTCTAACACAATGGTAACTTTCTTCTTTGTCATCTGATATTATTTAATTTTCCATTGAAGTGATTAAGCCTAGGAAATACACCGTAAGACACTGGTATCCTAGATGTACATGTAATTGCTAAATTTAGATCTGAACTTAAATTGATTTAATATAAGTAAAATACTTAGAGGTGTGAAATACTTTCTAGAATAAATGAAGGCAAGTTCACCTTTTGTCCTTAACCTTGGTGGGTCCACCTCCTGTCCCCTATGCCCTTTTCCCTCTATTTCTAAGCTAGTCACGCCAAGTAATAATCCCTTGTTATTTTATTAGCTTTGTTTTTGGGAAACAGGCCCAAAGTACCATGTGTGAAGTACTGACTTCTGTCTTTTTTTGGCTTTATTCTCATTACCAGTACTCGTTAATTCTCTTTCCATCTTTCTATCATCTTTACTGTAACACAGATCCACAAAACTATTTAGAAGTGAAAACTTTAAGAAGAAAGTTTTCAAGGATTAGGTGTATCCAACAGGATAATGCTGGGTTGATGGAATGATCAGTGACTGGGTTTCAGGTCTGAGATTGGTGGTGTGTTTACTTTTCTTATTTAACTGTTGGAACTCCTGGGAACAGAAAAAACTATTTGCAGTTGTATACCTTGGCCTCTTCACTTTGCTTCCTGACACGTGAGAGACACTTAGTACCTGACTGTAGGGACTGATGAATGAGGATGAATGAATGATGGCTCAGCTACCTGTCTTGCTTGATAAAGGGAGTTAAGGTTATGCTACAAGTATTCAATATTTTCAGCTGGTGGTGCTTTAGTCACTAAGTCGTGTCCAACTCTTGCAACCTCATGGAATGTAGCCTGCCAGGCTCCTCTGTCCATGGGGTTCTCCAGGCAAGAATACTGGAGTGGGTTGCCATTTCCTTCTTCAGGAGATCTTTCCCACCTAGGAATTGAACCTGGGTCTCCTACATTGCAGGCAGATTCTTTACTGACTGAGCTATGAGGGAATTCCAATATATTCACCTAGGATTGAAAAATATCATGTGATTTGAACATTAAAAATATTTTCTTCCAAGAAAAAGGTTAAATCCAATCATGTTATTGTATATATGTCTCCAGTTCAGCAAGAATTACTTGCACAGTTAACATATGTAAAACTTTTAGCAACTGCCTAGTGAGTAGTTACAATAAGTACTAGCTATTATTATTGGGGCTTCCCTGGGAGCTCAGTTGTAAAGAATCCACCTGCAATGCAGGAGACCCCCGTTCAATTCCTGGGCTGGGAAATTCCCTTGGAGAAGGAATAGGCTATCCACTTCAGTATCTTTGGGTTTCTCTGGTGGCTCAGACAGTAAAGAATCTGCCAGTAAGACAGGAGACCTGGGTTTGATTCCTGGGTTGGGAAGAGTCCCTGGAGAGGGGCATGGCAACCCACTCCAGTATTCTTGCCTGGAGAATCCCCATGGACAGAGGAGCCTGGCGGGCTACAGTCCCTGGGTTTGCAAAGAGTCAGACACAACTGAGTGACTAAAGCACAGCACATGACTATGATAACAATAACAATATGTAAACAATAATGATTATTGTTATTCTCATTATTTCATTGAGAGAGAAAGTAAATAAGAAAGATGGCATTCTGATAAGAATGCTTCTTGGTTCTCCCAAGAGCAAATAGTCCTTACATCCCAGTGTTGTATTTGCTTTGCCAGAAAAAGACAATAAGTATAGTTAGTTACACTGTGATCAGGATGGCTGTTTTAAAATACAAGACCAATTATGTCATAGGCTGTCTTAACACCCTGCAAAATCTTGCCATTGCTTTCAGAATGAAATTTGAAGCATGACAGGTATGGTTCCTTATGATTTGTTCTTCTAATTTAACCTAATCCAGCTTCATAGACCTTTCTTATTCATAGTTCCTTGGGCTGTATGTCCTAACTGTTCCTACGATATTCTAAGATTAGGTCTGTTTCCTTGTTCGTCTCCACAATTAGACCTTGTTTTCTTTGCCCATCATCTAGCACAGGGATTTGCAAACTTTCTCTAGTTTAGTGAATGCTTTAGGCTTTGTGGGCTGTACTTTTGCTGTCCCAACTACTCAGTTCTGCCAGCATAGCACAAAAGCGGCCATAGACCATATGCAAAGGTATAAATGTGACTGTGTTCCAATACAGCTTTATTTATGGACACTAAAATTGGAATTTCATACAGCTTTCATGTACCTTGAAATGATATTCTTCTCGATTTTTTTCATCCACTTAAAAATACAAAAATTGTTCTTAGTTTGGAGGCCATACAAAATCAGGCAACAGGAAAAATTTGGTCTGTGTGCTGTTTGCTGCTCTCTAGTCTAGCAAAATGCCTGGCATGAAAATAGTGCTCAGGCAATACATTTGAGTGTGTATGGCAACTCACTGACACAAGGAATTGACATTTTCTAAAAACAGCATGTCTATTTCTACCTGTAGGCCATGCATCTTGTCTCTTTCTTTACCGAGAATGTCCTTTCTTGTTTTTGTTTGCTCGTTTTAATTTTCTGCCTAGTGAGCTAGTATTTGTTCTTCAAGATAGAGGATCAGCATTTCAAAATAGAATTCAGCTCTTCTCCAGGTGAAAAAAGAGATGGGGTCTTTGGCGAGTCCATATCCATCAGTGCTTCTATGCAGCTTTGTATTAATATTATATATCCCATTAGTGTAGCATTTTTCATACTGTATTTTAATTATCTTTGCTTGTGTTGCTCTTTTCCATCATTTCCTGAGGTTATACTATATGCCTAGTACCAGTATAGGATGTGACATTGATAGTCATTTAGTAACAATGAAATATTTTTATAAGAATTCTCAATATTCTGTTGAGATTGCTTGGCATCAGTCTAATCTATAATGATGAGACTGTCTTTCATTATTGATAATGAGGTAACTTTGGTATCCAACACTGAAATGAATACAACTGAACTTGTCTAAAAATGTTAAGTATCACTAAAAAATTAAAAACAATTAAATTGGAAGCTCAGGAAGTAAAAGCTTTGTGTGTGATATAAAACATCAGTTTTCTAATTTAATTTCAGCTTCAGTTCAGTCACTCAGTCGTGTCCAACTCTTTGCAAACCCACGAATCACATCACGCCAGGCCTCCCTGTCCATCACCATCTCCCGGAGTTCACTCAGACTCACGTCCATCGAGTCCGTGATGCCATCCAGCCATCTCATCCTCTGTCGTCCCCTTCTCCTCCTGCCCCCAATCCCTCCCAGCATCAGGGTCTTTTCCAATGAGTCAACTCTTTTCATGAGATGGCCAGAGTATTGGAATTTCAGCTTTAGCATCATTCCTTCCAAAGAACACCCAGGACTGATCTACTTTAGAATGGACTGGTTGGACCTCCTTGCAGTCCAAGGGACTCTCAAGAGTCTTCTCCAATACCAGTTCAAAAGCATCAATTCTTTGGTGCTCAGCTAAAATCTGTAGATATATTTTAAAAATACTGTCTTAAGCCTTTGCTTAGCAACACTATTTAATCATATGTATATGTTGCTATTCTTTCCTGGAAAGATAAGGGATACTGGTTGTACTAGAGATTTCGTGGTGAAATGTAAAGGATTTTGACTAATCATTATGTTATTTCAGCAAGTTAACTGCTTTCAAAAGTTTACTTTGATGGGGTTTGCCTAGAAGAGATAAGAGATATTTTATACCATATCTTAGTTATAGTGTCAGATATTCCATTATAAATTCTCTCAGGCATCTTATATATGCTCAATACTTATTTACTGTGAGACTATCCAGTGCCTTATATTATATATCTCTCTATTTCCTTGGGGAAATTTCCTGCATTCTCCCAAACTATAAGATTTCCAGTTGAGATCAGTGTTCTGGGTAGATTTCACCACAAATACATTTGGAAATCTCAGTAGGAATTGAAAGCACATCACCATGTGAGATGAATAAGAAGCGTTTTCATTATTGATAATTTATTTTCATTCATCCTAATCATAGGAAATAGTAGTGAGTGTGGTAGCTTAGGTTGTCATTATAAATAGAATGTCTGAGTGCAGGCTGCTTATCTTCTTTTATTGAGACAATTACATACCAGTGATTGGAAATCAGCATGTATTCAATTGGTACAGGTGTTTATAAAATATATGCCATGTCAATGTGGAGAAAAGAGAAACCATGCTTGGGTGAACTTACCTAGTATTTAACTTGTAGGAAGTCATATTTCATAGAGGAAAAAATGTCAGATTGCATTTATGGGGCAAAAGAATGATGCTGAATGTAACAGAATACACAGAACAGGGACATTTCACACCAAACCCCAATCCTTGGTCCATTGGTCAGCTGTCTTAATTTAAGATAATATGTATTTTCTTGTAAATTCATTCATTAAGGTTTAAACACCTTAATGATGTCATATGAAATTTTGTCATATGTCTTTGTGTACATTGTAGTGTCTGGTACAGTGTCTTACATATAACAGGAACACACACATTTGCTGAATTGTATTTATAAACAGTTCAGTGTGTAGAAAAAGTAGCAGTCTCTGAAATGTTCCCCGAGAATAACTTTTCCAAATATGTGCTATTTCCATAAATATGTAGTAATTAAACCATGGTATCAGCGTTCATTCACTGAGAGCCTACAGTATCCTATTTTAATTTTTTTTTTTTACACATTAACTCATTTAACTTGCAAAACAATGGTATGAGTTGGTATTAATCCTTTCCCCCTCACAGAGAAACTGAGACTCAGGGAATTGAAATAACCTGAGTTTATGTGTAAAATAAGAGTGGTATGTACTTTATAGGGTTGGTGAGGATTAACTGGGATGGATTATAGACCAAACTTCCTGGTGTGTGCTAAGCCCTTTGTTACTATTAAGGATGTGCAGCTAACATAGTTGTGAGTTGCGATTGCATCACAGTTAGGCTCACTTCAGAGCCCACACTCTTCCTCATTGTGTTCTGATTTTCTACCCTAAATACGGAGTACAGATCATCTTCCTTCCTGTTTCGAGCTCCTGTAGGGCAAATGAGAAGTCTTCCTTTTGTTTTATCTACTAGTGCCCTGTACACATGATAATAAATGTTGTTGGCTGGCTTGACGGTGACACCGTTTATGGTTTTGTTTTCCATATGAATGATTGGTAGATTGCTTGATTCTGAGAAGAACTCAAAGGAGTCTTGTCACAGTATGCCTTGCATTTTATATCCAAAAAAGTCCCCCTCCTCCAATAATATGCCACCTGCATCCTGATTCTAAATTTTGTTTCCCTTGGTGGTGATGTGAAGAAGAGATGGAGAACAGACACAGTATTCAGGTGGTGGTAATATTTTCCAGTGAGCTTTGTCAATAGATCTCAATTGAATCCTGAAGTCATTTCTGATGGTTGTGTTTTAGGATTTTTCAAGTTAGACTTTTTTTTTCACTTGAGAGGTGAAACTTTCTCTGTGTTTTGAAGGTGAGAGAATAAAAAAACAAACAAACACAAAACACTGGATCTCATAGCCCTGGAGAACTTTCCTCAAAGGGAATTTGAGTAAAAAATGAGCTGTCAAATGTCCTTGAGGTTCCTTGCTAGTCATATAATGATGCATCATTTGTCAAATGCAGCTGTCTTTCTTTACGTGAAGATCCTGATACTGGGAGTGTTTCTCCATCCTTGAGCACGTGGAAGTCAGTAACAAACTCAGGACCCGCCCTTCTGTACATGGAGGCGCTAAATGACGATCATACTCTCAGAAGGTATAATCAGCTTGTGTGACTCAGTTTTTTTTTTCATTGTGGAAGAAGTGCATAACATAAAATTGATCATTCTGATTGATTAAGTGTACAGTTCAGTGGCATTAAGTACCTTCAAATTGTCATGCAACCATAACTACCATCCATCTCCACAGCTTTTCCATCCTCCCCAAATGAAATTCCGTGCCCATAAAACACTAACTCCCCATTCTCCTCTCTCTTCAGCCCTTTGTGACTACCATTCTGCTTTCTGTCTCTAAATTTGACTACTTGTTTTAGTTTTATAACCCCATGATTTATTGGTTTAAACTGAGGCCTACATTTTCCCACTTTTTCTTATAATGGTTATTATCCAATTATTGAGATTGTTTGAAAGACTCAAGAGGTTGTAGGGTAAACATTCTTGTGCGTGTGTGCATGCAAGCTTCAAAGATAAAGTGCATGGCCTTTTCCAGGTTGGTTGTCCCACTACTGAAGGTAGTTAAACGTGACTTTGTGGAGATAGCATGCTCAAACACTGGCAGGTTGGTTTTTAAACCTGGTTGAATATCAGAATCATCAATTTGTGTAGGAAGGTTCAGTCCATTGATTGATATTTAATAGTTCTGCTTAATACATGCTACCTGAATCTGACTTTGAGTTGCTTTTTCGGTATATATAATGATGGCAGCCAAGATGAGAAGCAGCTGAAAATGGTTTTAAATTCTTTTCAGCTCGCAAACACAAAATTAATTACTCAGCAGCATTGGTTAATATACCGTTTGATTAGGTCTGCACCTTGGTATCTTGTGCCAAATTTGACTCAGTAGTATTCTAAAGGTACACAGTAACCTTGAGGACGTAACTTTTAATTACTTGCTTTTTGGTGCCTAATATAAAATCAAGATTAGTAATACCAGCAAGGTCTTTTAATGTATGTTAAAGAACCCAGTGAAATAATGTGTATTGTAAAAATTTGGTGAATTTGTTTCACAGTAGCTCACAAAAGGTAGTTGTCAACAATCAGCTATCGAGTATTTCTGGAGCATCTCTTGTGCCCTAGGCACTATTTGTGAAAAGTGTATCTAAAAAGGTTGGTCATTTCTTCTCTGCATATATTGATGAGACCAGTTGCGTGTGGTTTGTGAAATGAAACTTGTTGCTGCTCTATCAACTTTTGTAAAAGTGTAATGGTGTTTTGGCTCTTGACTATGTTATATTTGAAGGTAACCTTACATGATGGCTTAACTTACATCTAATTTATCATATTTACATGTTGAATCTCTTTTAGTGCCTAACTATAAATGGTCAGGATTTAAAGACTGAAGTAGCTGAGTGAATAAGATAGGTTATCTAGTGGAATGACCTGGTTTCTACACTTTCTACTGAAAAGCCGTTTCACATTATTGCAGTTCATTAAGTAATACCGTGCACCTCACAATGTGGTTTATTACTCACACTGTGGTATTGGAATAGTAGTAATAAGGGTGCTTTTTTACAGTAGATTAAGTCCAGCAGAGTCACCATGCTGTGTGATGATGATGTTTGTGGTGGTAAATATCTGGGGGTATTGTTTGCCTGAAAAATTAGATATTGGAATTATAGACTTATTATGTATTTAAGTCTCAAATGGTACCTAGTAGCCACAGGAAGTCTTCTTTCCTTTTTCTTGTTGTGTTTCTTAATAAGCACTTTTAACACTTATTTTTAAAGTATGTTAACCAGGAAAATTGTGTTCTACTTAATCCTATATTAGTTCAAGTCTGTTAACATGCTATGATTAGAGATTTGTGGGTGGATAGAGGCAGGCATTGATTTCTATTGTGTTGCCCTTACCGTAAATACCACGAATTTATAAGCTGCAAAGCTTGAATTTACCTCACTGATTTCCACGTAGTAAAATTCTTCCTCGTTTATAATCTGATAACCTAATCCTTCTCACAGAGCCTAGCCCACTGAATTTGCTGATTCTTTGTCTGTGAACTGCAAATGCTCTGTAATAGGCTAAATTCGCATGACGGCATCTGGAGATAATCTAAATGTTCCCCCTGTGAACCTGTATGATTTTAAATATGGAACCATGAATGCCTCTTAGGCAAGGGATTAATTTCCAGCATTTTAATAAGAAGGGTGTGTAAGTGTGTACTGAGGCCCTAAACTCTTCGTTAACTGGGCAAATTTTGTTTGTTTGCAGCATGAATGCACTTACATTATCTTCTGTAAGCTATATTTTCCTCCAGTATTTATATTTAAGTGATTTTTTTCCAACCTTGCAATAATTGACAAAAGAGGATTTTATTTTTTTCTTCTATGAGTGCATTTTATTGTGGAGTATTTGGCGGTATTATTATGTTTAAAACATATTGATTCTCTATTGTTACTGGTGAGATTAAATTTCAAGTACTATGTTATATATGGGATTCCTAGCCATTAAAGTTCCAAATATTTGTTTCTGTAGTGTAATTTTAGGAATAGGACAAAGTCTGAGATGAAATAATTTGGACACAATATCACTTTTGCAGAGATTTTTCTACTTGTGTGCTTAGACAATTGAATAAGAGTATACGCAATGAAACTTTGAAAGTACTAAGAAAAATGGGAAATACTTTCTGACCACAGGCACCTCTGTGAGATGCTGGCGTACTTAATGTAAGACCTGGAGCTCACTGAGTATCTTATACTACAGTTTCAAATTAATAGTTTTGTAGGGATGTTTTAATGTTGCAAAATATAGTAAGAAGATATAAAAATTAGTGGAGACTGGTGTGTTTCTTAATCACATCTAAGTATGATATTAATAATAAGGCTACCTCTAAGAAGGCTACCGCCTCCATGGGCCACTTCCCTTTATGCTTTTATGGTAATGGAAAAGCTGTTTGGAGGCCTTTTTCAAAGTACATTGAATTATTTTGACATACAATGCAGCTGCACTAAGGCATTCCCATCAGAGTCTGAAGAGGGAAACAGAAGGAAGATGCATTTATTCTTTATGGTAAGATAAATTGTTATAAATGGAAAAACCATAGACTTAGATGCTAGCAGAACAGAGTTCAGATCTAAAATCTTATTTTTTTCACCTTGTAGGTGTCATAAAATTTTCAGAACATTGGTTTTCTTATATCCAAAACAAGGAATGTAATTATCTTAGTACTTTCTGAAAGTGAAAGTGAGAATCACTCAGTTGTGTCCAACTCTTTGCAACCTGGAATTCTCCAGGCAAGAATACTGGAGTGGATAGCCTTTCCCTTCTCCAGCGAATCTTCCCGACCCAGGAATTGAACCGGGGTCTCCTGCATTGCAGGTGAATTCTTTACTAACTGAGCTATCAGGGAAGCATCTCAGTACTTTCTAGGGGTGATAAAAGGATGGAATGACATAATGTATTGCTTGTGATGGCTTAGTCATTTGAAATCATATCAAACTTTTACATAAAATTTTTATATCTGATATGGCCAAATGAATGTGTCTAAACTGCTCCATATCTAATACTCAGTTTCTTTTTGACTTAGTTATTCCATGGTGGTAATGTTATCCACCAAATCTTCCCAGGTGGTCCCTGTGGTAAACAATTTGCCTGCCAGTGTAAGAGATGTTTAAGAGATGGAGGTTTGATTCCGGGGTTGGGAAGATCTCCTGCAGGAGGGAATGGCAACCCACTTTGGTATTCTTGCCTGGGTAATCCCATGGACAGGGGAGACTGGCAGGCTATGGTCCATAGGGTCGCAGAGAGTCAGACACGACTGAAGTAACTTAACTAGCATGCACGCATGCAGAAGTCCTGTTTGCTATGTTATTAATTCTGTCAGATCTAAAGGGGTTCAAACTATATATCATCTTTATATTCTCAGCAGCTGCCAGTTCCTGACATACACTAGGCACACAAGAAGTGCTTATTAAATGAATGAATGGTTTTGGGATCTTGAGGTTTCTCACTTGCTTTTTGATATCTTTGTAAAAAGGATAGGTACCAGGGAATATGATGATTTCCTTCTGCACCTTTTGCTCTTATGATATTCCCAAAATTTATTTAATTGATTTTAAATAGTTTACTACTTTGCAAAATGTTATGAAGATCAGAAGTTATGCATTTAAGATGATGATTCTACAAATGGCTAGATACATAAGTTCTCATGCGTTTGCCTTTTTTCAAAAAGCTGGTTATACGTGCTACCGGATTTCCTTTCTTGTAATTTGTACTTGAAAGTGAAAATGAAAGTCGCTCAGTTGTGTCCGACTCTATAGACCCCATGGACTATACAGCCCATGGAATTCTCCAGGCCAGAATACTGGAGTGGGTAGCCTTTCCCTTCTCCGGGGGAGTGTCCCAACCCATGAATTGGACCCAGGTCTCCCACACTGTAGGTGGATTCTTTACCAGCCGAGCCACCAGGGAAGCCCAGGAGTACTGGAATGCGTAGCTTATCCTTCTCCTGAGGATCTTCCTCACCCAGGAATCAACTGGGGTCTCCTGCAATGTAGGTGGATTCTTTACCAGCTTAGCTACCAGGGAAGCCCTCATGTGTACTTGGGTGGAAATTTTCATTCAGAAGCATAACAGATTTTACTGGTTTCAAGGATTTGGTCATTTGAGAAGGAGATGCAAGTATGATCACAGCAACAGTCCTTTCTGTCAATTTCTTTTTGATTTTTCTCTATTTGACCCCACAATTTTCTTCAAAGGTCATTTCTCCCATCATGGATAATATGGGGCCTAAATGTTGGCAATAAAATGGATAGTGTCAGGTATTTTTCTAAACACCAAATGACTGCAATCATTTTTCTTCTGTGTAATCCTGGTACATCTAGATATATGGTAATAGCAAAAAGTCAGCTAGGAATATTTGGATATGTTAACAATTCCATCACTTTGCTTATTCCTTAGTGATTACAAGTATACTTAAAATCTGTCCTTCATAAAGTTGGACTTTTATAGTAGCAGTATTTTTAACACAGTCTAATATTTTTTTTAGATGAATTCTAGGCATATCATCTTTGGATCAAACTTAGAAGATGTCACAGTGTGTGATCATATGTTGAAATACTTCTATTTTAACAAGCGTTGACAGTGTCATAACAAAAAAAAAGCAATAGGTACTAGCATATGTTCACACATTTAAAATGTATATTTTTCCTATGTTACCACTTTCCCTTTTTCTTTCTTGAGAAGCATTATTCTCTTAAAAGCTCTATTTTTAAAAGATAAGAACTATGTGAAATATTTAACATTTAACCACTTAACTATTTCCAGGAGTGTGACATTTTTTATAGCTGTTTTTTTGTTGCTGTATTTTATTTGTCTTAAAATGCTTGATCAAAAGGAAAAGACAATACAGTATTCCACCCCGCATCCTTGGGGAATACATTCCATGACCCCCAGTGGATACTTGCAAGTATAGATAGTACAGAACCCTATATACTATGTTTTTTTCCTATACATAAATACTTATGATTAATTTATAAATTAGGCCCATTAAGAGATAGCAGCAATAATAATAGAATGATTATAACATTATAATTTAATAAAATTATGTGAATATGGTCTCTCCCTCTCTACATATCTTTACTCAGCCTTCTTCTTGTGATAATGTGAGATGATAAAATGCCCACATGATGAGATGAAATGAGGTGAATGAAAGGCATCGTGATGTACCATTAGGCCACCACTGACTCCTTTTTTTAAAAAGACTTAAGTTTTTGTTACTTATTTTTTTAATTGGAAGGTAACTGTTTTACAGATAAGTGTCCATGTTGGTTTCTGCCACACAACAATGCAAATTAGTCATAATTTCATGTGTATATGTGTGTGTGTGTGTGTGTGTGTATCCCTCCCTCATGAGCCTCCATCCCCTCATCCCACCCACCTCTCTAGGTCATCGCAGAGCACCAGGCTGAGCTCCCTGTGTTATATGACAGCTTCCCGTTAGCTATCTGTTTTATGCATAGTAGTGTATATGTGTGGAGAAGGAAATGGCAATCCACTCCAGTATTCTTGCCTGGAGAATCCCATGGATGGAAAAGCCTAGTAGGTTACAGTCCACGGGGTCGCAAAGAGTCGGACACGACTGGGCGACTTCACCTCACCTCACCTCACCTCAGTGTATATGTGTCAATGCTGCTTTCTCAGTTCACCCCACCTTCTCCTTCCTCTACTGTGTGCGCAAGTACAATCTGTATGAAAACACAAAACACCTGAATAGCCAAAGCAATCTTGAGAAAGAAAACCAGAGTTGGAGGAATCAACCTTCACTGACTTCAGACTATACTATGATGCTGCCATATCAAGACAGTATGATACTGGCATAGAAACAGACATATAGACCAATGGAACCAGATAGAAGGCCCAGAGATAAACCCATGCTCCTATAAGCACCTTATTTTTGACTAAGGAGGGAAGAATATACAATGGAGAAAAGACAGCCTTTTCAATAAGTGGTACAGGGAAAACTGAACAGCTATGTGTAAAAGAATGAAATTAGAAGACTTCCTAACACCATACACAAAAATAAACTCAAAATAAAGGCTTAAATATAAGGCCAGAAACTATAAAACTCTTAGAGGAAAACATAGAAAGAATAGTCTTTGATATAAATCACAGCAAGGCCCTCTTGGACCCACTTTCCAGAGTAATGGACGTGAAAACAAAACTAAATGGGATCTATTTAAACTTAAAAGGTCTTGTGTTATTGACGTTCTGATGATATGTCAGGAGCAGCATCCGCTTCAGGTGATCATGGATCATCAGGCCATGATGGATGGTCAGATGTCAGGAACAGATTGTGTGAATGGTTGGGGATCCTAGGTAGAACTGAGTGGAATGGTGTGAGATTGCATCATGCTACTCAGAATGGTGTGCAATTTAAAACTTATGGATTATTCCTGGAATTTCTCATTTAATATTTTCAAGCCACAGTTGATGGCAAGTAACTGTGACTATGGAAAGTGAAAATGAGGATAAGGGGAGACTACTGGAATTCAGAAGAAAAGAATATTTTACATAGTAGCGCATTCAGTTACTTAAACATCTGATCAATCTTTTTTCATGGTGTCTGCAAAATTTATTTGATTAATTTGTTTATAATTTTTGCCTTTGCATAAAAAGGAATAAGAAAGGACTTATAAATCCTGCTTATGAAGACTCTGAAAGTACTTTCTTAGTAATCAATGGGAAGAGGATGGGGGTTTCTTTATTCACAATGATTTTTCTTTATAAGATCACAGAATGGGGCTCTAGAAGTCATTAGTTTATTCTCCCATTAAGAGCTGAAATTATCTCTGTGTTGGGCTTTCCCAGTGGCTCAGTAGTAAAGAATCCACCTGCCAATGCAGGAGACATGGGTTTGATCCCTGGTTCAAGAAGATTCCCTGGAGAAGGAAATGGCAACCCACTCAAGTATTCCTGTCTGGGAAATCCCATGGACAGAGGAGCCTGGCAGACTCTAGTCTATGGGGTCACAAAAGAGTTAGGCACGACTTAGTGACTAACCACAGCAACAATCTCTATGATATACCTGCTAAGTTCATTCATTCATTCAATAAAAATATTAACTGATTAACACATGCATATGAGTGCTGAAGAACTGATGCTTTTGAACTGTGGTGTTGGAGAAGACTCCTGAGAGTCCCTTGGACTGCAAGGAAATCAAACCAGTCCATCCTAAGGAAAATCAGTCCTGAACATTCATTGGAAGGACTGATGCTGAAGCTCAAGCTCCAATACTCTGGCCACCTGATGCAAACAACTGACTCTTGGAAAAGACTCTGATGCTGGGCAAGATTGAAGGCAGGAGAAGGGGACAACAGAGGATGAGATGGCTGGATGGCATCACTGACTTGATGGATATGAGTTTGAGCAAGCTCTGGGAGTTGGTGATGGACAGGGAAGCCTGGTGTACTGCAGTCCATGGGGTCACAAAGAGCCGGACATGACGGAGGGACTAAACTGAACTGATACTGGGCTAGATCAGCTCTTTGTAACCCCATGAACTGTAACTTGCCAGGCTCCCCTGTTCATGGGATTTTCTAGGCAAGAATACTAGAGTGGGTTGCCATTTCCTCCTCTAGAGGATCTTCCCGACTGAGGGATTAAATCCACATTTCCTGAGTCTCCTGCATTGGCAGGTGGATTCTTTACCATTGAGCCACCTGGGAAGCTTAGTAATTGATTACCTACTATGAACCAGATCCTCTTCTACTCATTGTGAAAAAGCAGTGCACCAAATAAATAAACCCCCTGCCTCACAGAATTTGCTTCCTAGTGGGAAGATATGGACTAGAAAATCACTGTAATAACAGGAAATGATAAGTGCTAGGAAGAAAGTCAGCATAAAGGGTATTATTTTATATAGGGAGATCAAGGAAGAGCCCTTGGACATGGTGCAGAGCCCTAAATGAACTGAGAACAGGTTCTAAGCTGTCTACAGTCTTAGGGTCAGCATGTGCAACGGCCCAGGGGCATGGTGTACTTAACATGGGGTCACTATGGCTGAAGCAGGGGAAAAATGGTAGGAGAGCTGACCAGGGGACAGATGACATGCACAGATCATCATCACAGCATATTTGTCATGCTTCAGGGCAGGATCTGTTACTTAACCCAATGTAATAAGGGACATGTATTGTCCCCCTAGTCCACAAACAACCCTATAATATAAGAAATGTTGTCCTAATTTTATATCCTATTATATATACTTATATAGTTTATGTAACTTGCTTGAGTCCAAAGCACAGACTTGTAATGAACAACTGTGGTGAACTGGGGATTGTCTCTCTTTTGTCTTGCAAGCAAGTATTAAAAAATTGATGGGGAATTACTCAAGAGCAGTGATAGAAAATGGGTGGAGAGAGGATGTGTTGGTCACAGAATTTGGTGACTTCCATTTAAATGACAGTGTGGGTGCTTGCTGTTGCTATTTTCCAATTGATAAGCAGGTGACAATCTGCTTGGCAGAATATGTTGGAAAATTGGAGTGGCTCCATCTATCTAAGGCAGATTTAACGTTCTTTTCCTAGTGATAGCTTCCTAGCCATAGCTAGTTGTTCGACTTCAGTTAGTGGTAAAACAAATGTAAAATGTTGAAATAAATATAAATCTTATCATTCAATTTCAGTTTCTATGTCTCGTAAATCTATTTTTCTTTCCAACTTTAAGTGCCTATACTATAACATGATGGTTATCTTAAAAATCATTGTAGCCTAGTATATTTCAGATCTTTAGATAATATCAGATATTCACATAATTCGTATTTTCTTCTTTTTACCAGCAGAGGGCAGACTTCACAACCCTGTTTTCTTTTGTCAATAACAAGCACAGATGAATTAGAAAGAAAGGTTTAAAAAAAAAAGAACAAAACCTTTCCAAAATGATGAACTTTTAAATCCTCTGTACACAGTTTACAAAACAAAAAGTATCCAATGGAAGGGAACTTAGGATCTAGTCAATACTCCTATTATCATGCCATATTTTATAGTTTCATGCCATCCAAGAGAGATTAAAAGTTGTTTCTCTTAATTGAGAGAAGAAAAATACAATAATAAATCCTTGCTATGAGCCTTACTGGTATTAAAAAAAGAGAAAACAGATTTGTTTTGCCTCAGTAGAGCTTGATATGAAAATAATGAAAAGCAGATTGTAATAAATAGATAATTTGGGTGTAGATTATCCAAGGTTTACTTGCTTTGCAGTTGTTTCTTTCCAACTGTGACTTTCCTTTGACAGGTACGCGTATCAGAAAGAGCATCAGACTTGAGCTGGGCACTCACTGTTTGCACAGCTTAGAGTATATGACCTGTCTCCGCGTCAATATCCTTATTTGTAAAATGCATGTAGTAAGGATTGCCTGACTTATTTGTGTCGGTTACTGGAGAGAAAGCAGGAGGTACAGAGAGAGGACCTGCATTATAGGCCAACTTTCTGACTCTAGACAATTGAACATTGTTGGACCTCATTTTCCTGCTTTCAGAATGAACAGTCTGGACTAGAGTAACTAAAGGTGTTATGTGGTCCCTGAAAGCACTTTTGTACTAAAATCTTAACCTAAAATGGCTGGTAATATGGAAAGTGCTATATAAATATAATTGAATAATAAGGCATGCATTTCACCAATATTTTAAAATTAAATTATGTTGTATGTGAGTTTCCAAGAACGTATCTGTACTCTGAAGCCACAGTAGGTCAGTTTTTAAGATCTGACTGGAAAGAGAGAAAGAAGCAAAGCTAAAGTGAAGGCAATATGAATAAAAATAGCACCCTTAAAAGGTAATCAGAATGACTAGTCATCAAGATATGACACTTCTTGCTAGGCGTCTTTCTTCCCAGAGTGAAAGCAACCCTCAAGTTATCAACATACAGCTTATCATTTCATTCACTGATTATTTTATTCACTGATTCCCTAATTGAACATTTATATTGCTTGTCTTCCTTGTATTAAAGGCCGTTTACGCGTTGTCACATTTCCAGCTGAACTTGGAGATGCTGTTTTTTTCTTTTTCTCATGTCAGAGCAGAGAGGAGATGTTTTCTCCTCTTCTATAATACAGCTATTTTTAGCTCAAGTAATTTTTCTTTTTTTTAACACCTTTTTGCACCCCCTTCCAGCTGTTGCTTAGTGATCTCAGATACACCTGCTCTCCTTCACCCTTTCCAACTCTCTTTTTATTTCATTTAGATGAGCTCAAAAGAACGTGAATGTGGACTGGAAGTTGAACGGCAGTGCTGGTAATTTATTTGTAACAGGGATAGGATTTGAGGTGAAAATAGATATAACAAGGGACCCATTTCTAATAACCTTAAAAGGGCCTTAAAGTGCCCTTCAGAACTGATATTAAGATCTCTGTCTTCCTTCTCATTCTCTCTCTCTCTCTAATTAAATATGGCCGCTCTTAAGTGCTGTTATTCATAAAGTAAGACTTTTATTAGTTGTTTTGCTTTTGAAAAAAAGAACAACTTTACTGGGGGAAAATTTACATGCAAAAAGCTGCGCATATTTAATGTATATTATTTGGTGAGCTTGCACACATGTACACAGCCACAATGCCGTAACCACAGTCCAGGTGATAATATCCATCACCTTCAAAACCTTCTTCGTGTTTTTCAGTTTTTAGAAATTTATTTTGGCTGTGCTGGTCTTCTTTGTGGCATGTGGGCTTCTCTAGTTGTGGCACACGGGCTTAGTTGCAGTATGTGAGATCTATCTTAGTACCCTTTCCGGGGATTGAGCTCAGGTCCCGGCAGAGTCTTATCCCCTGAACCACTGGGGAAGTCCCTCCTTGGGTTTTTCATTAATTGCTTGATATTGAGATAGTTTCATTCACTGTTTTCCATTTATAATATATGGTATTTTAGATAAATGTAAATTAAATATACTTTTATACACATAATTATGGATCTACAATTAGGGCATTTGTTACTTTTAGGGAAAAATACAAAAATCAGCTTTTAGACTTTAATATATGGGTCGTTAGGAACTTTCTGGAGAAGGAAATGGCAATCCACTCCAGTATTCTTGCCTGGAGAATCCCATGGACAGAGAAGCCTAGTAGGTTACAGTCCACGGGGTCGCAAAGAGTCGGACACGACTGAGTGACTTCACCTCACCTAGGAACTTTCTAAGCTTTTTGAACCCACTTTTTGCAGAAAGATTGTACACGAGGAATCTGAAAGGTTTTACTACAATCTGCCTTTGATTCTTTTGAAATCCAGCCAAGTCACACACAAAAGCATACTTATGTTTAATTTCTTTAAATATATTTATTGTATATCTACTATATAGTAGGCATTGTTTTAGGTACTTGGGATATATAATTAAACAGGACAGATCAAGACCTTTGTCACTCACAGAGTCTGAATTCTAATAGTGGAGGAACAAGGGAAAGCAATGAACATAATAAGTAAATTTTACAGTATAGTGGATGGATAAAAGAGCAAATACTAGTAAGAAAAATAGTGCAGTGTGGAGGGTTGGGAGTGCTAGTCTGGGGTGAATGGGTTACAGTTTTAAATAGGATTTCAAGATAAGCCTCATTTAGAAGCTGAGATTGGGCAAAATTTGAAGACAAAGGAGAAACTCATGGGAACATACCTAAGATAAGAGCATTCCAGGGAGAGGAGACGGTGCAAAGACCCTGATATATGGCTTCTCTGGTGGGTTTGAGGCTCATTGAGGGGATCTGTTGCTGGTCTACAGTGAGTGAACAGAGAGTAGTAGAAGGGGAAATCAGATGTGAGGGGCATGGATCATGACTGGGCTTGTAAGCCAATGGTTAAACTTTGGATTTTACTCTGAGACGGAAGTCAGTGGAGGGTATTGAATAGGAAAATTATATGATCAGACTTACATTTTTTAAAGGGTCCTTCTGAGTGTTCTGTTGTTGGTAGATAAAATTGAAAGCTGGAGGACATGTTAGGAGGCTTAATGTGAGATGATGATGTTGACAGAGGAAAGGATTTAAGAATAACTGCGAGGAAGTAGTTATAATTTTTCATGGAATTTTAATCTATGTAGGAGGGTGGAGACATATCAGGAGGGTAAAGGACAGTGAAAATTAGTAGGATCATTGCTCTGCAAGTTCCTATGGGGTTTAAGCATTGTCAGAGTGATCTGAGGTACAAGAGGAGGCACGCACCTGAAAATAGGACATGATTAGGAAATGGGATGCAGGAAATATAAATTTTTGGAGGATTTGTAGATAATAACAAGGTGAGGAATGTGACTTGGGAGTGAGTGGCTAGAAGAGGGCATAGGACATGATTACTGGAGGAAAGAAATCTGGGGAGAGGCCAGGCTCTTAGAAGACCTATTTATGTATAAATTGAAATAGCCAAAATATGGAGAAAGGAGTTGGGCTTTGGAGAGTCATAGTACACAAGGAGCTAAAACCATCGAGAGAAGATGACATCAACATTGTGGGCTTGGGGTGATTAAATCTGATGAGATTCCAAGCTAGGATATTATATGGAGGAGAGAAGGAGAATGTAATGAGAAGAATGTGTTGTAATATGAGAATATAACTAGAGAAACACTGCAGTGAGAAACCACGAGGATACCTCACTCCAAGGCCCAGCTGAGGGAAAGGAAACCCGAGTCTTGAGACTCAAGGGAAGCAGGCTGCTAAAGGAGGAGCCAGAATTGCTTTTAGAGGAAGCAGGTGAGGATGACAAGATGGCTGCTGCTGCTGTTAAGTCGCTTAAGTCGTGTCCGACTCTGTGCGACCCCATAGACGGCAGCCCACCAGGCTCCGCCGTCCCTGGGATTCTCCAGGCAAGAACACTGGAGTGGGTTGCCATTTCCTTCTCCAATGCATGAAAGTGAAAAGTGAAAGGGAAGTCGCTCAGTTGTGTCCGACTCTTCACAACCCCATGGACTGCAGCCCACCAGGCTCCTCCGTCCGTGGGATTTGCCAGGCAAGAGTACTGGAGTGGGGTGCCATTGCCTTCTCTGGACAAGATGGCTACATTCCCATTAAAAGGAGAAACCAAGAAATGCCTTTTCTGATTGAAGTGTATGCCTCACAGAACATTTTTATCTCAAGCAATCAAATCTACCAATACTTATTGAATACCTCTAATATGTAGAGTACTATAGCTTATGGTCCATGCAAACACAATGAAGCAGGAGCCACTGTAAGATTCACTGGCTGTGACCTGCCCGATCATATCATGTCATTGCCTGTCCCTGAAGATTATTTTTTCCATTGGATGGACGAAAGGACACTTGGTATGGTTCATACAACAAGGAGAGTCCGGAGGGCTGAGGGATATTTGGGCTGCTGATAAAACCATCTGGATCTTATTTTTCTGGTAACATTGTTCTATTTGTACCACTAAGGGATCTTTTGATTCCAAGTTTCATTTGTATTACAACCATTTGACAACATCATCATTTAAGAGCAGTTATAACTGTAGTTCCCCCTAGTTTCTTCTGATGTTTAGTTTTTAATTAATTGTAATCATAGTGTATTTTTGTTTTACTTCTTATGTACAATTGAATCACTATATATTGTATTGCCTAGAATAAAAGATGTCAGTTCAATTTATGCATTTTCCAGATGTGGGCACATAGTGAAGTTTAGCAGCTTAACTGACTTGGCAGAGCTGAGAGTTCAAGGAAGCTATTGAACTTCAAAAATGTCTTACAGACCAATGTTCTTGCTCTGATGCTCTTTCCCCTGCCTTTTAGAATTCCTGTAAAATATTCATAAATTACAGTGATATCATTAGGAAGAGGGGAAGGCAGTGGTGGAGTATAATAATGCTGATCCTCAAGCCTTTTGTTTACAGACACGTTTTTTTCCCCAGTGTGTCAAGAGTCCCTCTTATGTCCCTCTCCCAAAGGCAATTGCTGTTCAGATTTCTGTCTTTATAGATTCATTCTACCTGTTTTTGACCTTATGTAAATTGATTCATAGAATATGAACCTCTTTGGGTCTAGTTTCTTTTGCTTCACATTCTGTTTGTGCAAGTCACCATTATTGACAGGAGAGGAGATGGTTTGTTTTGTTTCATTGCTGCACAGTATTCTATAATATGTATTGCAATAATTCCTTTATTCTCTGTCCTGAAAGAACATATAGATTGTCTCAGTTTGGAGATATTCCATTTACTACTGTTTTGAACATCTCTGACAATTTTGAGGGTACGCATTTATACATACATGCTGAATATATACCAGTAGTGGAATTGCTGGGTCATAGGGTAAGTATATGTTCATCATTGTCATTCAGTCACTAAATCACATGTCTCACTCTTTGCGACCCCATGGACTGCAGCAAGCCAGGCTTCCCTGTCCTTCACTCTCTCCCAGAGTCTGCCCAAACTCATGTCTATTGACTTGGTGATACTATCCAATTATCTCATCCTCTGCTGTCTCCTCTCCTCCTGCCCTCAATCTTTCCCAGAATGTATATGTTCAATTTTCATCAATACTGCCAAACACTTTTCCGAAGTGTTTGTACCAATTCTGACCTCCCTCTTGGAATGCATGAGAGTTCCACGTGCTCCATGGTGTTGGTACTACCTGATATGGAATCTGGTTCACAACTATCATGATATCAAGGTCCTGACCATCTGTTATGTATTAGAAATTATAGCAAGTGTTGCAGGGAGTAGAAAGAAAGTATATGGTGTGGTTTATCTCATGCTTCTCCTAACATAGTTGGAATAGCTAAAACATATGAAGAAAGTAAAGAATGACACAGGCAAAATGATAAATTAGAGGGTTAGGCTAAAAGCTGCATTTATTATCTTTTATAATTTGATTTTGGTTGCTATATTTGTTTTCTTTAAAAAATGTACAAGAAACAGGAAGTGGCAGAAATCTTAATGGAAAAATAAATGAGTTGGTTAATTCAAACAAACATTTGATCAATTTATTTTGGAATGTCTCTGAAACCCATATTAACGTTTTGTTTGTAAGATTTTTCTCTGTAAATATATAAATATTTCTGAGAAAGTGCACCTATATCAGAAAATAGAGGTAAAAAGAACTTATATTAGCCAATATGTTACCTCTTTAGACAATCTCAAAGGTTTGGGGGAAGTCTTTATCCATCATTTCTGACATATGTCATCCAGGTCTCCTTTCCAACCTTCTGATGGGAGGAGCTCAATTATTATTAGTTTTCATGGCCAAGTTTTTCCTTTAAGTTCATTAAAAAAACCTTTGTGCCAGACACTGTGGTAAGTGCTGACATACATTACCTTGATTCAATTCAGTTCAGTCGCTCAGTCGTGTCCGACTCTTTGCGACCCCATGAATCGCAGCATGCCAGGCCTCCCTGTCCATCACCAACTCCCAGAGTTCACTCAGACTCACGTCCATCGAGTCAGTGATGCCATCCAGCCATCTCATCCTCGGTCGTCCCCTTCTCCTCCTGCCCCCAATCCCTCCCAGCATCAGAGTCTTTTCTAATGAGTCAACTCTTCGCATGAGGTTTCCTTTCACTTTCATTAAGAGGCTTTTTAGCTCTTCTTCACTTTCTGCCATAAGGGTGGTGTCATCTGCATATCTGAGGTTATTGATATTTCTCCCGGCAATCTTGATTCCAGCTTGTGCTTCATCCAGCCCAGTATTTCTCATGATGTACTCTGCATATAAGTTAAATAAGCAGGGTGACAATATACAGCCTTGACATACTCCTTTTCCTATTTGGAACCAGTCTGTTGTTCCATGTCCAGTTTGAACTGTTGCTTCCTGACCTGCATACAGGTTTCTCAAGAGGCAGGTTAGGTGGTCTGGTATTTCCATCTCTCTCAGAATTTTCCACAGTTTATTGTGATCTACAGAGTCAAAGCTTTGGCATAGTCAATAAAGCAGAAATAGATGTTTTTCTGGAAATCTCTTGCTCTTTCCATGATCCAGCAGATGTTGGCAATTTGATCTCTGGTTCCTCTGCCTTTTCTAAAACCAGCTTGAACATCAGGGAGTTCACGGTTCCTGTATTCCTGAAGCTGGCTTGGAGAATTTTGAGCGTTACTTTACTAGCATGTGAGATGAGTGCAATTGTGTGGTAGTTTGAGCATTCTTTGGCATTGCCTTTCTTTGGGATTGGAATGAAAACTGACCTTTTCCAGTCCTGTGGCCACTGCTGAGCTTTCCAAATTTGCTGGCAAATTGAGTGCAGCACTTTCATAGCATCATCTTCCAGGATTTGAAGTAGCTCAACTGGAATTCCATCACTTCCACTAGGTTTGTTAGTAGTGATGCTTTCTAAGGCCCACTTGACTTGATATTCCAGGATGTTTGGTTCTAGGTGAGTGATCACACCATCGTGATTATCTTGGTCATGAAGATGGTAGGTGTTGGAGAGGCATCAGAGAGCAGACACACAAACCATAATTACAGAAAGCTAGTCAACCTATACACACGGACAACAGCCTTGTTTAACTCAATGAAACTAAGCCATGCCGTGTGGGGCCACTCAAGATGAGCGGGTCATCGTGGAGAGGTCTGATAGAATGTGGTCCACTGGAGAAAGGAATGGCAAACCACTTCAGTATTCTTGCCTTGAGAACCCCATGAACAGTATGAAAAGTAGGGTAAGGGAACCCTGGAGAACAGCTCTGCCACATGGCTTGCGGTCTCAGGTTTTATGGTGATAGGATTAGTCCCGGTTGTCTTTAACCAATCATTCTGATTCAGAGTCCTTCCTGGTGGTGCACGCCTTGTTCAGCCAAGATGGATGCCAGAGAGAAGGATTCTGGGAGGTGGTCAGACATGTGATGTCTCCTTTTGACCTTTCCCAAACTCTTCCAGTTGGTAGTGGCTTATCAGTTCCATGTTCCTTACCAGGACCTCCTGTCCTAAAACAGCTCATGCAAATGGTTACTATGGTGCCTAGCCAGGATGGGCGGCTTCAGTCAGTGTGCTTCCCCTAACAGACAGAGCAGCCTGGTGGACTACAGTCCATGCAGAGGCAAAGAGTAGCACATGACTTAGTGACTAAACAACCACAGCAAAACATTTATCTTAAAAAAATGTATAGATCTGAAATCATCATTTCAATAAAACCTCATATTTCCCCTCATACCGATGTTCTGAGTGACAGGAATTAGCCATCATGCTTTCTAGGAAAGTCTCGTCTCTTCTTTTACCTGTCCTAGTTTATTCCCCAAATTCCTTCACTAAATGTATTCATTAAATTCCTTTAAATTTTCTCATCTTTCCACCTGTGAGCCTAGGATTTTCTTTTCCCTTCAGACTTGTATAATTTACATTTGACCTTTGATTTCCTGTGGTTTGTGACTGAGGAAGCTGATCTAAGTTCTCTCCTTAGCATAAGTGCTTAAAAATAAGACTTTTCTTTGTCAGTAGTATGAACTGTGGTTTGTACTTTCTTATTTAAAAATTCAATTTAAAATTTTGTTTTAATGTGAATTTAGCTTTGGGTCAAAATGTTCATTTGCAAGAAAACCTTACAGTTTGAGAGGATTAATGTGTTCACTTTTCTTTTAGATGCTTAAGTCATTTGAATGCTTTCTTCCTCCCTGCATCTTTATCTACTCTTCTCTCCCTAGGGACCACTGTTAAAGCTTTTGTAATTGGTCCCTGGGTCTTCCACTTCAGCCCTTCCAAAAAGGCTTCCCCATAAAACAATCACCCACTCCAGTGTTCTTGCCTGGAGAATCCCAGGGACGGGGGAGCCTGGTGGGCTGCCGTATATGGGGTCGCACAGAGTCGGACATGAGTGAAGCGACTTAGCAGCAACAGCAGCAGCATACAACAGTCAGAAAGATCCTATAGAAATGTAAATTCAGTCACATTTCAAAACTCCCCTGTGACCACCTCTTGCTTTCCTCTTAACTTCCTTCAAGAATTTTGCTGCCTCTTTCCTGCTATTCTTGTGCTCCTTCAACTCCAGCTCTCCTGCCTTCTCGCTCTTCTTAGAACAGACCAAGTTCATTCCAACTGCAGGCCTTTGCCTTCCTGGTGAATTTGAGGTTCTCGCTTCTTGCAAAAGAATTTGGAGATGAAGTGATAGGTAAAAAGTGGATTTTGTTCATTGTAGTCCCTAATTTGTGTCCAACTCTTCACAATCCTGGGGACTGCAGCACACCAGGCTTCCCTATCCTTCACTGTCTCCCAGAGTTTGCTCAAATTCATGTCCATTGAGTCAATAATGCTATCTAACCCTCTTCTGCTGCTCACTTCTATTGGCATCGATCTTTCCCCAGCATCAGGGTCTTTTCCAAAGAAGTGGATTTATTTAAAGTGAAACATATTCCACACATAAGAGTGTGGGCCATCCCAGAAAGTGAGAGAGCCTTGAAATATGGCATAGTTAGTTTTTATGAGCTGGGTAATTTCATATGCTGATGGGAGGATTATTCCAGTTGTTTGAGGGAAGGGGTATAGATTTGTAGGACTGAGTCACCACCAGCTTTTTGACCTTTTATGGTTCACTTCAGCTGTCATGGTACTGATGGGCATATCATTCAGCACTTGCTAATGTATTACAATGAGCATATAATGAGGCTTAAGGTCTATTGGAAGTCAAATCTTCAGCCATGTTGGACCTAGTTGGTTCCAACCAGTTTTCGTCATATCCTATGGCCAAAGTTGTGCCTTGCCCTCTTGTCCTGTTTCAGCCTAGAAGGATTTCCTCCAGATAATTTATGGTTCCCTTATTACTTCATTCATATCTCTGCTCAAATACCACTGTTTCAAAGAATCCTTCTCTTGTCACAACCTCTTCTCATCACTCATTATCACTATACTATTATTTTTAATTTTCCATCTATCACTAGCTGATATATATATTTGTTTATTACTTTTTTCTTTCCACTAGAATATAACCTCCAGAGAGTATAGATATTTTAAAATTAAGAACAGTTGATGTAGTCAACTAGTATGCTGCAGCCCATGGGGTCGCAAAGAATCAGACATGGCAGTGACTGAACAGCAACCACATTGTTGATGTGCAAAACTATATAAGCTTCAGATATACAGCATAGTGATTCACAATTTTTAGAGGCTGTGTTCCTTTTATAATTATTACAAAATATTGGCTATATTCCCCATATTGTACTACATCCATGTAGCCTATTTATTTTTTTATGTAATAGTTTGTACCTCTTAATCCTTTACTCCTGAGGATGTAGATTTTGCTGTGTCCACTGCTGTATTTCCAGGACGTAGAAGGGACCTTGGTTTATAGTGGATAATCAATATTTGATAAAGGAATGCATGAATTGAAATGATTTGCTGACTAAAGTAGCTTGGCAAGTGTTTAGACCTAAGAAGAATTTATTGCTATCTTATCTGATTGACATTATGCCATAATTTGGATTCAGAGTATTTGGTTTCTTTTGCTAAGCTGATGAGAATAGAGAAATATACTTTGAAGATTGCTTGAAACTAAGACTTCTCCTTCTTAAACCACAACTCAAGACAAGGGCTTTCACACAGGTAGTTGATTTGAGGAAGTGACCCAAGGATGAAATGGAACAGTTGTGAAAGAGAAAGAAGGAAGCAATCATAACCTATCCAAGGTGAATTTTTGAGCTGTTTGCTGCTGTGGAAAATGCTGAATCTCCCCAGGAGAAGGAAATGGCAACACACTCCAGTGTTCTTGCCTAGGAAATCCATGGATGGAGGAGCCTGGTGGGCCACAGTTCATGGGGTTAGCCATGACTTAGCAGCTAAACAACAACTCTAGGTTTGCACACACACTGGTGTTAATGGACATTTCTGCAGTGTCCCTATGGTTGCAGTGGGGGCCCCTGGTATAAAGCTGAGGTGAGGGGCTGTTAGGTTACACCTGCACACAGCTGGTTACTGAAGTATTGGTTAGAGTAAAAAAGGGAGGGAGGAGGATGAGAGATGGGTAACAAGAGGTTTCTTTTTTATGTTTTCCTGGCTGCATGGCATGTGTGATTGTGATCTTAGTTCCCCAGTGAGGGACTGAACTCATGCTCCTTGCACTGGAAGCACAGAGTCTTAACCACTGGAATGGCAGGGAAGTTCCAACAGGAGTTTTTTGGTGCAGCGATCTTCACTGTTTCCCTCTTACTCATCTTAAACTGGATTAAAATGATTCTTTGTACTCTTCAAGGGCAGGTTAGAGGCCTTTTTCTTTTTGGTTTCCTTCAACATCTCACATGATATATAGTAGAAGTTGGAGAAATATTTCTTTCCTATCTGATTGTCTTGCTAGCATTATCCCATATTCATTTATTGTTGATAGTACCCTTAAGTATTATAAAACAAAGAATCTCTAGGTTAGTGTACATCTTTTGTCAATGAAATGTAAAAAACAAACAAATAGACCCAATCAACCCATGGATTAGTTAACTGTACTCTTTTTTGGTGGAGCGAACAGTATTATTGTTATATAATTTACATACTTATACAACTTACCTACTTATAAGTATACAATTTAGTGATTTTTGTATATTTGAGAGTTTGTGAAGCCATTACCACAATCCGTTTTAGAACATATTTATTGCTTCAGAATGAAATCCCATACTAGTCTTTAGCAGTCATTTCTTTCTTCTCAGCTGTCCCCAGCCATAGACAGTGACTCACTTACTTTCTGTTTCTATTGATATGCATATTCTGGATATTTTATATAAATGGAATCATAAATATACTAGCAGACACACTCTTAAATCTTGCACATATTCATTGAACCTGAATTTCCTAGTATCTACTATGAGCCAGGTACTATGTTAGGCATGGGGGAACGTGGTGTTGGAAAAAAGCAGACCAGGTCCCAGGCTATATTTTAATAGAGGAGGCAGAAACAAACAACAACAACAAATCTAAACAACTACATAAAACAACGAGATATGTGCTATATTGAAGACATAGTATACAAACAGAAAAGTGATGATGGCAAAGACATTTTGATGGAATTGTGAGGTCATGAGCAAACACTTTCTAAGCAGGTCACATTTATGTGGAACTTGAAGAAACTGATTATATGATGAAAGAAGGGTGTTTTGAGAAGAGAGAGCAGTGTGTGTAAAGGCTATGACACGGGCAGAAACTTGGCTTGTTTGAGAAACTGAACCATTGCAGGTGAAGCACAGTGAGCTGACAGAGACAGGGTTGCAAGACTGCGCACTCAGGTCCTACTGGGACAAGGTAAGGATGTGCGGGGAGTAGATGATGCAAGGCCTTGGAGATCAGTTTGAGAGGCTGGATTTTATTCTCTTTGTATGAAAAGCCACTGAGGGTATTGCATAGGAGAGTGGAGTGAACTGACTTGTGTTTAATAGGATCATTCTTGTTGAATAGCAAATGGAAGAGATACAACATAAATGAACCAGTGATGAGGCAGTTTCAGTGGTCTAGGCTAGCAAGGATGATGGCCTGTGAAGGGCTGATTTCAATGGACATGCAGAGAAGTGAACATGTTCAAAATATATTGTAGAGCATAGAGAATATGACCCAGACCCAGATTCTGAACAAACATTTAGAGACGAGATAAAGAAAAAGGAGGCAGAGAAAAGTCTCCAGGCAAGTAAGAAGAAAGCTGAGATTTTAAAGATGTAGAAACCAAGGATGATAGAGTGGGCAACTCATCAGAGGCTATGAGGATGTCAAAAAAGATAGGAACAAAGAAGAGTCCATTACCTTTGGCAAAACAGAGGTCATTGACAACTTTGAGGAAAACAATATTGATGGAAAGATGGGAGAAGTGTGGTTGCTGCTGCTGCTGCTGCTAAGTTGCTTCAGTCATGTCTGACTCTGTGTGACCCCATAGAGGACCACCTACCAGGCTCCCCCATCCCTGGGATTCTCCAGGCAAGAACACTGGAGTGGGTTGCCATTTCCTTCTCCAAAGGATGAAAGTGAAAAGTGAAAGTAAAGTTGCTCAGTCATGTCTGACTCTCAGCAACCCCATGGACTGCAGCCCACCAGGCTCCTCTGTCCATGGGATTTTCCAGGCAAGAGTGCTGGAGTGGGGTGCCATTGCCTTTTCTGAGAAATATGGTTAGATGGACCAAAATGGGAATGCACATGAACAGGTAGAGGTAGTCTGTGTAGACTATTAAGGAGAGTAGAGAAACAAGTTGGGGGCTAAGTGAGTTGGGTGGGATGTTTTTTTCCTCCCTCCAGTTGGGACATATTGAAACATATTTGAATATTAGTGAAAATTGCTCTGGAGAGGATTTGAGACAGAGAGGCTTAAGATTCAGGTGAGAGGTCTTGAGAAGACAGTAGGATAGGAGATTCTGAGTATGACTGGAGGCATTGGCTTTTAATAAGAATAGTGAATTTTCTTCATTGTAATCAGAGGGAAGAAGACAGAGCCAGCGCAAACTGATAGGTTTGTTTAAGTTTGTGCTGGTGACAGAATTCTACTTTGGTGGCTTCTTTTTTCTCAGTGATGTCTGGACTCTGAAGAAGGGGAGAGTGTCCATTGATCCTAAACTGAGGGTGGAAAAGGTACACTGTACAGGTGACCTTACCTGGGCAAGGGACCAAGGATAGAGTAGATGTATTGCTAAAAAAATTTGCAGAACCTGAGAGTTGCACGTTAAGTTTTATTTGGGGCAAAATGAGGACTGAAGCCTGGGAGACAGCATTTCAAATAGCTCTGAGAAACTGCTCAGAGAAAGCAAGGGAGAGGTGCTAAGATATATAGGAATTTTGCAACAAAGAGCAGGTAGTCTGAATGTCAAAAGTTTACTGTTAATTAAAGAAACCAGATATCTTAAGGAATTGAGTGCTTTTCTCTGTATGGGAAGATACAAGAGTCTGGGCTCGTTGAAATCATTCCTTTGATATGCACCTCAGCTATGTGGGGCCAGTATCCCGTGTTTTTCACATCCCGAGTTCCCTCAGGGTTTACCAGCTCACCATCCGTGGTGGCTGCAATTACTGATGACTGTGGAATCCTTGTTTACCAATATGGCAGGAAATATTATGTTTATCAGTATTATGTGCTATTATGTGCATATGACATCTCATTGAATTACTTAAATGAACAAGTTTATCAGCTGGATTATTAGTGCTGGATTATTAGTTACAAAGTTGCAGGCCAGTTTGCAGAGAGTGGGATCTGGTGTTGAGCAGTTTTTGGTGCGAGTCAGAGATGAATCTAGACTTCATTCTATAGTAGTAGAGAGCTGTGCAGGATTTCATAAGAGAGCAAGAAATTTGAGGGATATGGTATTTAAGGAACATGAATCTTTCATCTGCTTTCAGTCTAAATTGGAGGGGAACGAAATGCAAATACTTGAGGCAAATAAGCATCTTGTTAACACACACACTTTAGTTTCTGTGTTAGAAAATGATTAAACATCTATTTCAGCATCTACACCCAACTGTGACCATTTGTTGAGTGTCCTCAATTTATGAATGTGAGAATTGAGGGTTAGCAGGACTAGAAAGAAAAATCCTGATATATGAAACTTGGATTCATCTAAGCAAATGGATCTCTACACTCTGAACTTATGTATCTGTCCAATGATAGGAATATTTGGCAAGAATGAGGTTTGTAGCTTCTGACATCTAGGGACATTGTATTCTTATACATATTTGTGTATCTTCTGGTCAACCCATCATTTAACACCTATTAGGAACTTGATGACCCAGATATGAGGCAGAAAGACATTTTAATAAAATGGGTTCCAAATAAAGCCCTGAATTATATCTGTTTGGGAGATAAGATTAACACACATACAGATTAGAAAATGATGGAAAACATGTATAATGAGAGGACCATGGTACCGCACAAGCTTTAAGCACTTTAATCCGAGAATGGAGACACTGATATGAATTGGAATGATTCACATGGATGAATGAGATGCTGAAAAAGGAAATTACTAAGAGAAGTGCTGATTTGTAGTGGAAATCTGAGATTTAGGATGGTAAGAAGGCATTCTGGATATAGTAAGAACACCAGTTTAAGGAATAGAAATGATGGTGGAATATTTAATGAGCAGAGAGACCTGGTGAAACGAATAGAGACTAGTTAAAAAACCTTACTGCTGCCGCTCTACAGCTTTGTGATCCAGGACGTGAAATATAACCTTCCTGGGATTCAGCTTCCTCATCTGCATAATAGGGATAATGATGCTTGCCTTCAGAGTTCTCATGAAGGTGTGACGTACTATAGGCACTGGGCTTGACACTGAGTGTGTAGGAGCTATTATTTATGGAACAACAGGGAGGGAAAGGATCATCATTCATTCAGTCTATTCTTTCAGAGAGTATATAAATGTGCTCGGCACTCTTCTTGGTTCCGGGGATGCAGCAGTTTATAAAACGCCCAAGTTGCCACTCTCATAGAACTTATAATCTTGTGGAGGGATGTGTATTGAAAGAAAAGGAAGAATAGCTTAGGTGAAGCAGAAAAAGGTGGATGAAGGAGCTGGTGAGGAGTGAAGTCTGTCATAGATGAAGTGGTGGTCAGATCATATAGGACCTTAGCAAAGGCATTGTCAGGGTCTGTGGCAGAGACAGTGGATTTGACAGATTGAAATGTGAAACCATCTAGATATTTGAGGGCAGTGGTGATATTCATATGTTAAAGGCTCACCCTGGCTGCTGTGCAGGAACAGGCTATAGGGAGATGAGGGCGAAAGCACAGTGAACGGCTCTTGTGAAAAGTCCAGCTGAAAGGCAGAGGGGCCCTTGGGTTAGAGCGCAGTGGAAACTATGAGATCTGATTAGTTGTTGCATATATTTTCAACAAGGAGTTGGCAGGATTTGTTGATGGATGGAATGTGTAGTGTGAGAGAAAGAGGGTGATCAACAAATATTTCTTCCGAATGTAGTCTCTGTATACTAAAATTAGGGAGATAGAATAGTAGCAGCCATGGGTGGAATGAACAAGATTTCTGCAGTTTATACAAACTGAGGTTCTTTTCAGGTTTCCATATAGAATTAACTAATAGAGTTTGGAAGTTTGTCTGAATTTCAGGAGAGAGGGAGGGCCTAAAATGCAAATTTGAGAGAAATTTGCACTTAGATATTTTTTAAAAGTCATATAACTGGATGAGATGAGCTAGGGAGTTAGTGTAGGAAGACAAGAGATTGAAGGATTGAGTCCTGAGTTAGATCAGTGCTTAGAGGTCAGGAAGATGAGAAGGAATCATCAGCAAAGGAGACTGAGAAATAATGTAAGAGAAGAATTGAAAGAGTAGTGTTTTAGAAGCCAAAATGTAGAGGCTGTTTCAAAAGACAGGGAGTGATCAGTAAAGTCAGTTTTTACTAAATAGATGAGTGAGAAAAGCCCTGAGCAATAGCTGTTGGGTTTGACAATGTTGATTACTGACCTTGACTGGAGCTGTTTTTGTAAAGCTAGCAGGAAATTAAGTTAGAATAGGTTCAGGAGAGAATGCATCAGGATATTCAGACAGCAAGTATAGATAACTCTTTTAGAAAGTTTTGCTGTGAGAAGAAGCAAAGACATGAAATAAGGAAGATCAACAAAGCTTTTTTAAACAGGAGAGACATAGTATTAATTTATGCTAATGGAAAAGACCCAATAATGGGGCAATTGATATAACTGAACCGTAGAATTCATGTTTGAGAATGTGAGAAATGGTTGGATAGTAGATGATAATATTAGACTGTAAAAGCCAATGAACAACTTGAGACCATGTTGTAGGCAACATGAAACCTTTATAGGAACTTGAATAGAGAAGTGACATAAAATCTATATGTGCCTTCAGTAAAATTCAGCAAATTGATTTATAAGCATCATTATGCTTATTACCCCTATTAAATATAAAAATTGGGAAAGTCTCTGCATTGTAAACACACAATTCATCCTTTGGTGGGATGTGCTGTAGAACTTGAACTCTAATATGCTAGTCCATTGAATCCTCCCAGCACATCCAGAAGATGGATAGTATAATTGACTACATTTTATAGAAGAGGAAACTGAGACCCAGAAAGTAAGCAACTTTTCCTAGCAGTAGATGAAAGTGGTAAAGCTAATAATTGCACCTAGACAATCCAGTTCTGGAATACAGTGTAAAGTAGCATGTCTGTTGCTTCTCTCCATGTATTGTCTTATAAATTATAAATTTCATTTGGCTCCATTTATAGTTTTTCATGAATAAAAAAATTTACTGTTTTCCTCACTTAAATATCATGTCTTACCATTTCTATTAATTCTGCAAACTACATTTCATTTGTTATAGCTCACATATAATATACATATCACTGTGCATAATTTACAAATCATGTACACACAAATTCTCTTTCTATACATATTCACCCCTTGATGTGATAGTCAAATGCAGAGTCAGATTAAAATGTTTTTAGTAATAGCCATTTCATAATTGCATAGTGCTGTATTGTTTACTGAGAACTACCACATAAACAATTTTATTTAATACTTGTAACTACCTGGTGTGTTTGTCAGAATAGATATAAATATTGCCCTTTAAGATTCATTGCCATTTAAATAAATGAAGAGTCAGAGATACTGACACAGTGCTTAGCTCAGAGTAGACACTTAGTTGAATAAATAAAAAAAATAAAAAGAATGAATGAACAAATGGTCCATGGTTTTAGTCGTAGAGTTTGTAAGAACAGTGCCATCCTAGCAAACTCAGACTCCTGGCTGTTAATCCAGGGATTTTCCCATTATATTGCAGTTGTCATGAATTTTTTAATCTTTATTTTAAAATGAAATCCTTTGGCTTCAAGTACTAGCAGGTAAAATATAATCAAAGTGGTGAGATAGAATTCTTTATGTGCTGTATCTCAAATCGAGAGCTGGTTTTCGATTGGAGAATTGCCATGATATCACAGGTAGCAGATGTTCCTTTGGGTCAATATTTAATTAATGTCTCAGCAGATTGCTAATAGAGACTGAATCGTAGGGAGGGCTGTTTGGGAGGTGAAACAGATGAAGAAAAGATGATTCTCAGTTACTGAAATCATTAAAATATTGAAGGTGATTATTTACATGTTTAGGGTGCATTAATTGTTCTGACATGGGCACACTCCAGCCCGGATAATCAATGTCCTCTTCACATCCCTCTCTCCTAGTTATTTTTAACAGGCTCTGAGGGCAATAGGCTTTTTGGCATCCTATTTTATGCACTTCTATACATTTGCTTCAGATGATGAGCTCTGCCAGAGGCCGTGATTGAAACACTTCTATTCTGGAGGTGGGTGAAGCGGTACAGGTTCTCACCCCCATCTATGAATATAAGTTGTGAGTTGGCTCTGGCTTTTCTCCTCTAAAAGGTGGGCAGTGACACTCTTTCTGGATGAGGAAGGTGGTTGCAGTGGTGGTATTGAGGGCTTTGGTAAGCAGTTAGAGTGGGGAGCACATGTTTTTGTACTCTTGGTTAGCCAGGAATGATTTCACATAGCCTAGAAACTGTTGGAGTGTGATGGGCAATTGGCCAAGTCAGGACAATTGTCAAAGTTTTACTTTGTAGGGGAACTTTAATGGGAGGACCCAGCTTTTCAATATGTCTTTGACATGAGCCTTTTGGGGGGCGGTGGATAACCGTTGTGTGTGTGTGTGTGTGTGTGTGTGTGTGTGTGTGTGTGTGATATGAGGTAGTTGTTAACTATTGTCCATCTCCTCTATGAATTGCCAGGCATTCTCCCACATCTTGATGAAAGGATACAGGCAACTGTGTTATAGAATTCCATGCTTCTGCCCCAAACTAGTAAGCATAGGCCCCTCTTCCAGCTAACTCTTCTTGGTGGGGAGTGTCATGATGCAGTGCTGCTTTAAATGTGTCATCTTAAAGAAGTATGATCAATATAGTATCAACAAATATCTGCCTTAACTTTTTTTCTCCTGATCAGAGGTATCTGAATCATGTAAGAAGCGTTTGAGCGAAAAATCTTTATTTTTGAGAAAAAAATTGTTGCTGTTCACGATACTTCTGTATCTATCTCTATATCATGACGAGACTGTTTTCCGAAACAATGAGGAAAGTTGAATTCCTCAGTGTCAACATAAGATGACTACTTTTGCTTCTGTGACATCAATTAAAAGTGTAGACTCCCACATCATGCATCTCTTAGCAGAAAGCCCAAGCTTGCATATACAAAGAGGTTTGAAATGGTACTTTGAGAAACAGTTCAAGAAACACACTATTCAATGAGAACTGAATAGTCTCTCAATTCTGTTGCAGGGGCCAAACTAAATCGCCAGAAGACAACACATCTTAGCTAAAACCTTGGTTTTCTAGTAGAATACATTGGTTGTGTCGTTTTTCTGAGATTTTGTTTTGAGTTTGACTGGTGGAATATAATTAAATATTATATCATTGGCTTTGAGCAAACGGCAAGTTAAGAAACAGCTCTATTTGAAGAATCGTTCTTCAGCAGAATTGCAGTGCACACGGCAATTGCTGCCAATAAACAGTTGTTGAATTAATGAATGAATTGAAGACATTCTGTCCTCTGCTTCTTAAGCTTCTACACAGGAAGGATCAAGTGGAAAACTCCTCCATGAGTTTATTACTAGCAGAGTTTTTGCTCCATATGGGCTCACATACTTCTTTTGATTTCATTACTTCCTAAATGGCTTCTGATCCATTTTAATTTTTAACTCAGCTGTTTTATGTATCTTAATATTATAAAAAACTCTCTAGACTCTAAATCTTGGAGCATTTTAGAATACATTTAGTTTATTTCGCTCTCTGTTGCTGAAATGCTTCAAGTCTTATTGGGGAATGAGGTGGCCATATAAGATATATGAAAAAGAAACCAACAAAAAATAATTTTCCCTAAAGTGCTTCCTCAGGAGAGAGAGAGATTTCCACTGAGACTTGTAAGGGAGGGAGTTTAGCTCAATCTGGAATTCACGATTGGGCTGTGGTGGCTCAGGTTACACTAGTGGTAAAGAACCCTCCTGCCAACGCAGGAGACATAAGAGTCGCAGGTTCGATCCTTGGGTCGGGAAGATCCCCTGGCAAAGGACATGGCAACCCACTTTAGTATTCTTGCCTGGAGAATCCCACGGACAGAGGAGCCTGGCAGGCTGTAGTCCATAGGGTCGCACAGAGTTGGACATGACTGAAGCAACTTAGCACGCATGCATGGCCCAAGAAATAATCCCTCAAAACCTGTGCATTGCTAGGGCAACCCTCCAACCTGACTGTACCCCACATACCTGTCAGAAGCACCAGTTCATCCACTGTGAAAGAATACTAACTGAAAGAAGGTTTCACTGTGATGATGATTTATCATTTTTAATTTATTTTATATGATTTAAGCCTTAGGAGAATTTATTGACTTTAATAGGCTTCAGCAAACATTGCTGAGAGCCTTGATTTATGTTGAGGTGTTGATGAGAACCATTAGACTTCCCCCTCTGAGCTTCCTGAGCATACTCTGTTTTGGGGCAATGTTTCTGTGTCTATTGACTTCCTTCCACCAAAGAGAGCTTTTGTGAGATGCTACTATTATTTTATTTGCAGATTTTGATAATTTACTTTAGGTGAAGGAGCAGCCTGAATAATTTAATTTATTTGGGGTTTAGGTACTATTCTCAGAAGTACAGTTTTCAACAGGTTAACTGTCTTTGGGATGGGTGCAAACTTTCTTGGACTCTATTTAGTTTGGGAGCTCGCAGGGGAATACTATTTCCTGTCAGTTTCTAACAAAGGCAATATGCATTTTGAATATGGCAAGACACAAATTAGGCATGATACTCAGGCTGTGCAGTAATGGTCCCCAGATCCTGAGAGAAGTACATTTGTACATTTGCTCAGTGATGAGTTGACCAGAACCATGTATTCCTTTGTCCTGGACCTTGATGGGTTACCGGCTTGAAGAGAAAGCAGAGATCTGTAGATAAAGTGCTCATTCTAACAGAAACTAGCAGTACTATTGCTCACCACCCCTTATTGGTTTTTTAATTCAGCCACATGTGAAAACGATGCCAAGAGGAAACACATTATGATTTATGAGTCGTGGAGCTTGCTGCACTAAGATTCTTAAAACTGTACCGCGAGCTTGTTCTGTGAATTTTGAAAAGAACGCAAAGTTATTTTTATCCTCCTCATGTATAAAACTGGATGTTTAAAAACTATAACAAAATTATGATTTTAATGACTTTGTTTATATTTGGAGGAGGGAACTCAGCTATCTCAGATTAGATTCTTAGAGAAAATAATTAGTATCTTCTGTTTTAAATAATTCCCCAAGATGTGGGTTTGCTGGAGCTCTTTTTCTTGACCAAGAAAATTAGTTTTATCAGGTGGTGGCTTTAGTGCTGAGGAATGTGAGCCTCTGAGCTTTGCTTGTCTTCTCCTTGGTTTGGCTTCTATCAAGGCTGATTTATATAATATCAGATTTTTATGTAATTCTTTGAAATTTGAATGCTTTTAGTTTTCAAACATAAGAGAATTGGTATGCTTTTGACTCTTATATACTTAAAAATATATTCCTTGGAATAAAAGAAAATTTATACATACCCTCTTTTACATACCCTGATCCTAACATCTGAGAGAAATAGCCATGAAGAAGAGGAAAGTGAAAATTTCTAATACATATATATTGAGTTGTTTCAAAAGAGCCTTATTTTTGTAAGGACTGTATTTTGTTTTTGCTTGAATAAATACCACATACTGAAGATTGAATTACATTTGTGATTTCATTACTATTGACCAACTACATAGACACATGCACTTTTTTCATACTACACAATAACACCATATATTTTTATTTGGTGCAATTAAAAAATATAAAATACCTTACTAATTTTCATGTTAATTACATGTTGAAGTAATAACATTTTAGATATATATTTTATGCTTTAATCTAATATAACTAGTAAGGACCTATTGTATAACACAGGGAACTCTACTCGATACTCTGTAGTGACCTATATAGGTAAAGAATCTAAAAGAAGTGTTTATATGTATATGTATAACTGATTCACTTGGCTATATAGCAGAAAGTCACACAACATTGTAAATCAAGTATATGCCAATAAAAGTTAAAAATAAAATATACAAATAAGCAAATTAAAAAATAACCATACAGAATTATCATAACAATTCAGTGTATTTCATGATGATAGACAGTATAAAATAAAGTTTTTCTTCCCTAAGAGTTTAGGGTTAGAAGACTGTTGTTTAATACTTTGTCCTTGATGATTTCCAGAAGATAAAGTATATAAAGGATAAAATAAACTTCTAGTGGAAATTATTTGCAAAATGCTTCTATATTCTTTTGTTTATCCATATTTAGGACATAATATAGAAGTCAAAATAAATCCAATATTCCTTCCCAGTCTTGAGGTCTGAGCCCTTAAGCTCTCAGTGCAGCAGCTAGTCTCCTTGATTGGATTTCTTTGGTGTCAAACAGCATTGTCCATCAACACGAATGAACTGTGGCTTCTAGAGGGTAAATCGCATAATCAGCCCAACTTCACATTCAAAGTAACTTTCACCTTCTCCATCTCTCTAAATTAAATTCTAGGACAGTGTTTTAAACTTCAGTTCCTCTCACTTTCCTCAAGTTTAGTCAAGGAGAGTCTGGCTTATAATATAAAATACGATGTTTATTCTTGCCCCAGTGAATGTGGACAGAAGCTGTGTGTTCTAACTTGCTTGCTAGTAGAACATCATCACAATTCTAATAAGATGGTGGATATTGCTTTCATTCTGTTAGAAAATAAGCATCCTGACTCAATGGGGACAAGTTATATAATCACAGAAACAATTCCAAATTGTCAGTTCTTGTACCCCTTGTTATGTATATGTGTGAATGTATGCACATCGATTAAATGACTGTGGTGATAATTTATTTAAAACTTAAATGCTATCCCATGTATGAGAAACATAACTGAAAATGCTCTTTAGAATAATAACAGTCTGTGAAGAGTTCTCACAGCTACTTCCTCTTCTGTTGCCTCTAAGCTGAGTGTGCTGTGTGCTTAGTTGTTCAGTCATGTCCAGCTCTTTGCCACCCCTGTAGCCTTCCCGGCTCCTCTGTCCATGGGGATTCTACAGGCAAGAATATTGGAGTGGTTTTCCATGCTCGCCTTCAGGGGATCTTCCCAACCCAGGGAATGGGTCTCTGGAAAACCATGAAGGCGTTGAAGATACCTGATGGAAAGAGGCAACCACCTTGGCTTTGACAGCCTCTTTTGTCATACTTGATAACGTCTTCCCTCAGCTCTTGGTAATAATCCAACCCTACCTTTTGTCCCTTGTTAAGCATGGCAGTATGGAAAGAGCTACTTGGTTCAGAAGACCTGAGTTCTATTGCAAAGCTTACAGCTTACTAGTCTGTTTCCCATATGAGAGTGTAATCTCCATGAGGGCAGGGACTGGGCTCTTGCCTCGTTCATGATTTAGACCTTTAGTGGTCTATCATAATCTAAACTGATTCGTTCCACAAATATTTGAGAACCTTCTTTGGGCCAGGCACTGTTCTAGATGCTGGTAGCAGCCCAAGAAAAGAAACAAAATCCTTGTCTTTATGGTGTTTACACTCTGCTGCTGCTAAGCCACCTCTGTGCAACCCCATAGACAGCAGCCCACCAGGTTCCTCTGTCCCTGGGATTCTCCAAGCAAGAATACTGGAGTGGGTTGCCTTTTCCTTCTCCAGTTTACACTCTAGTTGGGACATATATGTGATGAGTGCATTGAAAGATAGTATAGCAGAGCATATGAGGCACAGTGCCATGAAGAGTGGCTGTGGAGGCATTTTTGCTAAATAGAAATGAGCAAAGCCAGGAGTGAGCCATGTGGATAGATGGAGATAGAGAGTTCAGGGCAGAATAATAGCAAGAGACCTTGGGTTGCTTGATATATTTGCAGAGTAGCAATAATAATAAAAGTGAGCAAAAAGGAGTAAGCCTGAGATCATAGAGCTATTGGTATTAGGGATTGAGGCTATTAGCTTTATTTGCTTAACAGGAGCTCTTAAGCTTGTTTTTCAGTCTCTGAGCAGGATATGCACTGACTTCCCTAATTCTTAAGATGCAGAACCTTCAGATTGATTTTTAGACTGCTGATTAATAACTCTAGGGATTTAGACCCTCAAATTCCACCCATCCTGTTTTACTACTTGGTGATAATAACAGTTTCCAGAAGAAAAGTTAGTGGCAGTCTGAATGGGAGCTTTTCTTTGTTTTCTTCCTCAAGGGTGTCATTTTAGATCTCATTGGGTATAAATGGGAGAGTAGATTTATGGGAGATGTAGTGTATGGTGAAGAACAAAAGAAATAGGGTGTTCTGTAGAAAATATACCATATACTGTTTAGTTTAATTTCCCAGTGCTGGTCCCGGTGCATGGCTGAGCCTTTTAAAACAATGATATATTTTATCTCCTACTGAACCCAAATTATTTGAGTTCATCAAACAGTTTGTTGAGGTTTTTCCATAAAATGTTATGTGTACATGTTTTCATAAAATGTTATGCAATACATGTAAGCTGTTGACCTTGTGCTTTCAGAAATAGGCCTTTCTTTCTCCTTCCTTTTTAAAACTAAACTTGAATGGAGTGTGAATCCACAGAGCAGGGAAGAGAATTAAAGAGCTTTTAAACATATGAAAAGCACCTAGGACAAAATATTTTTTTAATACTACCTCTTTTTTTCTCACCCAGTTGTTGGTAAGAATACAGGCATAGCTCAGAGATATTGTGGATTTGGTTTCAGATCACCACGCTAAAGTGAATATTGCAATAAAGCAAGTCACAAGCTTTGGTTTTCCAGTGCATGTAAGAGTTTTGTGTATACTATAGTGTGATCTATTAAGTGTGCAATAGCATTACATCTAAATAATGTACATACCTGAATTAAAAAATGCTTTATGGTAAAAACATGCTAAACATCATGTGAACCTTCAGCAAGCTATAATCTTTTTGCTGGTGGGAGAGTCTTGCCTCAGTGTTGATGGCTGCTGACTGATCAGAGTGGTGGTTGCTGAAGGTTGGGATGACTGTGGCAATTTCTTAAAATAAGATAGCAATAAAATTTGCCCCATCACTTGACTCTTCCTTTTACTTGAACACTTATAGGCCATTGTAAGTTTACTAATTGGCCTAATTTCAGTATTATTGCGTCTCAGGGAATAGGAAAGCCAGAGAAGAGGGAGAGAGACAGAAGTGACCAGTTGGCAGAGCATTCGTAACACATACCTGTCTTGGTTTAGTTCGCTATCCTATATGGGTGTGGCTTGTGGCAATCCAAAACATTAACAATAGTAACATCAGAGATGACTTAGCACAGATCACCATAACACATATAACAGTAGTGAGAAAGTCTAACACACTGCAAGCATTGCCATACCGTGACACAGACACATGAAGTGAACAAATGCTGTTGGAGAAAATGACGTTAGTAGACTTGGTTGGTAGCGAGTTGCCACGAACCTTTGTTAAAAAAAAGCAATGTAAAACAAAACCCAAAGTGTCTACAGAGGGCAAATAAAGCACCACACAATAAATCAAGGGTGTGCCTGTATAGTCACTCTGGAAATTTATCTGATAGAAGTTAGCGAAATTAAGTTAACATGTGCTGCATGGTTACTCTCTCAGGCCTAGGTAAGCCTGACAGAAAATTCTAACAAAGGTAAAGGGATATATCAGAGGATTATCTTCTCATCTGTTTTGGTGGTGGTAGGAGTAGTACTTAAGAGCTAGCGGTGCAGAGGGAGAAAACTTTTCCCTTCTTCCATTCTCAATTCTTTGGCTGGTCTAATGTAAATGTGTGGCTGATTCACTTTGCTGTACAGCAGAAAATAACACAATACATCCTCCAAAATAAAAAAATTTATGTATGGCAAAACCAGTGCAATATTGTAAAGTAATTAACCTCAAATTAAAATAAATAAATTATATTAAAAAATTTAACATAAGGCATATTGACAGGACACCATTTTCAGTTTACATGTACAGGAGATTATAAAAATACAAGGCCTGACCAAAGCAGGCAGCGTTTTATACCTTTTAGATAATTTAGACAATACATTTGTGAAGAACTGACAAAGCACAGGGGTTTGGGTTTGGGGTAGCAAATTAGTGACAAGGTCACAAATATTGTTTATACAGGTTTCTTGGCTCTAAATCCTTTGGTTCTGATGATAAGGATGCCTTTTATCCTTTTGGTACAGCGAGGGCACTTTCCACATGTGAGATTTGTTTCCTGCTTGCAGGTGGACAGAGAAGGTTCACAATACCTTTATTTACTGGTTTTTCCTTAAGTAACTTCAATTCAAAATAATCAGTGGCATATTCTGCTCTCTTGGGCTCCAAAATCACTTGGGCTTTCCTTAGAAGGAAAGCTATGACAAACCTAGATAGTGTATTAAAAAGCAGAGACATTACTTTGCCAACAAAGGTCCATCTAGTCAAAGCTATGGTTTTTCCAGTAGTTGTGTATGGATATGAGAGTTGGACCATAAAGAAGGCTGAATGCCAAAGAATTGCTGCTTTCAAACTGTGATGCTAGAGAAGACTCTTGAGAGTCCCTTGGACAGTAAAGAGATCAAACCAGTCAATCCTAAAGAAATCAGTTGTGAATATTCATTGGAAGGACTGATGCTGAAGCTCCAACACTTTGGCCACCTGATGCAAAGAGCTGACTCACTGGAAAAGACGCTGATGCTGGGAAAGATTGAAGGCAGAAGGAGAAAGGGATGACAGTGGATGAGATGGTTGGATGGCATGGCTGACTCAATGGACATGGGTTTGAGCAGACTCCAGGAGATGGAGAGGGACAGGGAGGCCTGGTGTGCTATAGTCCATGGAGTTGCAAAGAATCAACAGAACTTAGAGACTGAACAACAACAATAATAACAGTAATAATAGCAATATTCTTTTTCAGAGGCAACAAAGATTTTTATAACTAAGGACCTGAAAAGTAAAGTGTGGCAGATGTATACCCAACTTGTGCACTTCAAGGCAACAAATTAGATATAGATAGAGCAAAATGGATAGATATTAAAAGACTTAGATATGAAGAATCTGGTACAAGTTTAGAAAAAAAAGAATAAAAAAATATGAGATGCATAGTCTACTATTTACTTTTAATAACTGAAACACATTCCTACGAACTTCCTATTTTCATAAATCTATGGCCAAATTTCAGGACATATAGCAAGCAGTTTAGGAAAGGGACTGGGACACCAAGCAAGGTAGGATTTAGGAATACATTGGAAATACGCCAAAGAGAGAGGTTTTCCAATGATGAGAGTGCCCTATTTCCTTGCACCCGAGATCCAGAAGACAAAGGAAAGTCATGCTCTGTTATTTGAAAATCAAATAATCTTTTTTGATTCTCTGTTACTGTGACTCCAGGGACATATTCCTGTGGGAGAGCAAGTATTTGGAAGTAATTCTGAACAATTCATAACCATGAAATTCACTTCAAAGATAACTTATGTAAAATAAAAAATTGTTTTCTAAGTAAACATTCACAATGATGCCTCTTGGCAGTATGGCATTTAAACTATTCTTTCAGAGAACACAAGTTTAGTAGGGCTCGCCTACAGAATGTGGGGAGGGGAATGGACTTGGAGGGCTGGCTGCTCATTTTTCTTTTTTATTTCTCTATTTCTGTGATGATTCCTTTGTGAGACTTTTCTTCCCTTCAGGTTCCCCATTTCTGCATCTTTCACTAGCTGGCTTCCTTCTGGGTGCTTTTCCTGCCGTGATGGGCTGCCTGGGGTGGGGGCCATGCTGTACACTTACATTGTGTTCATCGTGCTTTTCTCTTTGAGATTGATTTTTCTTTTTTCTTTCACTTTTCTTATTTTCTCTGTTATTTTCTCAACTTCCTCCTTATGAACACCCCTTCCTTTTCCAATTTGAATGACATTTTATCCAATTCAGGACATTTTATGGGCAGTACTTCAGTGACTTACTAGAACACATATTACCTCCCTCTTTCACACTCTTTCTATGCCCAGGTATATAGATACACTTGGATTTTAGCATTTTTAAGTAGAAAAGGTGAACTTATGCAGTCAGTTTTCAGTTCTGAAATGATAATACAGAAAATGAATCATCTTTTCAACACATTTTCTCTATTTGACTTTGTTTCTTTTTTATTAATATTATTTAAGTATTCATTTTATTCATATTATTTAAGTAACATGATCTAAAATCCATGATTTTGAGATATTCTTTAGTGGGTTAATTTTTAAACCTTTATTGAAGATTTCTTTTCCTTGTTGATCCAGTAAGGCAGTGATTCCTTTTCTCATATACAGATTCCACTTAGTTATTGGTTCCTCAAAGGATAATTACTATTTAACTAATTATGTGGTAAGTGCTCTGCAGTGGCAGGGCAATTATACAACTGTACTGCACAATAGCAAAGTAACTGGTGTTTGGGGGAGTTTGTTTGACCAGAATTCATTTTGATGGTAATTCATTTGATACCAAGAGGGCATAACATCAAGTTATTTGTAAGAAAATGGCAAATGTCATTTAGTTTCACATTATAACCTATTATAGTTTAGCACTGAACAAGTGAAGTGCATTCTGTCATGAAAATGAATTTCACACACATTCTTGGTTACTGAAGAGCTAAGCTTTTGGTTTTTCTGATTGGAGGTAGTTGCAAGCGTTCATTTAGGAAATATTGACCACGTGTGCCTAGTTTGAAATGCCATGCAAATATAGGCAAGATTAGGCAAGAGGCAGTAAGCATAGCTACTGCTCACATGAGACTTCAGTTCTTCCATTTTCTTGGAGTACAGTGCATGGACTACGGCTTTGTAGTCACTGGTGAGGACACTGAGCCTCAGAGGGGGTTCTTGTCTAATGTAAATTTCTAGGGTCTTATCCTTCCTCCCAGCTCCCAGTTCAGTAGTCTATGTGGAGGCCCAGAAATCTGCATTTTGTCCACATAGATTTAAATGCTCCCCAGTTGAGTCTAAGACATCTTCACCTTTGATAGACACTAAGCGAAAGGCAATGCCAAAGAATGCTCAAATTAAAGCACAATTGCACTCATCTCACACTCTAGTAAAGTAATGCTCAAAATTCTCCAAGCCAGGCTTCAGCAATACGGGAATTGTGAACTTCCAGATGTTCAAGCTGGCTTTAGAAAAGGCAGAGGAACCAGAGATCAAATTGCCAACATCCACTGGATCATGGAAAAAGCAAGAGAATTCCAGAAAAACATCTATTTCTGCTTTATTGACTATGCCAAAGCCTTTGATTGTGTGGATCACAATAAACTGTGGAAAATTCTGAAGGAGATGGGAATACCAGACCACCTGACCTGCCTCTTGGGAAATCTGTATGCAGGTCAGGAAGCAACAGTTAGAAGTGGACATGGAACAACAGACTGGTTCCAAATAGGAAAAGGAGTACGTCAAGCCTGTATACTGTCACCCTGCTTCTTTAACTTCTATGCAGAGTACATCATGAGAAAGGCTGGACTGGATGAAAACAAGCTGGAATCAAGATTGCCGGGAGAAATATCAATCACCTCAGATATGCAGATGACACCACCCTTATGGCAGAAAGTGAAGAGGAACTCAAAAGCCTCTTGATGAAAGTAAAAGCGGAGAATGAAAAAGTTGGCTTAAAGCTCAACATTCAGAAAACAAAGATCATGGCATCTGGTCCCATCACTTCATGGGAAATAGTGAGTTGGACTGTGAAGAAGGCTGAGCACCGAAGAATTGATGCTTTTGAACTGTGGTGTTGGAGAAGACTCTTGAGAGTCCCTTGGACTGCAAGGAGGTCCAACCAGTCCATTCTGAAGGAGATCAGCCCTGGGATTTCTTTGGAAGGAATGATGCTAAAGCTGAAACTCCAGTACTTTGGCCACCTCATGAGAAGAGTTGACTCATTGGAAAAGACTCTGATGCTGGGAGGGATTGGGGGCAGGAGGAGAAGGGGACGACAGAGGATGAGATGGCTGTATGGCATCACGGACTCGATGGACGTGAGTCTGAGTGAACTCCGGGAGTTGGTGATGGACAGGGAGGCCTGGCGTGCTGCGATTCATGAGGTCGCAAAGAGTCGGACACGACTGAGCGACTGAACTGAACTGAAGTGTCACAAGGACAACCAGGTTATTGTGTGTGAGGGTCCCTGTATGTGACCTATAGGCTGTTTGTTCTTTACTCTCCTCACCCAAGTACTTCTCTCTGACAAAGATGTATGTCACATCTTCTTTCTGATATAGGAATTGAAAATCTTTTGTTTTCAATTTCAAAATTCATGTTAATTTTGAAAATTATTAAGTCCCCCATTTAGAGTATTTGTTACAAAATATTGTGACATTAATAGATGTATATCTTGGAATGTGGGATATGATGTGTATGATGAGTGCAGCTCCTGGATTCACCAAACTTATTTTAGAAGTCGTTTTTAGAGGGTGTTAGGCTTTTTGGAGATCATTATTAAATTCTCCTTTCAAAGTAAGGATTAATTTAATTTGGCAGTTACTCAGAGGGGCAGGGTATTTTATGTATATCATCTCTTTTAATCCATCTCCTCTTGAGAGAGCAATATTACATTTATTTCCACATGGGAAAATGTGGTACAGGGAAGCTAAGAAACTTGCCCAAAATCACACAGCTCAGTAAAAATTCATTGCTAAACAAAATCTCGGTAATGCTGCTGTGGGGAAGGAAAAATAATTTTTCTGTACCCTTCTAGGTTCTTGGCTGAGATCTTCCTCCTTTAATAAATAATAGATTAACAGGACAAAAACAAACAGCAGATGACTTGTTTACTCCTTATACACAAGGGAGATAGGTAGGAAAACTAAGTGACTTCTCCAGATGACCCAAGCTACCTCCTTAAATACTTTCTTCAGAGAAAGACAAAGGAGATATTGGGGGAGAGAGGAGAGGTCAGTTTTGGGAGGTTACTAGGGGAAACACAGCAATCAAGGGTAGGATTGTTATGTGGATTTAAATTCATGTCTTTTCCACTGATAAGAGATTCTAGAGATTTAAACATCCTCCTCCTCCTGGTATGGAAAGGGAGATGTGGTTACAAATGGAGACTTCCCTGGTAAATATCTCTTACAAAAGGGTAACTTCTACTTGGTTTTCAACAGCATTTCCTATGTCTGCTATTTCTTAAAAATAAGCAGTGCCCTAAAATAATCCTTGTGCCAAGGAGACATATTTGAGGTAAATTCTGCCCTCCTTCATTGCTTCTGACTCCCTTACCATAGACAGTGTTGTGGGGCTGTTTTCATGAAAGTGAAAGTTGCTCAGTTGTGTCCAGCTGTTTGGGACCCCATGGACTATACAGTCCATGGAATTCTCCAGGCCAGAATACTGGAGTGAGTAGCCTTTCCCTTCTCCAAGGGATCTTCCCAACCCAGGGATCGAACCCAGGCCTCCCGCATTGGAGGAGGATTCTTTACCAGTTGAGCCACAAGGGAAGCCCAAGAATACTGGAGTGGGTAGCCTATCCTTTCTCCAGGGGATCTTCCTGATACAGGAATAAATCTGAGGTCTCCTGCATTGTAGGTGGATTCTTTACCAACTGAGCAATGATGTTTTCATGATTCCTAAAAAATAAATTCTTAATCAAAAAGAAGGCAAACTCTTAGTCTACTGAAATCTGTCTTATGATCCTTCCTTTTCCCTTTACCCTGTAACAATCAAAGGATGTCTGAGAACTGAGCAGAAGAATGAGGACACCACTATGTTAGCCTTATTAAGAACCTGGCTGAAAGACTGTTGTTCACAAAAGTGGCTGTTTTGCATTGATTTATGGTGAAAGAGACAAAGGGAAAGAGTGGCCACATACTCTAGGAAATGACAAAGACTTGTAGAGTTAAATGAATGCAGCCACGAGAAAGCTCTGCTTTTAAAAAGAGTGACAATTTTACTTCCTTGGTCTACCAACTATAAGATGCTCAAATACGATGTTCTTTTTAGAGGCCAGGTTCAGGGTTACTGAATGAGTTTCATGAAAGAAGTGGTTTCAGTCGGAAAGGGCTTGCTGAGAGCAGCACGTCCATTGTCTGAGCTTTGCAATGGAAGACAGGACATTCAGTGCTTACTTGGTGAACAACATCAAATAGGAAAATCAAACAATAAGGCATTTTTATTTCATAATTTTCTAGAGCTTTTATAATATTTCTAGTGTGAATACAAAGAGCCTAGACCATCTTTTAGAGAAGGAGATAATTAAAAATGCTTTTTTTAGTATTAGCAATTTAGAACTATTTTAAAATTTGGAGATGAAATGTTTCATTTATCCGCAGATTTTGCTAAGAGAAGAATTGAAATATTGATCATATCAACCATTTAATGAAGTTTGGGCAGAAAAGTTTCTCTTTCATTTGGATTAAAATATATTAAACTTATAAAGCAAGTTCACAGGGAAAGTTGCAAAATGTTTTGTGCTTAAAATGAATGGTTTTTATATTGTCACACGAGTGTATGTTCCTCGGTTCTTTGTCTTGTCACAACAAAGATTTGGAGTGACGGACATTAAAGCCCCCTCGGTGTGTCACAGCTCTTCGGTCTTGGACAGACCGTGTTATAGCTCTCAGGTCTCGAATGGACCATGTTACAGCTCTTAGACAAATCAGTGTTACAGCTCTATTTTATTTAGAAGCTAGCAGGAAAATCCATCTTTGAGGCATGAGGGCACATCCATCCAAAGACGCAAGGAGAAGAGCGCCCCAGCGCATGGGAGAGAGAGAGAGAGCTAGCTTTGGCTCCTCTTTTTATATGTTTATCTCTCTCTGGGCCTCTCCAAGTAAATCGGGCCAGCCAGGAAGTGTTGTTTGTTTTACCTGAGGTCCTCACTCCGGTCCTCGGACTTTCTCTTGTTCTATTTTCGCGGGCTTTTCCCTTCTTTGTCTTTTAGTGACTGCCATTTTGGACTCCTTTTTCCCTGTTCTACCTACCTAACAATATTATTTTCCTTATAATGTTTGAATTGTAATAAACGTTGCTGACCAGATTCAAAGTAAAAACTGAGTTGAGTGATGTGTGTTTCTTTTAACAGCTAGGATAGTCCATTTAAAAATTGTTTTTATGATTTTTATTTTCAGAGTTATGTATGTTGCAAGATAAACTGAAGCATATTAAAAATTTTTGGAGTCTAATTGAGTAAAAAATCTATTCCAATTTGGCAGCATCAAAGTTATTAAATAGAAGTAGTTAGGAATGCTCTTCCTACAGGAACCAGGGAAAAACTTAAGAGCAGAAGGTGTGGAAACAAAGAAAGTAAACTGTTTGCTTGGCTATGGCTTAATGCCTAGTTGGCTGTTGGTGATTGGTCGTTCTTAAGCTTTGATCTTGTAGCTCTGAGACATTTACAGGCTTAGATTTTGAGTAGGTTCCATAGAACCCCCCATGGCATCTGAGCCACCTCAGTTTAATGACCTCCTGGTTTAGTTAACAATAACAACACAGGCTGTTGGAAAAAACATTTGTCTTTTGATTGGGTGCCTAGTGAATTCAACAGTGGCTCAGTGAAGAGGTTGAAAGGTCAAATCATATCATCTTTGACTTTTGCATCTATGAAAGGTTTGTCTAAGCTGGTGAAGTGGGAAAATGATTTTTAAAGATTTGCCTCTTGAATTCCTCTTGATGTTTCAGGATAAGACTGCTAATATCTAGAATTGCACCTGCCTTTGCATTAGAAATTGCAGATAATTTAAAAATTTCTTGGTTCATCTGGCTTTAGACCAGGGATTTACATTTATAACAATGGCTGAATTCTCCCCAAATGGTTGGCTGTGTGGGGCAGGTGGAAATTTGTTCCCCTTTGCCTTCTTGAATTCTTTTTGGCTGCTCTAATAATTACATTGAAACAGGACAGTCACATGTGAAAAAAAAAATTAACTGATTTGCACCGAAGTCTCATAGAAATGAAACCCCCCCCCCCAAAGTGACTAAAGCAGACTGTATATCATTACTAGACAAAGAACCAGTTATTTGTGAAGATTTAAGAGAGCAAAGGTGCTAGTACTTAGGCTAGCCGACTAGTGAAGAAATAAGTTTGTTTATGCAGCTTTCTTAGCTGTGAATTCTTTAAGTCTGGTGCTAGGATGCTTTCTATCCTCTGGGTATAAGGAGGATACCTTCATATGTGTTTGTTTCCTGCGTTCAGGGGGAAAGCAGGTTGCAACTTTAATTGAAAATAATGAATATGCCTTAGAGGCGTAAGGAGCAGTCTGCTCTGGCCACCAGCAGCTGTATAGATAGTTTGCACATAACTTTGTCATAACAATGTGCTGCCGATTGGTACTGCGTGCATAGCTGTTGGGGTTTCCCAGGTGGCTCAGTGATAAAGAATCTGCCTGCCAATGTAGGAGACCCAGGAGACATGGGTTTTACATTTATAAATTTACGTTTATAAATCCCTTCCCAACCCAATCTCTGGGTCGGGAAGATCCCCAGGAGGAGTAAATGGCAACCTGCTCAGGAATTCTTGTCTGGAAAATTCCAGGGACAGAGGAGCCTGGTGGGCTATAGTCCATGGGGTTGCAAAGAGTTGGAAACAACTGACCACGCTTGAGCACTGAGCCTAGCTGTTGTTTAGATGAACTGATGATAATTGAGACTTTTTATTTTGGGACCAAGCAGTCAGTTTGCAACTGGTGAAAAAAAAAATCTTTCCTCCATTTTTGTAGCGTGTGAGTTTTTTTTTCACCAAAGGAAACTGCATTGATTAATAATTCAAATGCTAGTATCCTTGCAAGTGTCTTATCACATAAGCTGTAGAGACTGGATTTCATTCTGCTGTGAGCATCGTGCAGAAGATCAGCTGTTCTGGGTGGCATTGCTGCTGTAACAGTGTGAATTGCACTTTTAATTTGTCTTCCCATCTGACAGCACATCTAATTATACTTTATAAAATCTGTTTTAAATGATACTTATACCTTCCATTGAAAGATATTTACATAAAGATGAAGATTAAATAAACATTTAAAAGTTATATCATCAAATCAATTAATTCAGTCACCCCTTCCATTGCATTTGAAATGTAATATACATTTTGTTCTTACTTAGCTAATTTTCAGGAAAATCAAAGAGTGGCCAGAAACGACTGATTAGAATGAGAGTGAGAGATGAGAAATGACCTTTACTTGCTTTGAAGTTATTGGGTCACCCAATTTACATATCTGAGTATTTGAAAACTTTTTTCTACCACTAAACTTCTTTCAAGTTTTCTTTAGACTTACATGTTTGGCAAGAGTAGTGAATAGGCCAGGCACATATTTTAATTATGTTGAGACTGAGAAATTCAATCACACCTCTTTAAATGCAATGGGTTACAGTCCTTCTTCTCCCTTTGTCTTGCTTAGTCTTTTTCTGCCGCTGTCTTAATTTTTAATACTGTTAACATAATAGCTGATCTGCTTACTAGAGCATCATTATTTTTATATAATACACATTCTTGTTCTTCTTCCTTTTCTGGGGTTTTAATAAGAATTATTACATTAAAAAATAAAGCTTTGTTCCCCCTAGACATCTAATGATTGTGATTACTTTTACAAACCACGTTGATTCTTAAACTTGGCCATACATTTGGAACTTTAAAAAACAACTAATGACTGGCTCTCATCTCCCCAAGTTTATAATTAAATTAGTCTGGGGTGCAGCCAAATTCTAGGGATTTAAGAAGTTCCCAGAAGATCCTAGTGTGCAGCAAAGTCTGAGAGCTGCTGTTCTCAAGGGCTAATCAGGTTTCCTTGAAGGAGTTCTGTATTAACAATGGTTTCCAACCTGTCTGCACATTGGGATCCCGTGGGGAACTTCAAATAATAATGATGCTTGTGCCTCAAACCCAGAAGTTGTGATTTAATTGCTATAGATGGTAGACTGTGATTCAGAATTTTAAAAATTCCCCATATGATTCTAATATGAAAATGAGGTTAGGAACCACTGTGTTAACCTGTAATTAAAAAATAATAATCTAAATGGTATTTTCTAAGGACATCACAACTTATCTATCTTTGCAACATGTAATAAAAATGAGATATGAAGTGTTCTTTCCCCTTGATTGTTATATAAGGCAGTGGGTTAGAGGCACTTGGAACTTATAGCATTTTTGTAGTGTACTTTTAATTTGCATTCCTGTGTCTGCTCCTAAGTAGAAGAAATGAACTCAATGACTTTTAGTAGTAATATCTATAATCTGTTTTTGATAGGTGTATTAAAAACATGCATTTATCTTAATGGGTATTATATGCTTGATGAGGAAAAAAATTGTTCTCTTATACAATTCACATGAATATTTTCACCTTGGGATGATAATAAAGTGTTCTATTTTCTGGTGCTAGTATTTGAATGGAATATTGAGGTAGGTGGGAAGATGATTTCTAAAGCATGAGTTATTTCATTTGGATCACTCGATTTTTGTGTAAAAAACATCCACTACTTCCTATCATGGATCTGTAATCCAGTTGATCCTGGTTTAATGGTTACTCCTACTTTCCCTCAGATAGTTCTTGTATGCTTCTTTCTCTTGACATCTCATGCCCTTATGCCCAGCTAGTTCTCCAAATGATTTACTGCTGCCAATAATATCTATTTCCAATTATCAGTTTGTTCTTAGGTACAAGTGATTCAATCTTTTAGAAAAGTCTTTCTACTTGTTCCCATTGCATTACAGATTCTTCATTCTGTATTGTCTTTTTACTGCTTAGTTCTTTCCCCATTTCTAGCTTCCCTAAGTTATCCAGACCAAATACCTTTATACCTTGCCCATCAGTAAGGGTTTGGCCAAGAAAACAAAATGTAAGTTGTGAATTCTAACTGCAGATGTTGTAATATATGGACTTAGGATCCATACAACTTTGCAAGGGCTAGGAGAGTGAAATTAATTTAACTAAGCTAATTTAAGGTCCTCCCTTCTTAAGTTCTCTATAAATACTGATGCCCTCACCCTGGTGCTTGATTTATTATTGGATGTTACTTATTTTCCTCTATTAATTTCTCTTCTCATAATATTAATAACAAGATGGAATACATTCAAGAATATTTTATAATTTACCATTTTCTGATTCCTTCCCATCTTTAAAGACCCAGGTAAGCTTTCTTTTTTTCTCTTCTTTTTCTAAAGGAAATCTCTGATCACCCTTTCTCATGTGATTTTTGGATGAGTATTCAACATACATTGTCTTTGACTTCCAGTCACTTCATATTCTTTTTTTCCACTAATTTTGTCACTCCTTATTTTGCCCTGCTTTCCATATCCTCCAATTCTTCTTTTCATTCTTTAAGTTCACTAATGACATGTTTTTCTATATCCAGTAACTTTTTTCAATCTTGATTCATCTAGAATTAATGAGTCACTAGATGTAGGGGTTACCTTCTCATTTTTGGAGTTCCTAGGTCTAAATGCAGATGTGCCAGAAGAAATGTTCCTTACCTTGCTAGCTTTTCATTTGTTTGTTTTACTTGTTTAAAATGAATAACTGAGGATCTTTTTTCTTTTCCCCATTGTCTAAACCCTTTTGGGATTTTTCTTCTCTGTTTGCAATGCAGCTGTTCTGGTTTGGGTGTTCATGATGCTTTTTGCAGGAGCTTGCTAATTGGTGACTGTGGTTCCTGTAACCACTTAACAACTCCTCTATCCTGGCCCAGTAGGGACTTAATGCAGGTTTGGTGACTAATTTTCTTTAAAAAGTGCTTCCATTATGTCATTTTCTTGTAGAAGACCTTAGTTTTTGTTATAACAAGCTCCTTTGACTACTGTAAGGTCCTTCAGGCTCTGGGCTTGATCTGCAATTTCATTCTTAACACCATAACCTCTGAAAGGAAAATGTTATATCGACTACATTGATTTATTTCTTATATTTCACATGTGTTATCCCCCTTTTGCTAGTTTAACTTTGTGCATCTTTGATAGCTAGCTTTGTTCTTATATTTAATAAATTATAGCTTCTGACATTATATTTTTTCTTTTGTGGCCATTACTTTTTAAAAGTCCAACATTTGGGAAGCAAAAATATATGTAAATTAAGAAAATTTGATTCTTCAATCAATTTTTAGTTGCTAACAAGTTTTATCATGAACACTTTTAGTCATTGTCAGTTCTATTCTCATTTGATGATCTCTACCAGTAATTTCTGTTATCATTGGATAATTTATTTATTCTTTATCCTGTTTTATTCTTAGTGCTAAGAATAAATAAAGAATAGTATTTTATTCAGTACACACACACATGCATACACACACAAACACATATATATTTTAACAACAAAGGTACAGAAATTTGGTGTACATCTGGATTAAAATGACAGAGTAAAATATATTCTCTGGGTTCAAATGGTAGAGCCCAAATTTCTGCTATGACTCTGTGCTTCTTAGCATGGCTATCAAGGTCTTGTCAACTGGAAAAAAAGACTGTACAATTTAAGTGCTGTGAGTTGAATCTCTTCAGTGTCTTACTGAGGGACTCTGGCCCAGGAAACAGCCTCTCAGATAGCTGAGAAATTGTTCTGAAGAGGTAAGAGGTGGGGCGAGGTCTATATATACGCGATTTTGTGGAACACACGTGTAACCAAGCACACATCTAGACAGAAGGTTGCTGCTAGTCACAAGGAGCAGCTACCTTAGTTAATGTTTTTCTTAGTACAGGAATGTGCAAGAATTTTTGTTCATTAAGTTTTCTCCTGAAAATATCTGTCTGAAAGATTGTTTTGCTAGTTTTCCCAGAACACAGTATCTCATTCCAAACATCTGTCCTGAACTCCTTTCAGGGTGTTTTGAAGGTCATCAGTACAGTGGCTAATGACTTAATTCTTGTAGAACAGGGCGAGTGACATCCCCTAGTTGGCAGTCTTCAGCGTCTGACTGTATGCTCCTTTCCGGTCCTATCTCTGATAATACATCTTTATTTGCCCTTTTCTTTAGCTGTATGGATTTCTTGACATCCTCTGAACTTAATACATTGTAATGTTTTCATGCACCTGTGCCTTTGTTCTCACAGTTTCCTCCATATGGAATATCCCTTTGTCTCCTTCTTTGCCCATGAACTTGTATTCTTTTAAAGGGCCAAATTCAAATGTGTATTGAGTTTTCTGATCCTTCAAGTTTAGTGACTATCTCCCTGATTTGTGCCATTATATTATTATTTTTGTACCTTTTAAAAAGTGTCACCTTATGTCATATATGTTTTCTCTATTAGACTATGTGTTCATTGTTAATCAGGTATATGTCTTCATTTATTTTTTTCACTCAGTACCTACTTGATCTTTCACTTGAGATGTTGATGGATACATGCCTCTTACACATTGCTATCTTACACAGTGTGTAAAGTAAGATTTGGGCAAACAGACTAGATCCTGGATTTTCATAGTAGTCTAATAGCCCCATGCTGGGTAAGGGTTCTCCTTTGCAGTCAGTCACTGAATTTTTGTCCAGACATCCTGTTACATTGTAGGTTTTCATATTCTTGGTATATATTCAATGATGGGTAATAGATTCTGAAGTAAGGAAAAAAAGAAGTTTAAAGTAGTTTTTCAAAAGAGTTTTTTAAAAACCTTTAAACTGCTTACTATTTGAGTATATATTTTTCCTTAAAAATAAAAAAATACATATTGTTGAGTCACAAAACATTTATGGATTACTTATGGTACCATTATTATACTAGGAAAGTAAGGCACACCAGTGTCATAAAGATATTTCTTGACTTGAAGAAAAAGGGAAGAAGAAATATAACTAGCTAAATATTTCTGTATGATAGTCACCTTTTTGTATTTTATCCATAATTCCTGTTAATACTTACATTCACATTATTTTCTTGATGAAGAAATGTGACTCAAAGTGGCTTATGAACTCACCTAGGGTAATATAGCTTGTGAGGGGCAGAGAGGTATTTGAAATCAGTCAATTTTGTGCATCTCTAAAGACAACACTAGTTCCACCTTTACTATAGATATCATCTCTGCTGCTGCTAAGTCGCTTCAGTCGTGTCCGACTCTGTGTGACCCCATAGACGGCAGCCCACCAGGCTCCCCTGTCCCTGGGATTCTCCAGGCAAGAATATTGGAGTGGGTTGCCATTTCCTTCTCCAACGCATAAAAGTGAAAAGTGAAAGTGAAGTTGTTCAGTCATGCCCGACTCTTAGCGACCCCATGGACTGCAGCCTACCAGGCTTCTCTGTCCATGGGATTTTCCAGGCAAGAGTACTGGAGTGGGTTGCCATTGCCTTCTCCAATAGATATCATCTCTAGCAGATGTGAATTCACAGAGAGAGGAATTCTAGGGCAAATTCCTTAACCTCTTTTCTCTATCAATTTCCTAATATAGTTAATTGAAGTAATTATCTTCATACCAATTTAACTGAAGAGCAGTGTTTCAATGATTGAAAAAATAAAAATATGTGTAAAATGATTAGCACAGTGACTGAAACAGAATAAGTTCTCATTGGAATATTGTGATTATTACTATCATTAAATCATACTATCTTTAAAACAAATAAGCAAAGCAAGTGTATATATATATATGCATGTGTGTGTGTGTGTGTATCTCCAAACAAACACAGTTCAGTTCAGTTCAGTCGCTCAGTCGTGTCCAACTCTTTGCGACCCCATGAATCGCAGCACGCCAGGCCTCCCTGTTCATCACCATCTCCCGGAGTTCACTGAGACTTACGTCCATCGAGTCAGTGATGCCATCCAGCCATCTCATCCTCGGTCGTCCCCTTCTCCTCCTGCCCCCAATCCCTCCCAGCATCAGAGTCTTTTCCAATGAGTCAACTCAAGAAGCTGAAAATGTGGAATGCAGGACTTTAAGCAATGGCACTGAAACTGAGGCCCATGTTGTGTGTCTCAGGGCTTCCCTGGTGGCTCAGAGGCTAAAGTCTCTGCCTGCAATGAGGCAGATCTCGGTTTGATCCCTTGGTCAGGAAGATCCCCTGCAGAAGGAAATGGCAACCCACTCCAGTATTCTTGCCCGGAGAATCCCATGGATGGAGGAGCCTGGTAGGCTATATAGTCCACAGGGTCACAAAGAGTTGGACACGACTGAATGACTTCACTTTCATACTTGTGTGTCTCATGTTTTTGTACAGTAGTTTAGGATGAGCAACAAACTTTAACGTGCACTGTTGAAGCATGTAAAATGTAGAGGCTAAAGCACAAGCTTATTATACTATAATATGTTTATAAAGTCTTATAGGAACTCAAAGTGATGTTTGGCTTGGATAATGAAGTGAGTTAGGGAAAGTTAAGAGTGCTGACAGGGCTGTCATAGAAGTGCTGGTAGAGGGCTTACAGAAGATACGCCATGAAGCATGAAGAAGACCCAGAAATCAGAATAAGAAATTGTATACAAATAAAATGAAGTCAGTCCAGCAGAAATGAAGTCTTTTAAATATTTAATTTTCTGACTATCTAGCCACCTATATAGCTACCTCAAAGAACAGCTAATGTTGAAAGGAGATAGGGAACAGGTTTCAACACCTTTCAGTGATAATATGATGTCTGTTGAGTGATGAAAACCCCCTGCACCAACAACAAGACCTTGATAAACAGGTTGCCCACCGTGTTACCAGGCCAGGACAAAAACTGCAGAAATAATGGCTGGCAGACCTGTTTATGGGGTTTGTTTGTGTGGATATCATGTTTTGATTATTATCTTCTTGGAAAATGGGTGACACTGATAAATAGATTATGTTTTCTCTTCATTCATGTAATACTGCTGCTGCTGCTGCTGCTAAGTCGCTTCAGTCGTGTCTGACTCTGTGCGACCCCATAGACGGCAGCCCACCAGGCTCCGCCATCCCTGGGATTCTCCAGGCAAGAACACTGGAGTGGGTTGCCATTTCCTTCTCCATCATGTAATACTACACTCCATAAATCCTAAGTGCATGTTAGTTTGCGTTCTTCTGATAGGTATATTTTTACTCCTCCTGCTACTATTCATGATTGCTTTTTTAGTTGTGAGCTGGAATGTATGATAGTCCATAGGAGAACACTTCTGTGAACACTATTTTGAATGATTCAAGGAGTTCGTTAAGCTTTCATGCTTTCACTTCAATTTCCAACATTTTGCATTATTATAGATTGAAACCTAGGGTTCAATTCCTGGGTCAGGGAGATCCTCTGGAGAAGGAAATGGAAAGCTACTCCAGTATTCTTGTCTGGAAAATCCCATGGACAGAGGAGCTTGGCAGGAGCCTCTTTGGGGTTGCAAAGAGTCAGACATGATTTAGCAACTAAAACTAAAGATTGAAAGAACAGTTCCAGTATGTTAGTATTTCTTGTCCATGTTGATTGCTGAACGAGTTTTATTCAAACTCATAGATGGAACAATGGAGGCACAATATTTGATTTTTAAGTCTTTAGAATCAAAGATTCTTGAGGATCAAATCATTTCACTAACTATGTAATAGGTGGCTGTTAGATTCTCTGTAACTTACCCTTTATAGTGAGATGACTGTGTTTAAAAACTTTTTCTGGTATAGAACTTCTATGGACTTGGTTATTCCCAGATGGTATGTTACCTTTTGGGATCAAGTTAAGTCCTTGAGTTCTCTTTGTAACCCCACTGAGTCTAGCACAGTGTTTATATTTAGCAGGAGATTAATTAGTGTATCTTGATTGAGTTAATTATTGCCTAGTTACAGAAAAGTACACGTGCTGCTCTGAAAACTTAACACAATAAATATACAGGTAGAGAAAGATGCTCAAAAAAACGTCATCTCCTCACTGAAGTCTGACCCACAAGAAAAGATCAAGACCTTCTGTGATATAGTCCCTCAGCACTTCTCACTGTTAATTTGAAGCAATTTAAAAATTTGTTTGTAATAATATATGCAATTTATCCCTAGGGCACCTTGGCTATTATTCTCCCACATATTTGCTGCTCATATGTAAACTTAACACAGTAGGATGTATACATAGAGAAAGATAGATACAGAAAAATGACTGCTTTGTTTGGGAAAAAAAAGAATTTCATATTTATTTTTGAAATCTCCCATCTTAGTGTTGTAAATGTGTCTACATAGTTTAAAACACCTCAAATGAGAAAGCAGGAAGCTAGAAGTTGTGTTAGCATAGCTGCAAGTGAGAGCAAAGTGGGCTGTCCTCCAAGCTCCTTTGAGATAGGATCATTCCATGTGATGTGCATCTGTTCTCCTTGGATGCTTCTGAGCTGAACTTTTTGCCAATTTAATTCCATATGTATTTATTGAATATTTATTATCTTATTGGGCATGAACTTGATGATGTGGATGATTTAAAAGATGATTAATACTAACTCACACCCATTAGATTAAAAAAAGACAAAGTGTTGGCGAGGATGACGAGAAATTGGAACACTTATGCATGATTGGTGGGAAGGTAAAATGGTACAGCTGCTATGAAAAACAGTATGGCAGTTTCTCAAAAAGTTGAAAATAGAATTAACATATGATCTAGCAATTACATTTCTTGGTATATATCCAGAATAATTGAAAGCAAGGTCTTGAAATTTTGTACACTTATATTCATAGCAATATTGTTCATAGTAGCCAAAAAGTGAGAACAACACAAGTGTCCACCTATGGATGAAGAGATAAAATGTGGCATATATGTATAATGCGATATGTTGTTTAGTCGTTCAGTCATGTCTGACTATTTGCAACCCCATGAATTGCAGGACACCAGGCTTCCCTGTCCTTCACTATCTCCTGGAGTTTGCTCAAAATCAAGTCCATTTAGTTGATCATGGCATTCCAACCATCTCATCCTCTGTTGCCCCCTTTTTCTCTTGCCCTTAATTTTTCTCAGCATCAGGATCTTTTCCAGTGAGTTGGCTCTTCACATCAGGAGGCCGAAGTGCTGGAGCTTCAGCTTCAGCTTAAACATCAGTGCTTCCAATGAATATTCAGGGTTGATTTCCTTGAGGAATATGCATGCATGCTAAGTTGCTTCAGTCTTGTTCGACTCTGTGTGAACCCATGGGACTGCAACCCGCCAGGCTCCTATGTCCATGGGATCCTCCAGGCAAGAATACTGGAGTGGGTTGCCATGCCCTCCTCCAGGGGATCTTCCTGACCCAGGGATCTAACCCATGTCTCTTACATTTAATCTGCTCTGGCAGGCAGGTTCTTTACCACTAGTGCCACCTGGGAAGTAAAATGGAATATAATACAGCCTTAAAAGAAAGGAAGTTCTGACATATGCTACAATATGAATGACCATTATACTAAGTGAAATAAGCCAGTTACAAAGAGAAGACAAATACTGTGATTCCACTTAAATGAGGTACCTAGAATTGTCAAATTCATGGAGACAGAAAGTGGGAAGGTAGTTTCCAATTACTGGCAGAAGGGGTTGTTGTTTAATGGGTATAGAGTTTCAGTTTTGTAAGATAAAATGAGTTCTGGAGATTGGTTGTATAACAGTGTGAATGTACTTAACCTTTAAAATGAGGAAGAAAAAAATTGTATATTTTACAACCTCCCCTACACATACACACACCAATTAAGACAGTGTTACTGCCTTTATGGTGAAAAAGTGAATGAAATTATAATTACCTGAGTGGAAAACTACAGAATAAGTAGGAGCTAGCTAGATAAGGAGAAGAGAAGGAAAAATAATAGAAGATTCTGGGAGAGGCACATGGAGAAACTAGATGCTAGGATGGCTGAAACTCAGAGGATGTGCTTGATAGACAGTAATATCAGATGAGCCTGGAGATGGAGGCAGGGTTCATATTTTTCAGAAATTTCTAGGCCATGTTACAGATTTTAGATTTTGGCCTTTTGATTGGGGGTCACTGATTTGCTTGTGATCTCAGTCTCATTCCCACTTCACAGTGCCATTTAAAACTAGTTAAGGAGTTAAAAAGACTTCCCTGGTGGCTCAGTGGTAAAGGATCTGCCTGCCAATGCAAAAGGCATGGGTTCGATCCCTGGATTGGGAACATCTCCTGGAGAAAGAATGGCAACCCACTCTTGTATTCTTGCCTGGGAAATCCCATGGGCAGAGGAGCCTGGTAGGTTACAGTCCATGGGGTTGCAAAAAGAGTTAGACATGACTTAGCAAGTAAACAAAATAAATAATTTCACAGTGGTGTCCAAGTACTCTTGGAAATGGTCAGTCCCTGGTAATTAGACTTTTTACTTGTTGCTCCTGAGATTCAGTCCTCTCCTGCCTCTAGTGTTCAATTCCCTCCTCCCCTCCAGTCTTATTAAGGTATAATTGACAAACGAAATGTGATATATTTAAAGTGTACAATGTGATGGTCTGTTACACATTAGGAAAGTATTCCCTGTATTTAACTTGTTTTGTATGTGAGAACATTTAAGTTCCTTTCTTTTAACAGATGTATACAGTACCATGTTATCAACTATAGTCACCATGTAGATCTTCAGACATTATTTATCTTGTTACTGAAAATTTTTGCATATATAAGCAATACTATGTGATATTAATAGTTGTCTCTCTTTCTTTCTGACTTATTTCAATTAGCATAATGTCCTATGGGTTGACTCATTTTTGTACCAAGTGACAGGAGGATTTCCTTTTTTATGGCTGAATGATATTTCATTTATTAGAAATACTATTCAAGAAAATTAGAGATACCAAGGGAACATTTCATGCAAAGATGGGCAAAATAAAGGACAGAAATAGTATGGATCTAACAGCAGCAGAAGAGGTGGCAAGACTACACAGGAGAACTCTACAAAAAAGATCTTCATGACAGAGATAACCATGATGGTGTGATCATTCGCCCAGAGCTAGACATCCTGGAATGTGAAGTCAAGTGGGCCTTAGGAAGCATCACTACAAACAAAGCTAGTGGAGGTGATGGAATTCCAAATGAGCTATTTCAAATCCTGGAAGATGATGCTATGAAAGTGCTGCACTCAATATGCCAGCAAATTTGGAAAACTCAGCAGTGGCCACAGGACTGGAAAAGGTCAGTTTTCATTCCAATCCCAAAGAAAGGCAATTGCAAAGAGTGTTCAAATGACCACACAATTGCGCTCATCTCACATGTTAGCAAAGTAATGCTCAAAATTTCCAAGCCAGGCTTCAATAGTACGTGAACCATACATTTCCAGATGTTCAAGCTGGATTTAGAAAAAGAGAAACCAGAGATCAAATTGTCACCATCTGTTGGATCATCAAAAAAGCAAGAGAATACCAGAGAAACATCTACTTCTGCTTTATTGACTATGCCAAAGCCTTTGACTGTATGGATCACAACAAACTGTGGATAATTCTTCAAGAGATGGGAATACCAGACCACCTTACCTGCCTCCTGAGAAACCTGTATGCGGGTCAAGAAGCAACAGTTAGAACAAGACATGGAACAACAGACTGGTTCCAAATTGGGAAAGGAGTATGTCAAGGCTGTATATTGTCACCCTGCTTATTTAACTTAAATGCAGAATACAACATGAGAAACACTGGGCTGGATGAAGCATAAGCTGGAATCCAGATTGCTGGGAGAAATATCAATCACCTCAGATATGCAGATGACACCACCCTTATGGCAGAAAATGAAGAGGAACTAAAGAGCCTCTTGATGAAAGTGAAAGAGGAGAGTGAAAAAGCTGACTTAAAACTCAACATTCAGAAAACAAAGATCATAGCATCTGGTCCCATCACTTCATGGCAAATAGATGTGGAAACAGCAGAAATAGTGAGAGACTTTATTTTTGGAGGCTCCAAAATCACTGCAGATGATGACTGCAGCTATGAAGTTAAAAGACACTTGCTCCTTGAAAGAAAAGCTATGACCAACCTAGACAGCATATTAAAAACAGAGACATTACTTTGCCAACAAAGGTCCATCTAGTCAAAGATATGGTTTTTCCAGTAGTCATGTATGAAAGTGAGATTTGGACTGTAAAGAAAGCTGAGAGCTGAAGAATTGATGCTTCTGAACTGTGGTGTTGGAGATGACTCTTGAGAGTCCCTTGAACTGCAAGGAGATCCAACCAGTCCATTCTAAAGGAAAACAGTCCTGAATATTCATTGGAAGGACTGATGCTGAAGCTGAAACTCTAATAATTTGGCCTGATGCAAAGAACTGACTTCTTGGAAAAGATCCAGATGCTGGGAAAGATTGAAAGCAGGCAGAGAAAGGGACTATAGAGTGTGAGATAGTTGGATGGCATCACTGGAGCAAGCTCCTGGAGTTGGTGATGGAAAGGGAGGCTTGGTGTGCTGCATTTCATAGAACCACAAAGAGTCAGACATGACCGAGCATCTGAACTGAATATTTCATTGTATACTTATATAACATGTTTTCTTTGTTCATCATTGGCAGACACTTAGTTTTTGTCCATACATTGGCTATTGTGAATAATGCTCCTATGAACATGGGAGTACTAATATCTCATTGAGGTCTTGGTTTAAATTCTTTTGGAATTATATACCCAGAAGTGAGGCAACTCTATCATATGGTAATTCTATTTTTAATTTCTGAAGGAACCTCCCATACTGTTTTCTACAGTGGCTGCATCAATTTATGTTCCCAACAGTGTACAAATGTTCCTTTTCTTCTGCATGCTTACAAGCATTTTTTCTCTCTTTATCTTTATTTTGATAATAGTCTTTTAAACAAGTGTGACGTGATATATCATTGAGCTTTTGATTTGCTTTTCCTTGATGGTTATTGATGTTAAGCACCTTTTCACATACTTCTTGACCATTTGTGTGCTGTCTTTGGAAAAATGTCTGTTCAAGTCCTTTGTCCATTTTTAAATTGGGTTACTTGATTTAAAAAATTTTTTTTGCTATTGAGTTGTGTGAATTTCTTCTTTATTTTGGACATTAACCCCTTAGTGGATATGTGGTTTGCAAATATTTTCTCCCATTCTGTAGGCTGCATTTTTGCCTTGTTGCTGGTTTCTTTTGTTGGGCAGAAGCCTTTTTGTTTGATGTAGTCCTGCTTGTTAGTTTTTGCCTGGACTCTGGTGTTTAAAGTCAACTTGTTGTCTTGCTCCCTGATTGAGTCTTTGCCTGTTTACCTGCCACTATACCACTCTTTTCTCAAGAAATGAACCATTCTTGCTAGTTACCTTCTCCCAGGTGGTTGCTTGCTTGCCTGAATTCGAAAGTCTGACCTTTCCTCAAATAATCTGTTACTATGCTCTGCTAACATTGATAGTTCACCTTTGAACCTCTCTACTTACTTCTTTATGGGAACCTAAAGGTAGATAAAGCATTTTACTGTTCTAGAGGCATTATAATCTAGTAGAGAGGGTATATATAATTTTCCAATTCAAATCAAACTGTACTGTATGTTTTAACAGAAGTATGTATATTAATAATTCTTAATACACATAAGAAAACCAATCTTATGGGGAAGATCAGGAAAAATCAGAGGTTCATATAGGAATTACAAATGACACTTGGACTGTACCTGAAGGATGAATAGAATTATGACATTAGGCGAAGTGAGTAGAGAAAGAAAAATCTGGTGAAAAGAACAAATTGAGTAGTACCTAGCATTGTTCTGATACTTAATTAGGGTGTTGAATATTTGTTTAGTGAATAGGTGAATGAATGAAGGAAAGTGTGGGATGAGGAAGAGGGAGTAATCAGAGATGACTCATTGTTGCTAAGTTGGTAATGCCAAGACTCAGTGAGACATGGCAGACCAGGGGAGCGGGGGAGTAGAGGAAGAACGAGTCATTTAGCATGTGGTAAGGAATGTGAAGTCAAGTGTGCCTTAGAAAGCATCACTATGAACAAAGCTAGTGGAGGTGATGGAATTCCAGTTGAGCTATTTCAAATCCTGAAAGATGATGCTGTGAAAGTGCTGCACTCAATATGCCAGCAAATTTGGAAAACTTAGCAATAGCCACAGGATTGGAAAAGGTAAGTTTTCATTTCAATCCCAAAGAAAGGCAATGCCAAAGAATGCTCAAACTATCGCACAATTGCACTTATCTCACACACTAGTAAAGTAATGCTTAAAATTCTCCAGTCTTCAGCAATATGTGAACCGTGAACTTCCTGATGTTCAAGCTGGTTTTAGAAAAGGCAGAGGAACCAAATTGCCAACATCCGCTGGATCATGGAAAAAGCAAGAGAGTTCCAGAAAAACATCTATTTCTGCTTTATTGACTATGCCAAAGCCTTTGACTGTGTGGATCACAATCAACTGTGGAAAATTCTGAAAGAGATGGGAATACCAGACCACCTGACCTGCCTCTTGAGAAACCTATATGCAGGTCAGGAAGCAACAGTTAGAACTGGACATGGAACAACAGACTGGTTCCAAATAGGAAAAGGAGTATGTCAAGGGTGTATATTGTCACCCTGCTTATTTAACTTATATGCAGAGTACATCATGAGAAACGCTGGGCTGGAAGAAACACAGCTGGAATCAAGATTGCCAAGAGAAATCTCAATCACCTCAGATATGCAGATGACACCACCCTTATGGCAGAAAGTGAAGAGGAACTAAAAAGCCTCTCGATGAAAGTGAAAGAGGAGAGCGAAAAAGTTGGCTTAAAGCTCAACATTCAGAAAACGAAGATCATGGCATCTGGTCCCATCACTTCATGGGAAATAGATGGGGAAACAGTGTCAGACTTTATTTTTTGGGCTCCAAAATCACTATAATACTCCATTGTGTATATGTACCACAGCTTTCTTATCCATTCATCTGCTGATGGACATCTAGGTTGTTTCCATGTCCTGGCTATTATAAACAGTGCTGCAATGAACATTGGGGTACATGTGTCTCATTCAGTTTTCGTTTCCTCAGTGTGTATGCCCAGCAGTGGGATTGCTGGGTTATATGGCAGTTCTATTTCCAGTTTTTTAAGGAATCTCCACATCACTTCATAGGAAATAGGTGGGGAAACAGTGGAAATAGTGTCAGACTTTATTTTGGGGGGCTCCAAAATCACTGCAGATGGTGACTGCAGCCATGAAATTAAAAGACACTTACTCCTTGGAAGAAAAGTTATGACCAACCTAGATAGCATATTCAAAAGCAGAGACATTACTTTGCCAACAAAGGTCCGTCTAGTCAAGGCTATGGTTTTTTCCAGTGGTTATGTATGGATGTGAGAGTTGGAGTGTGAAGAAAGCTGAGCGCCAAAGAATTGATGCTTTTGAACTGTGGTGTTGGAGAAGACCTTGAGAGTCCCTTGGACTGCAAGGAGATCCAACCAGTCCATCCTAAAGGAGATCAGTCCTGGGTGTTCTTTGGAAGGACTGATGCTGAAGCTGAAACTCTAATACTTTGGCCACCTCATGAGAAGAGTTGACTCATTGGAAAAGACCCTGATGCTGGGAGGGATTGGGGGCAGGAGGAAAAGGGGATGACAAGGATGAGATAGTTGAATGGCATCACTGACTCGATGGACGTGAGTTTGAGTGAACTCCGAGAGATGGTAATGGACAGAGAGGCCTGACTGCGATTCATGGGGTCGCAAAGAGTCGGACATGACTGAGCAACTGAACTGAACTGAACTGAACACTGTTCATAGAGGCTGTACTAGTTTGCATTCCCACCAACAGTATAAGAGGGTTCCCTTTTTTCCACCCCTTCTCCAGCATTTATTGTTTGTAGACTTTTGGATAGCAGCCATTCTGACCAGCGATGGTACCTCATTGTGATGTTAACTTGCATTTCTCTGATAATGAGTGACGTTGAGCATCTTCTCATGTGCTTGTTAGCCATCTGTATGTCTTCTTTGGAGAAATGTCTGTTTAGTTCTTTGGCCCATTTTTTGATTGGGTTATTTATTTTTCTGGAATTGAGCTGAAGGAGTTGCTTGTATATTTTTGAGATTAATTCTTTGTCAGTTGCTTCATTTGCTATTATTTTCTCCCAATCTGAAGGCTGTCTTTTCACCTTGTTTATAGTTTCCTTCGTTGTGCAAACGCTTTTAAGTTTAGTTAGGTCCCACTTGATTGAGCTGCAGGAGTTGCTTGTATATTTTTGAGATTAATTCTTTGTCAGTTGCTTCATTTGCTATTATTTTCTCCCAATCTGAAGGCTGTCTTTTCACCTTGTTTATAGTTTCCTTCGTTGTGCAAACGCTTTTAAGTTTAGTTAGGTCCCACTTGTTTATTTTTGCTTTTATTTCCACTACTCTGGGATGTGAGTCAAAGATTTATGACCTGCTGTGATTTATGTCAGAGAGTGTTTTGCCTATGTTTTCCTCTAGGAGTTTTATAGTTTCTGGTCTTAACGTTCAGATCTTTAATCCATTTGAGTTTATTTTTGTGTATGGTGTTAGAAAGTGTTCTAGTTTCATTCTTTTACAAGTGGTTGACTGGTTTTCCCAGCACCACTTATTAAAGAGATTGTCTGTTCTCCATTGTATATTCTTGACTCCTTTGTCAAGATAAGGTGTCAGTGGGTGCATGGATTTATCTCTGGGCTTTCTATTTTGTTTCACTGATCTATATTTCTGTCTTTGTGCCAGTACCATACTGTCTTGATGACTGTAGCTTGGTAGTATAGCCTGAAGTCAGGCAGGTTGATTCCTCCAATTCCATTCTTCTTTCTCAAGATTGCTTTGGCTCTTCAAGGTTTTTTGTATTTCCATACAAATTGTGGCATTATTTGTTCTAGTTCTGTGAAAAATACTGTTGGTAGCTTGATAGGGATTGCATTGAATCTATAGATTGCTTTGGGTAGTATATTCATTTTCACCATATTTATTCTTCCAATCCATGAACATGGTATATTTCTCCATCTATTTGTGTCCTCTTTGATTTCTTTCATCAGTGCTTTGTAGTTTTCTATATATAGGTATTTTGTTTCTTTAGGTAGATATATTCCTAAGTACTTTATTCTTTTTGTTGCAATGGTAAACGTAATTGTTTCCTTAATTTCTCTTTCTATTTTCTCATTGTTAGTGTATAGGAATGCAAGGGATTTCTGTGTGTTAATCTTATACCCTGCAACTTTCCTATATTCATTGATTAGCTCTAATAATTTTCTGGTGGAGTCTTTAGGGTTTTCTATGTAGAGGATCATGTCATCTGCAAACAGTGAGAGTTTTACTTCTTTTCCAATCTGGATTCCTTTTATTTCTTTTTCTGCTCTGATTGCTGTGGCCAAAACTTCCAAAACTATGTTGAATAGTAGTGGTGAGAGTGGGCACATTTGTCTTGTTCCTGACTTTAGGGGAAATGCTTTCAATTTTTCACCATTGAGCAAACTTTTCATTTTATAAATGAGCACACACAGCAAGACCAATTTAAGAAGGGGAAAAGTCATCTCCTGGCTCAGCTGAAAGTTCTAAAGTTCCTAAAGTTTCTCAAAATTATTTCTATCAGAAATTGCTCCCTTTAAAAGTTAAAAAGTAAAACAAATATTAGTTCATAAAATATCAAATAGAGGCTTATAGTAAATGACCATTAGCTTAGGAGGTTATTTACATTTTCTCATGGAGAGTTTTCCATTCACATCAACTGATTTAGCTTTAGAAAGACAAACTGAAAGCACAGCCACATGCAGAGTTTTGCATGGATAGTTCAGTCATCACAAAACAAACTTCTGTAGTTAGGGAATAAGACATAACAGGTTGTGCATTTCTGAGCGATTATAGTTAAAATGCCCAGGGCCAAGAATTCTTCAAGCCACCCAAGCAGTACAATAATTTTCCTGAAGTTCAAAGCCAGGAATGTATATATGAATTAAGCTCTTTCATTTAAAAATGTTTGTTTTTTAAAAAATCTGAAATCCCACATGTGCCCAAGTTTGAATGTTTGACATCATTGAGAATGAACCAAAGAATTACTATTTGGTTCAACCAGAGAAGCCAAGAACTAACCATGAAAGCCTCAAGAATCAGGGTATTTCTTCTTAAAAATTTATTTCAGAGTTGAAATGCAACAAGTTGAGCTTGCAGGGTGAGGGGTGAGGAGACTTCTGTAAAATATCATGAAAGTCCTCATTTCAGGAGAAAAGCTACATTTCATTTTGGGATAAGGCATAATGGCTATCTAGCCATTTTTTCTAGGGAACTGAACGTGTCTCAAGACAGTTTCTGCAGATGTAGTTCATGTGTGAAAAACCTAGGCAGCTTCCAAAGCATATATTTAAAATACAGCAATTGTGAGCTTTCCTTCTAGGTTTCTAAGTCTTCTCTAATAAAAACTAGAAATTAGGTAAGCTAAAGTCTTAGGACTTTATGAAAACAGAACCAGTTCAGAAAACAGGAGAGTTTTTTCAGTAACATAAAACAAACAAAAGGTTAATATTTTTGCATATGATAAACTTATTTACAAATGAATTTTTTAAAACTAAAGTGCATGAATAAACATTTTAAAATTCATAAACATTCTCCTGGGAGACTAGTCAAGTCCCCTATAATTAAGAGAATAATAGACATGCATACCTAACAGAGGGTCCTTAATGGCAACCCACTCCAGTACTCTTGCCTGGAAAATCCCATGAACGGAGGAGCCTGGTAGGCTGCAGTCCATGGGGTCATGAAGAGTTGGGCAGGACTGAGCGACTTCACTTTCACTTTTCACTTTCATGCATTGGAGAAGGAAATGGCAACCCACTCCAGTATTCTTGCCTGGAGAATCCTAGGGACGGGGGAGCCTGGTGGGCTGCCGTCTATGGGGTTGCACAGAGTCGAACACGACTGAAGCGACTTAGCAGCAGCAGCAGCTGATGTTTATTCATTCAAATAAGAAAGAATAAAATGTCTGGCCAGTTCATCTCAGAGACACAAACATACCCAATGCACATGATGTTAAAAATTAATAAATTTGTAGACTTTTTTTCCTGTTCATTTATTTTCAGTTTATTTCATAGAAATAAACCTATTGAACCTAGGAGTTTAGAGCTAAAGTCTTTCTTCCCTTACACAGTGAAGAAGAAAGAGGAATGTACTACATCAACAAATGTAGACTGCTGTCAGTGAGTAAAAGAATGTGTGTACATGTAATAGAATATGAAATCCACAGTCTCTCTTGAGACCATGGATCCTTAGAATCATGGAAATACAGCTGCTTCTCCAACCTGCAAAGGTGCTCGGAATTTCCACCTTTAAGCTCTGGGAAGTTGTGGTGCCAACAGGAATGTTTCTCAAGAAATGTAACACGTTGCAATCTGGTTTCAAAAATGGACGTGAATTGACTTATTAATTCAGCCAGTCTCATAAAAAAAAAAAGTCCCCCGGGGAGAGAATGAAAGCAAAAATCCATTATTTATGGAGATGGTGAGATAGGTGAGGAAATAAAGCAGAAGTTACAAGGAGGCAGGATTGCAGGCACTGCAAACTGGACAAAGGGAATTGAGAGACAAATGAAGAAAAGGGGGGCACACTGAAGGCAAATTTTCATAATGGCTTGTGCTATTACAAATAACAAGAACTCAATTTATTTCAGTTAACATCCAGCTTACTGCTGAACCCAACCCCACATGTCAACTGGTTCCTAATAACACCCATTTTAGATCTTTTGGTCATCATTCATATTGGGTCATTAATAGCAGCCTCCACAGAAACAGAAATCAAGAATTGAATATTTATATACATGATGTCAAATAAAATTCCTTTGCCAAGTATTTCAGCCAAGAGTTGTCAGAAAATTAAACCAGAATTCGTTGAGGAATTGATCTTCTGACAAGTTTCGGATTTCAGTACTGCAAGCTTTCAGGCAAAGGAGGATAAAGAGGAGTTGTACTTGGCACTAAACCAACTTCCTCCCTCCTGGTGGAGGGTCTTTGTTCCTGTTACTAGTGACTCACTGAGTTACCTCAGTGAAGCAAGTCCCTTCCTCATGGTGGGTCTTGGTTTCTCTATTCACCGCAGATAATCCCTGTAAAGGACTTGAAGTTCCTAGATAAGAAGTAGAATTTCAGGAAAATTTGGCATCCATAGAGTGATGAAATCTATGACATCATTATCCCAGTTCTCCTTGGAGTTATAGCCCACAAAGAACTTCAACTGAGTGACTAACATAGGCTTTTATATCTCTTCGATTTCAATGCACTGCCCAGATTTCCCCAAATTTTTATCTCCTTTCCCATAAGGAGTTTCTCCTTCTATACTCTCCCTTCCTCTTCCACTCTTTGTTTCTGATTTACCAAGAAAATTTTGATTGGTCTTGCCCATGTGTTAAGTACTAAAAAGGGAAAAATGCAGAGCCAGAGCTCTGATTCAGAAGGTGGAAAGAACAGTAAAAACTAGAGAAGGGCAGGGCTAAGAAAGCATCCTCATAGAGACCATCATTCTAGTGGTAGAATTATGGAAATGGGAGTAGAATTAAACTGACAGTCACAAACTACTCTGCCTCTGACTGCCATGAAAGAAAATCAAGTCGCTCAGTCGTGTCTGACTCTTTGTGACCCCATAGACTGTAGCCTACCAGGTTCCTCCGCCTGTGGTATTTTCCAGGCAAGGATACTGGAGTGGGTTGCCATTTCCTTCTCCAGGGGATCTTCTCCACCCAGGGATCGAACCCAGGTCTCCTGCATTGCAGGCAGATGTTTTACCATCTGAGCCACCAGGGAAGTCCTAACTTCCTGACTGCCATGACCTCATTACAAATCTTCATCTTGGCAGACAAAATGGTACAGCAGTGATCTCAGGACAATTGGAAGTGACAGATATAACCATGGTCTTTCAGGCTTGTTGCTCCTGCTATTGCATTCCTAGCTCATGAAACCAGAGAGCAGATGTAAGCCAGAAAAGGGATCATGGAAGCTACAGGGGAGTTGAGGGGCCAAAGCCAGGCAGTGATGCACAGGAGCTGGCAAATTCTGTTTTCAGAGGACCACAAGGGGAGAGTGGTATGAGGACCGGGGATGATCTTTTACATCCATCATCTTTTATCAGCTTTACTAGTTCAGAAAGTTTTCTGAGGATAAAACCAAGGCCTGTCTGGCTCCCAAGACCACATGCTGCCCCTGGCCAGGGTCCATGTTTTGCTAAGTGACTGCCATAGGCTTACGAGGCAGGGCCCCTACAAACAGGAAACTGAGATTTTAAATCTTATAGGCTCTCTTCTGAGAGTGATTATCAATAATCAGGACCTAACAGTGTGGGTGTAAGGCAGGCTCAGAGCCAATCATGGCTCTGTTACTGACTGATCATGCAGGCTTTGGGCAAATGGCTTAAGCTTCTTAAACGTCAATTTCTTCATCTGCAAAGTGGAATTGTGAGGTTTAAATGGCAGAATGCAAACAGCCTACAACCTGGCACGTAATAAGGACTTGATAAGTATCATCATCATTATTACTATATGCTTGACTATCCATTGTTTCCGTGTTACTTGAGTTGAAAACATTTGTGAATGAGAGGAGGACAAGTATCAGGTTAGGAGTTGGAAAAAAAATTCCAGTCATTGGTTTCAAATGACCAGCACCAGCCTTGGAACTTTAGTCACTACTGACTCTCGCTTTTAAAAGCCGTTGGAAAAGTACCACCCCCAGGCAGACTCCACTCCATTCTCCGCAGGTTCTTACTTCTTAGAAAAGGAGTGTGATTTTCTAACTCAAAACCTGAGATATATGTCCTGACAAGTATTCTTAAGTCTACAAGAGGACAATGGTACGGAATACTTCGGTCTGGTTCTAGTTTAATCATGCTAGAAAATGAGCCCAGTCAAAGGGGACACTAAGGCAATAAAAGGACTTACTTAGCGGCTCTCTCCACAACTCCAAGATGGCTGACACCTATTTCCACAAGACACTCGCTGGGTGAAGACAGTGCTCTTAGCATGCTACTTAATAAGAGAGCTTAGGGATAAAGAACCAGCATGCCTTTGCAGGAGATATGAGTTCCATCCCTCGGTGGGAATATCCCCTGGAGAAGGAAGTGGCAACCCAGTCCAGTATTCTTGCCTGGGAAATCTCATGGACCGAGGAGCCTGCCCGGCTACAGTCGATGGGGTCACAAGAGTTGGACATGACTTAGGGATCAAAACAACACCAATCAAGAGTAAGAGTAATAAGTATTATCAGCCATTGACATCTTGGGGAGAACTATTATCAAGATCCCCTAAAAGGACTCCGAATAACAGCTTAGGGGAATGTGGCAAGGACAGCAAAGAACAAGAAGTGATTTGTAAATTGGTATGATACCTGAATGTGATGCCACCCGGACCCCTGATACGCAGAAATGGAGATGGGAAATCAATCAAGTGAGGGAGGGAGTTGGTAGCATGCTTCTCCAACCTGCAAAGGTGCTCGGAATTTCCACCTTTAAGCTCTGGGAAGTTGTGGTGCCAACAGGAATGTTTCTCAAGAAATGTAACACGTTGCAATCTGGTTTCAAAAATGGACGTGAATTGACTTATTAATTCAGCCAGTCTCATAAAAAAAAAAAGTCCCCCGGGGAGAGAATGAAAGCAAAAATCCATTATTTATGGAGATGGTGAGATAGGTGAGGAAATAAAGCAGAAGTTACAAGGAGGCAGGATTGCAGGCACTGCAAACTGGACAAAGGGAATTGAGAGACAAATGAAGAAAAGGGGGGCACACTGAAGGCAAATTTTCATAATGGCTTGTGCTATTACAAATAACAAGAACTCAATTTATTTCAGTTAACATCCAGCTTACTGCTGAACCCAACCCCACATGTCAACTGGTTCCTAATAACACCCATTTTAGATCTTTTGGTCATCATTCATATTGGGTCATTAATAGCAGCCTCCACAGAAACAGAAATCAAGAATTGAATATTTATATACATGATGTCAAATAAAATTCCTTTGCCAAGTATTTCAGCCAAGAGTTGTCAGAAAATTAAACCAGAATTCGTTGAGGAATGGATCTTCTGACAAGTTTCGGATTTCAGTACTGCGAGCTTTCAGGCAAAGGAGGATAAAGAGGAGTTGTACTTGGCACTAAACCAACTTCCTCCCTCCTGGTGGAGGGTCTTTGTTCCTGTTACTAGTGACTCACTGAGTTACCTCAGTGAAGCAAGTCCCTTCCTCATGGTGGGTCTTGGTTTCTCTATTCACCGCAGATAATCCCTGTAAAGGACTTGAAGTTCCTAGATAAGAAGTAGAATTTCAGGAAAATTTGGCATCCATAGAGTGATGAAATCTATGACATCATTATCCCAGTTCTCCTTGGAGTTATAGCCCACAAAGAACTTCTATTGTCTTCTCAAAACTAGCCCTGACAATAGCCTTGGAAGTATAAACATCACACTTGGATAATCTCAGAACTCAGCCCAGCATTACTAAAATTTGAAACAAGATTTAAAGCTACTCTGCAATAAATAAACTGCCATACTTACACAAGGCTATTTCAAAATATGTTTAATATGGATTTTCTTTTTCAACAGAGCACAATGCTGGGAAAAGTGGAATGATTGTAAAACAGACACAAAATGTTCAATTTCAGTTTAACCTATGATTGCCAGGCCTTAAAATTCCATACACTTTCAGAAATACACTGTGGCTGTTTCTTAAGAAAGATTCACGAACTGAGTTTGAGATGAGCCAGGTATAGGTTCTCTTCTCAATTCTGAAGACTGCCTCTGTCTACTCAGGTTTCTCCTGCCCCTGCCCCCGCCCCCTCTCCACCTCCCTCTCCACACCCCCACCACTATCTTAGGATGTACATCTTTTTCTTTATATGATATAAGAACACAGCCACAGGCACAGTCCCACAGATTGTGAAACTCCAAGAGGTCAAGTGTGCTTTCTGTATGAAGTTCATGACATGTGAATGTTGGCACCACAGCAAAAATTACACATAACTTGGAAATCTCCAAAACACCCCCACATAACCAGAATTCCTTTTCTCTCTGATAAAGAGACCTTATTTTTCTCCTGTGTGTCCACTCAGTGTTAATAATAGTCCTTTCTCTTTGTAGAGTTTTGTTCATCTCGGTAAGCTCTGTCACAGAAGTTAGTTCCTTGTAGGAAGGAAAGTTATGACCAACCTAGAGAGCATATTCAAAAGCAGAGACATTACTTTGCCAACAAAGGTCCGTCTAGTCAAGGCTACGATTTTTCCAGTGGTCATGTATGTGAGAGTTGGACTGTGAAGAGTGAGAGTTGGACTGTGAAGAAAGCTGAGCGCCAAAGAATTGATGCTTTTGAACTGTGGTGTTGGAGAAGACTCTTGAGAGTCCCTTGGACTGCAGGGAGATCCAACCAGTCCATCCTAAAGGAGATCAGTCCTGGGTGTTCTTTGGAAGGACTGATGCTGAAGCTGAAATCTAATACTTTGGCCACCTGATGAGAAGAGTTGACTCATTGGAAAAGACTTTGATGCTGGGAGGGATTGGGGGCAGGAGGAGAAGGGGATGACAGAGGATGAGATGGCTGGATGGCATCACTGACTCGATGCACATGAATTTGGGTAAACTCCAGGAGTTGGTGATGGACAGGAAAGCCTGGCATATTGCGATTCACGGAGTTGCAGAGTCGGACATGACTGAGCGACTCAACTGAACTGAACTGAAGGCTTGCCTAGAGAATCCCATGGACAGAGGACCCTAGCAGGCTACACTCCATAGGGTCACAAAGAGTTGGACACAACTGAGTGACTAACATAGGCTTTTATATCTCTTCGATTTCAATGCACTGCCCAGATTTCCCCAAATTTTTATCTCCTTTCCCATAAGGAGTTTCTCCTTCTATACTCTCCCTTCCTCTTCCACTCTTTGTTTCTGATTTACCAAGAAAATTTTGATTGGTCTTGCCCATGTGTTAAGTACTAAAAAGGGAAAAATGCAGAGCCAGAGCTCTGATTCAGAAGGTGGAAAGAACAGTAAAAACTAGAGAAGAGCAGGGCTAAGAAAGCATCCTCATAGAGACCATCATTCTAGTGGTAGAATTATGGAAATGGGAGTAGAATTAAACTGACAGTCACAAACTACTCTGCCTCTGACTGCCATGAAAGAAAGTCAAGTCGCTCAGTCGTGTCTGACTCTTTGTGACCCCATAGACTGTAGCCTACCAGGTTCCTCCGCCTGTGGTATTTTCCAGGCAAGGATACTGGAGTGGGTTGCCATTTCCTTCTCCAGGGGATCTTCTCCACCCAGGGATCGAACCCAGGTCTCCTGCATTGCAGGCAGATGTTTTACCATCTGAGCCACCAGGGAAGTCCTAACTTCCTGACTGCCATGACCTCATTACAAATCTTCATCTTGGCAGACAAAATGGTACAGCAGTGATCTCGGGACAATTGGAAGTGACAGATATAACCATGGTCTTTCAGGCTTGTTGCTCCTGCTATTGCATTCCTAGCTCATGAAACCAGAGAGCAGATGTAAGCCAGAAAAGGGATCATGGAAGCTACAGGGGAGTTGAGGGGCCAAAGCCAGGCAGTGATGCACAGGAGCTGGCAAATTCTGTTTTCAGAGGACCACAAGGGGAGAGTGGTATGAGGACCGGGGATGATCTTTTACATCCATCATCTTTTATCAGCTTTACTAGTTCAGAAAGTTTTCTGAGGATAAAACCAAGGCCTGTCTGGCTCCCAAGACCACATGCTGCCCCTGGCCAGGGTCCATGTTTTGCTAAGTGACTGCCATAGGCTTACGAGGCAGGGCCCCTACAAACAGGAAACTGAGATTTTAAATCTTATAGGCTCTCTTCTGAGAGTGATTATCAATAATCAGGACCTAACAGTGTGGGTGTAAGGCAGGCTCAGAGCCAATCATGGCTCTGTTACTGACTGATCATGCAGACTTTGGGCAAATGGCTTAAGCTTCTTAAACGTCAATTTCTTCATCTGCAAAGTGGAATTGTGAGGTTTAAATGGCAGAATGCAAACAGCCTACAACCTGGCACGTAATAAGGACTTGATAAGTATCATCATCATTATTACTATATGCTTGACTATCCATTGTTTCCGTGTTACTTGAGTTGAAAACATTTGTGAATGAGAGGAGGACAAGTATCAGGTTAGGAGTTGGAAAAAAAATTCCAGTCATTGGTTTCAAATGACCAGCACCAGCCTTGGAACTTTAGTCACTACTGACTCTCGCTTTTAAAAGCCGTTGGAAAAGTACCACCCCCAGGCAGACTCCACTCCATTCTCCGCAGGTTCTTACTTCTTAGAAAAGGAGTGTGATTTTCTAACTCAAAACCTGAGATATATGTCCTGACAAGTATTCTTAAGTCTACAAGAGGACAATGGTACGGAATACTTCGGTCTGGTTCTAGTTTAATCATGCTAGAAAATGAGCCCAGTCAAAGGGGACACTAAGGCAATAAAAGGACTTACTTAGCGGCTCTCTCCACAACTCCAAGATGGCTGACACCTATTTCCACAAGACACTCGCTGGGTGAAGACAGTGCTCTTAGCATGCTACTTAATAAGAGAGCTTAGGGATAAAGAACCAGCATGCCTTTGCAGGAGATATGAGTTCCATCCCTCGGTGGGAATATCCCCTGGAGAAGGAAGTGGCAACCCAGTCCAGTATTCTTGCCTGGGAAATCTCATGGACCGAGGAGCCTGCCCGGCTACAGTCGATGGGGTCACAAGAGTTGGACATGACTTAGGGATCAAAACAACACCAATCAAGAGTAAGAGTAATAAGTATTATCAGCCATTGACATCTTGGGGAGAACTATTATCAAGATCCCCTAAAAGGACTCCGAATAACAGCTTAGGGGAATGTGGCAAGGACAGCAAAGAACAAGAAGTGATTTGTAAATTGGTATGATACCTGAATGTGATGCCACCCGGACCCCTGATACGCAGAAATGGAGATGGGAAATCAATCAAGTGAGGGAGGGAGTTGGTAGCTGTTTTGATTCCTAATTTTATTTAAGTCTGGTTTTGCCCCTGTGAATTTCAGGGTCGCGAGGGCTGACGTCACCTCCAGGTAGCCTCCCACCAGCCTGGGGTCCGGGGATGGCAGCAATGTAGCGGGTGAGGACCAAGAGCTGTGACTGCATCTTTTTCTCGAAATCCCCCCAAGGGGCCCAGAGTTGGATGCTCCCCTACGGGCTCATCACGTGTGCAGCCCAAGCAGTGCAAACCCAGCAGAGGTCTGTGGTCCCCGGGCGCTAGGGTGGTTTTTAGGGTTTTCTTTCTTTATGATTTCCCTTCTTGTTCTCCACAGTTGATGATTTTCTGCAGAAAAACGGCTGAGAAAAAGAACCTATTTCATTTCCAGTTCCCATCACTGCGATTTCCACATGGATGTGACGTTCAGTCCAGCTTCCGAAATGCCCAGTTGACTCACGCGGGGACACCCCGGGGCGGGGCGCAGGAGTTTCTCTGGCTGCGCGGCGGGGCGGGGCGGCGGGGCGGGGTCGGGGCGGGGCGGAGGGCATCTGGCTTCCCGCTCCTGCTGCGCCTCCTGCGCCCCCTAGCGGCGAGATCAGGGCTCCGGGAGTCTGGGGCTCGTGTCACGTGACTGGAAAGTCCCTGGGTGGAAATCCCCGCTGTCCGCGGGCGGTAAAACAGAAAGGGAAAAAAGAGAACTGGCAGTCGGCAGCCTTCGCGGCGGCCAAGTGCGACAAGCTAGGAGGCCTTGGGGGCGGAGCGGCGAGAGCAGCCGCCGGGAAGACTGCGGTGGCAGCAGCAAAGGAGATCTACACCCCCCGGCCGGCCCGCCGGAGAACTAGACCGAACCAGGCGTCCATGGGGAGCCGCCTCCACCCGGCCCCGACCCGAATTGCGACCCCAGCCTGCGGTGCACGCTTGTCCTGACCTGGACTTGGGATTTCTGAAGAGGATCGCGCGGCCCGAAGAGGTAACCCCGCGTCCCTGTGCCGTCTGCCACGGGCTCTCCCGGGACAAGGGCTGCGGGTGCGAATTTGGCAGCGACCCGCGGGCTGGCCCCGTCGACTTGGCCTGGTTTTGCCGCTGTCCCAGAGGGAAGTTTGTTGGCCGTTTGTGACCCCTGTAGGTTCTGAGCTGCCGAGAGTGGAGGTGGCCGCCAGATGTTGGGGTGACAGCCTGTATTCTAGGATCCAGCCAACTGTTCCTTGCAGCTTATGCAGAGAACTTGAACGGCAGCTGCTTGGGGGAGAGTCGCCCCCCGGAGCCGCTGGGTCCGGGTGGTCATCGGTGCTTTGCTCTTCGGCTTGTCCCTTTTGGAGTCGCGCTCTGCATGCTTACGGCCACGTAGACCTTGCAGAACCGCCTGGCCTCTTTCCAGACTGTGCAGCACCGGTCCAGAGGGGTGAGATGTCGCAGCGGCAGCAAAACCTAGGGGGCTGGGGGCCCGGTCAGCTCTCCTTTCCGGGGAGGGCTTGCAGACAGAATGCAGCAGTGTCAGGGAAGTATGCATGGAGCAGGAGGTCGTCCGCCTGCCTTGGGGGGTGACTCCAGTTTAGAGCATCTGCAAGCCCCTACCCCCAAGTCAGACTGTCTTTGTCAGCCGGGGTCGTCCCACATCCTGCCACCTGGCCTTTCAGGAAAGCCGTGGTATTAAGTAAGGAAGGAGCTCAACTCTTGTTGAGACCGCTTTGTTTTCAGTTCTCCCTGCCTCTAATCTTTCCTCGGAAAGCCACCCTGGTCAACTCTCTCAGGGCAGCCTTTTGGGAGAACCAGTGTTTGAGTCCTCTGGACCACAGCCCCAGTGTCCCAGATTATTAAGCAGCCAGTTACTGCTTCATTCTTGTGTCCTAAGATGCTTTTTTTTTTTTTTCAATTCTTTGTACAATTTTTGAGTTTTTGAAGTAGTACTTTCTGAAAATTTAATATCTGTTGGTAGGCCAATGAGGTATCAGAAACATGAAAGAAATGTTATGGGTGATATTGTCTTTGCGTATAAGGACATTACATTCATAGCTCAGAAATTCTTTATCACAAGTCAGATTATTCTTTAATCTCAAGTGTGGAGAAGTCTAAGTCCTGGACACTTAGGCGAGGGGCATTGATTTCTTTTAAGGAGGCAATGCTGCAGGTCCTTCAAGGCTACACCAATGAATGAGGTGACACTGGGCTGTCGGATATTGACATTTGCATGTCTTGCCTGTGGTTCTAGCGCTCACTGTTTGAAAGATCTTAGGTGCAGAAGAGAATAATAGAAGAGTCAGAAAAGCAAAAAGAGGCTACACCTAGTTTGTTTCGGATCTTCTGGCCTGTTTCCACGTGAGAACAGCAGACACTGCAGCCACAGGTGTGGTGTTGTGTGATTAACAAGGGGGTGGGTTTGGAAGACAGGGCTTTTAGGCAAAGCCCTGCCCTTGGATGGTGTGGGACCTACCTGAGCAGGACCAGTACTGCAGGTGCTGTGGCTGGAGACTATGATAGTCATGTGACTTCATGCTGGGGAATAAGGTTATCTTTGATCTTTTGCCTCAGCATCAAGCTGATGGTCAGGTAGTAGAAGTATGTGGTCAGGCCATGCTTGCTGAGTGATGGATGGACAAATGAATGACATCATGAAAGAGGCTTTCGCCACGCCACCAAGGGGGAGCGTGTGTGATGTTTTTGTCCCTTAGTTGTGTCTGTGGCCTTGCCATGCTTTTGCCCAATTCCACCTGCAAGGAATGTCTGACGTCAAAAAGGAGAGATTACCATTTGACCCAGAGAATGACTTCTTCCAGGCATCATCTAGCTATCAGATTAGGAAACCTGATCTAAATCTACCACCAGAAGACTCCTCAGAAGCAACCTCGGAGTCGTCTAGTCCACCTGTCTCCCTGGAGTGGGCCATAAGAATTTAGACCACTTTATCAATGTCTTTAAGAAAGCTGAGACCTACCCCGGACAGGCTTTCTTGTAACATAGGTTTCTTCTCCCTCTTAACTTGGTTTAACTTCTTTCTCATCTAGAGTCTTGCCCTGGAAAACAGTATGCTATAGGACTGGGATTAGCAATCACAGTGAAACTTCCTAGAGGCTCAGTTCGTGCTCTGAAACTGTCTTTGTCCTCATCTTGGAAATTTGGATGGATGGCAGGGCACTCTGCTCAGGGTCAGTGAATGTCAGCTGGCTCTCCACAAAGAGATGAGCTGTAAAGTCCCACATTAAATCGATTCACATCTTCCCATGCTATTGGCGTGGATTGGAGATGCTGGGGTTATCCCCCTCCTCTTTCATTTGTCGCGAAAAGCCCCCTCTGGCTGCAACTTCTTTCTTTGTCTGCTTCCAAACTTTTATTTCTTTCCACTGGTTGATTGTGCTTGAAGATTTCAGGATGAAGACAGGGTGAGAAATCAATCTGAGTGTTGGTAGCTGGAAGACGATGATAAAATTGTGTTGGCGGTTGAGTTTAAGTGGTACAATTAATTCCATCATTACATAGAATATAATTCTATGCTTTTACTATCTGCCCTTGGAAGTATAGGATTTATTATTCTAGTATTGTTATTATTCTAATTCTTCTTCTGATGTTGTAAAGTTCAGTGGAGAGGTTCTGAAAGACTGCTGTTTGCTCTTAAAATTGGAAAGCATCTTGCTGGGAGTAGACTTTTTTGTTGGTTATAAAACATTCAGTAGTTAAACTGAATGTTTATGTAAATATATAAATAGCATTTTATAAGTAAATGCTTTATAAATGTTCCTTTTGGGGACTATAGAGAAAACTCTAATCGACAGCCTACATAGCAGCATAAAATTGCAGGATTTTTCACAAAATATTTGTTATCTTTCCAGTATAGGGAGGGAGTGCTTGAAAGAGGCAAATCAAGACATGGACTAAAAAGAAGGGTTGCTTGGTGGTGCTCTTAGAAGAGGCGCTGACTTGTCAGGGCTACATTGTGCCTATAACCAGCATTCAGGGCACCTCAAATCCAGTGTTTGCCCCCAGAACAGCATCAGGATGAGATGGGAGTTTCAGTCGGTTAGAAGGCACCATACCTGTTGCTGACAGACAAGCTTGGCTCCCTGACAAACGTTACTGAAAACACGGGTTATTCCCCTCCTCCTCATTGCCCACTCCTTCTCTTGTTTAGACTAATCTTTAAAAATGATGTAACTTAAAACTGTCCAGTGTGAGTTCATCTTTGGGGCCAGCTAGTATCCTGGGAGTAGAGGTGACTAAGATCTTTTGCCTGCTGCTCAGGGTAATGACAAGATCAGACGGTGGGGTTTCCTGCAGGCAGGTATATAGGAGTCATATCAAAGTCAGACTAACAGCGTGGGGTTTTCTTTCCCTCCTCTTCAGGTATTGGAGAGCACCATGGCTGAGCAACTCCTTCCTCTGGCCTTGTATTTGAGCAACATGCGGAAAGCTGTGAAGATACGAGAGAGAACACCAGCAGATATTTTTAAACCTACCAATGGAATCATTCACCATTTTAAATCCATGCACCGATACACTCTGGAAATGTTCAGAACTTGCCAGTTTTGTCCACAGTTTCGGGAGATCATCCACAATGCTCTCATTGACAGAAACATCCAGGCTTCCCTGGAAAGCCAGAAGAAGCTCAACTGGTGTCGAGAAGTCAGGAGGCTTGTGGCCCTGAAAACAAATGGTAAGATGTGCTTTTGTCTAGGCGTTGAGGTGGCTCCTACCATGCTGCGTCCCTATTTATTAAAAGGCACCGGGCCCAAATCAAATCTCTTAAGGCTATAGGTACCGTACTATAGAGACACTCTGAGGGGCATGTGACGAAAGCAAGCTTGCTTTGTGAGTATTTGAATTAAGGGTGATTTCTAGTGCATGTTAGAGAGCAAAGCACACTGAACCTTGGAGAATGCATTTCTGGACACTGTGAGTTAGGTGTATGTGTAGGGTATGTAGGTATGACTTCTGTATCTAGTTCTTGTGACTGTTTAATTATCTGTGAAATACCCTTCCCTCACGAGTAATGGAAATATCAAAAGGCTTTAAAAAGTTCAGAAGAAAAGCATGGTGTGAAAATCAATAGTGTTTTCCACTGTCATTAGAAAATGCTCGTGATGATGGCCTTACACTTCTTGAATCGATGGCATTTTATGGGTTAACCACTGCTGGTTGTCAGCTCCTCCCTTACCTAGGTTCTGTTGCCTGCAGTCCCAAGATACTAACTAGACAGATAAACCTGAGTTCTTAGAGCAGGTTTTAGTCCTCTATTTCATTCTTTTTAGGGATTCCTAGTACTGTACTGCATTTCTTGCTATCTGTGACTGTCTGCCCAATGGCTGTTTACAACTCATTGCTGTTTCCTGTTCTAAACTTCACTGTTTTTTTTTTTTAATTATTTCCTTTGAGCAAGAGTATGCACATCACAGAAACATCCAAGCCTAGTGTTAAATGTAGAAACAAAATTCTACTTTATAAATGTAGTTAATTATTACAAGAAGCAGTAGACTGCTTATTGTCTAGGTAAAAGCAGGAAACTCCTGTCCTTAGATCAGTGACAATCCTAAACCATCCCAATTATTTTGATTGATATACATCTAAGGGCAAAATAATACATCTTCATTGACAGTGAGACCAGATGATAAGTATGTTAACTTAATTAAATGAATTGGTACTTTCACTTTGGCCGTTTTTGACTTGGGTGACTTGGCACAATTGAGGGACATGACTTTCTGCTTGGGTTTTGGGGGTTAAGTGCATCACCTCAACATCGTGCTTTTATTTTTGAAGCATAGATTCTTAGAAACATAGAAAGAAAACGGAGGCTACCTAGTGTTTACACTGGTTTTGGCATTAAATCAAGAGATGCTTAGAAGTAGGTAATTATGTTAAGTCATCATCAAGGGGTTTATATTCCTGACAGTTTGCGGTTTTAACTCTCCCATTTTGTTACAAAAAGAGGTGGAGTCAACTTTGGGAGAGTTGAAAAGAAGAGATTCTGCCAAATTAGAAATGTGGTAATAAGAAAAAAACCATTTTATCATGAACTGAACTGGGATTTTAGGTTCAACTTGCTCTAGTTCCTTAAGGAAAAAAATGGAATATAAAAAGTAAATACTTGTCTTGCAAAGATATGCATTTAAGTCAAGGATTCACGCTACAAATAAAACTACAAAGCAAGTGCATTTTGATATCATTTTCTAAGAGATGGGAGTTTTTAGGCTCAGAGTCCTTTTATTTCACCACTTACAAGAAAATTCCTTAAAAATCTGGAAAAGAAAGAAAAGATATTTAAGGGAAGAGGAAAACAAACGACTTTTCCTTTCTGATTTTTATTAGCACCATTTTTTTTTTTTTTTAAGTCTTCCCCCTATAGGAAGGCTCTTCAAAGTCAATGGTCTATTTGGGGAGGGGGTGATTCACAAGTTTGCATTTGAGGATATGAGACTGCGGTGAATGAGGAAGGGAGTAGGTGGCATAAAATTGAAACTTCATTTGAAAAATTCCAGCGTCTATTGGCTGCAGCGATTTCACTTGTATAATGAGTAGCCCTATTCCAGCTCACCCTGACCACACCCACTTGGAAAGTCCAGGGTGCACTTCGCATTTTAAATGTCTACACACCAGAACAAAAAGTACAATAGCTGTTGCTCAATTGCTAGTCAAATAACTTAGCACTGGGGAATTCCAGATGTTACTTAGGGAATTTTATGCTGGTGCATCTCAATAAAGAACTGAAAGTAAGCACAAGAAGAAGAAAAAAAGCCTTATCTTTGCTCTAGATTTTGCAAAGGGGAAATTTCAACAGCTTGCAATTGTTGCCACACTTCTGCCAAGGCTTGAGCGATCTTTTTGGTTCATTTGTTTGAATGTTTATTTAGCTAGTTTTTCTGACTATGTAAACTGAAAAGATATTGGCTGTGGATATGTTTGAGGGTGGTGGTGTTGTTGTTTACAGTTGACTATAATTAGGACATGATAAAATTTCAAATAGCTTCATTGCCCCATACAGCAATGTAAGGAAATAATTGAACTTTTCTTTATAAAAACAATTATGCACTTCCCAGAAGAGCCTAAGGAGTTAACTTTTTAAATATTAAACATTTCTCTGAAACATTTATTCTTTGGAGGCCAAAAAAAATGCCATTTCATGAGTTGTGGATTTTTAACCTATAAAAGTAACAAAGTGACAGACCAAAATTAGACCTATCTTTTTCTCAAAAGGCTCAGAGTTCTTAAAGTGCCAGCCGTAAACACTGAATCAATTTTCAAATGTAGACATCTAGACACTCTTTAACTCTGCAAAGAGACTCTAATTGCTAACAAGTGGGTTCATACAAGGCGTTTATGGGAGGTGGGGGTGAGCAGGCTAGTAGGTAATTCTGTCTCAATCCCATTTTATAAATCAGGAGAGGAAACTCCCAGGCCCTGCATGCTGTGGTGGGCTGGTCAAGTCATTTACCCCTGAGTCACGGCCAGACGGTCCCTGTCTAGTAAGCGGAGCCAGACCAGCTTCCTGGTTTGAGCATGTTGCTCTGGGTGTTCTCTCTCAGGGTCAGAGAGCAATAGGACCAGCATCTGAGCCAGAAAATCAAGGCTTGTTAGAAAGGAAGGGACTTCAGAGATCATAACCCAATGCCCTCATCTCACAAAGAGGAAAAATACTCCAGAGGTTAAAAAATTCCCCCCCTCCGAGGGCAGAGCTAGACTGGAGTCAAGGTCTCCAGACTCTCAGTCCTTGGTTCCTTGGGCTTTGTTAGTAGCATTCATTAAACAGAAGAGTTGCAAGAAAGATTTTTTATTTTTCCCTTAAAGCTGTCATCACCTAGTGAAATGTTACCAGCTGGTCCTTTGACAGGGAGGTGGGAGGGGGGTTCATGATGGGGAAAACGTGTACACCCATGGCGGATTCATGCTGATGTATGGTAAAACCAATACAAAATTATAAAGTAATTAACCTCCAATTTAAATAAATAAATTTAAATTTAAAAAAAGAAAGAAACTAAACCATTGGTATTTCTCACCAGCACTACTGGGTCCCCACTTATGGTAGCAGAGAGACTGGTTTATTCTGGAAACCTCTGCTAGGCCTTAGATGCAGATTACTAGAATTTGCTTCCCTTCTGTCCTCAGGTGACGGAAACTGCCTCATGCACGCGGCTTCCCAGTACATGTGGGGTGTTCAGGACACAGACTTGGTCCTGAGGAAGGCGCTCTTCAGCACCCTCAAGGAGACGGACACACGCAACTTTAAATTCCGCTGGCAGCTGGAGTCTCTTAAGTCTCAGGAATTCGTGGAAACTGGGCTTTGCTACGACACCCGGGTATGTTGGGGTTCCTCCTCAAGCATCTATTGACAGAGCTCCATGGTGGGAAAACTGCACCTCCAACCAGTCCCTGCTGTCAGGGAGCATATGGTTTGCTGGGTCACGTGAACTTGGCTGAGCAGAGTCAGAGGAAAACACCAGAAACCTCCCGTGGGATGAACCCAAGGCCCTTGTCACTGCTGGGAGGCTCCCAGGCAGCATCTTCCCAGCTGGAGAGTCATTTTAGAATGATCTTTCTGATCACGGGTTTCCCTGTGGCATTTTGGCTGTTTGGGGGGTTTGATGACCCTCGCTTGCTTCTCTGAGCCCGCCAGTCAGATTCAGGGGGCGCCTCCCCATCTTCGGTCACAAGGCTGGGACCCTGTGCACAAGGAGCTCAGCGTGGTGCTTCAGCAGGAATTTTTCTGAAAGCCGGTGCTGTCCCCCTGCTCCTCTGCTTCTGAGTTTGCCTTGTAATGGGAAAAAGGAAAGGAAGAAAACCAAATTGGGGGGAAAATGGGTGATCATTTGAGTGATGATCTCAAGAAAGGGTAAAAGTAAGCTCAGTGATACCAGTGAATAATTATAGAGTGGAGCCAAAGTTGCTTTTTAATGCAGAGCGCATTCAATGGTTTCTTTCCTCTCCCCTTAGAATTGGACCGACGAGTGGGACAGCCTCGTCAAGATGGCATCCGCAGACACGCCTGCAGCCCGAGGTGGACTGCAGTATCATTCACTGGAAGAAATACACATATTTGTCCTTTGCAACATCCTCAGAAGGCCAATCATTGTCATTTCAGGTGAGATGCCTGCTGATGGCTTATCTGTATTTAGGTGCCTTTCAGCTTTAAGCCCTTAGCTCTTAGCGTGACCCAAGTTCCAGGCGACCATAGCTAAATGGACTCTCATGAAAGTCTCAGAGGGCCTTATCTTTTCTTTCTCTTTCCTTAAACAGACAAAATGCTGAGAAGTTTGGAATCAGGTTCCAATTTTGCGCCTCTGAAGGTGGGTGGGATTTACCTGCCTCTGCACTGGCCTGCACAGGAATGCTACAGACACCCAATTGTGCTCGGCTATGACAGCCAACACTTTGTACCCCTGGTGACCATGAAGGACAGTGGACCTGGTGAGAAAACCAAGCATCTATTCACATCTGTAACTGCTGGTGAATCCTGCCACACCCTGTTCTTACTGAACGTCAGGGTTTGCTCTTTGGCTCCTTTTTGAAAGCCTCATTTCAGTATATTAGTTTTATTTAAATATAGTATTCTGTCATTTGTTTGATTAGCAACAATAGTGCACTCACACTAATCATAATGCCCCCCCACCCCCTCTTGTTTTGTGTGTCATTTGGGACCGACTTTGAGCATGTTAGTGGCAAATAGGAGATAATGTCTATTACTGCCACCATTTCTTAATTAACCTGTAGTACAGTGCCTGGCCTGGGGCACGTAAATGTCTGGCAGGCTAGCTATTACTGTACTAGCTTAATGCGGAACTAATAGGGTACTTTATAAATGCTTTAGGTATAATATTTTATTTCATTTCATCTTCACAGCATCCATGTGGATGCTATAAGCACTGATAGCCTTTCTGTACCGATGAGGCACCTGAAGCTCAGAGAAGTTAAGTAACTTCCCTAATGTCACAGAGCTGGATAGTGGCAGAGTCAGAATCTGAACTCAGGTCAGTCTGAATCTAAAGTGCAGTAATTTAACCAGTAAGACCCGCTTTGGAGGCTGCTTTATATTCTGTGAACTTCCTGGAAACAGTATATTTTATATTAGAGTTTAGCACAGTTTGTTTCCCCATTTGATTTTGTGGCTAGATAATACTTTTCCATTCTGTAATTGTATCCTTTCTGCATTTTCAAAATGCAGTCGTTTTATATATATGACCTCACACAAAATCTTGTTTAGTAGAATCATTTTGCTTACGTGTTATTTCTTTTTCCCTCAGAAATCCGAGCTGTTCCACTTGTTAACAGAGAGCGAGGACGATTTGAAGACTTAAAAGTTCACTTTTTAACAGATCCTGAAAACGAGATGAAGGAAAAGCTCCTGAAAGAGTACTTGACGGTGGTAGAAATCCCCGTTCAGGGCTGGGACCATGGCACCACCCATTTAATTAATGCTGCAAAGTAAGCAGTTTGTTTTTGGCTCTATCCTGTGTCATCTTTAAGCTGCTTCTGCCTCAGAGACCAATAGTAAAGTTATTTGAAGCCAGTTTCCTCCAACGTGAAACAAATTTAGGGGCTTGTGTGTGTCAGAGACAATCAGCTTACGCGGCACTGACTTTGGTTTTCAAATGAAAACAAGGAATTTTTCCAGAGGATTGTCCTGTGTATCTGGATGCTTGGAAGCCAGGATTGTGGCTTCAAAAAGTGCGTTCACATCAAGGATACTTTTTTTTCTTTTAATTGCCCTAGTGCTAGACTAACAAGTGAAAATTCTTAGAAACAAAAGCCTCATTCTCCTGGCTTCTGGGTAAGGCAGACACATCACATGCAGGCTGGGCTGTAGAATGCGTTTCTGTAGCAGCCACATGAGTTGGCCACGTGGATCAGGGAGGAGAGACCCAGAGTGCGGGTTTATAGGTATCAAGATTGTAAACACTGGCTTGATGATAAAGAGAGGCCTGTTTCCTAGAACTTGAAGTGCACAACACCGAGAAGGCCTAAGCTAAACAATTTCTCAGCGTGGAGATGAACAAATTTCAGTGAGTCAGAAGTCAATACGGAGTGCCTGTGGGTGCATCCGCCTCTTAGTTACTGCTCATAGCAGTTAACGCTGATAGGCACCAGATGCACATTTAAAATTAATAGCAGCAAAATACAGAATGCAACCTTCCCGTATAGTTTGTGCTGGCAAGTAGACTTGTCCCAAATGATTACCCTGAAAAATGTTTCAGTAGAAATTTGATCTCTGAGAACTTAGATAGTAAAAGTAACTATTTCAAAGAGGAATAGAGTAAGTATAGAAGCAGTCCCCAAGTAACCCTTTCTTTAGCATTATCTGTAACTTGGGGTGGACCACAATTAATTAAATGAGACTGATTCTCAGAACAGTGATGTCTTCTCAGCATTACTGGACTATATTATGTTACAAGTGCAAACTATCACAGACTGCATTTCAGTGGATGGGTAGAACGCTATTGCCACAGTCCATATTTTCAGTTTGCTCTATGAGCCAATGATGTAAAATTGTGTGTGTGTATGTGTGAAGTCTCATATTTTTCCTTTTGTTCTTTAGGTTGGACGAAGCTAACTTACCCAAAGAAATAAACCTGGTAGATGATTACTTTGAACTTGTCCAGCACGAGTACAAGAAGTGGCAGGAAAACAATGAGCAGGGACGGAGAGACACACACCCCCAGAATCCTCTGGATCCTTCCATCCCCCAGCTTTCTCTCATGGAAATCAAATGTGAGACACCCAACTGCCCATTCTTCATGTCTGTGAACACCCAGCCTTTGTGCCACGAGTGCTCAGAAAGGCGGCAAAAGAACCAAACGAAAGTCCCAAAGCCCACCTCCAAGCCGGGCCCCGAGCTGCTCCCCGGCCTGGTGCTTGGGACCTCGCGGGGGGAGGTCTGGAGTCCTGCGGAGCCCGCCGGAGGCCCCCACTCAGCCCCTCCGACAGCACCCAGCCTCTTCCTCTTCAGTGAGACCACGGCCATGAAGTGCAGGAGCCCCGGCTGCCCCTTTACCCTCAACGTGCAGCACAACGGCTTCTGTGAGCGATGCCACAATGCGCGGCAGCTGCCAGCAGGCCACCCTGCAGACCCCACGCGGCTTCCTGACCCGGGCAAGTGCCGAGCCTGCCTCCAGGATGTCACCAGGACGTTTAATGGCATCTGCAGTACTTGCTTTAAAAGGACTACAGCCGAGGCTGCCCCGAACCTCAGCTCCAGTGGCTCCCTGTCCTGCCACCAGCGCTCCAAGTCTGACCCCTCACAGCTGGCCCAGAGCCTGTCCCCACACGCCTGCCGCAGAGCCGGGCCCGAGGCGCCCTCTGGTCAGCACTCCCCGGCCACACGGACTCCAGGGGACAGGATGGGGACCAGCAAGTGCAGGAAAGCGGGCTGCATGTACTTTGGGACCCCAGAGAACAAAGGCTTTTGCACGCTGTGTTTCATCGAGTACAGAGAAAATAAACGTGAGTGTGATGATGGGTTTCCTCTCCTCTGTTTAAAAACTCCTGAGTAGAAGGCTGTATGCCCCTTAACTTCAAGAAGGGAGCCCCTCTGGGCCATGGGGGAGAGTGTGGCTTGCCTGGGGGCAGAATCCCAGTGGTTCTTCCAGCATGCTTAGAAGTAAAAGTACCAAATAGCATGTTCCAGGACCCACACAGCTCTGTGCAGAGTTCAGAGAATTTGTTTTACAACGTCATGCAATGCAGTGTTTGTAAGGTAGAGTTCAAACAAGACTTCTTTTGAAACTCAAGCGAACTAGAGAAAATTCAAAATCTGAAGAGCAGTAACTGAAAAGAGGGCTTCCCTGGTTTCTCCAATGGTAAAGAATCCTCCTTCAATGTGGGAGACCTGGGTCTGATCCTTGGGTCAGGAAGATTCCCTGGAGAAGGAAATAGCTACCCACTCCAGTATTCGTGCCTAGAGAATTCTGTGGACAGAGGAGCCTGGTGGGCTACAGTCCATGGGGTCACAAAGAGCCTGACATGACTGAGCAACTAACACTTTAGGGCTTCCCTGGTCGCTCAGAGAGTAAAGCGTCTGCCTGCAATGCAGGAGACCCAGGTTCAATCCCTGGGTCAGGAAGATACCCTGGAGAAGGAAATGGCAACCCACTCCAGTATTCTTGCCTAGAGAATCCCATGGACAGAGGAGCCTCCCGGGCTACAGTCCATGAGGTCACAAAGTGTCAGACATGACTGAGCGGCTAACACACACAGACAGCTGGAAAGAGGGCGGTCTCCACTGACTACATAAGAATGCCTTTGTGGTTTTAGAAATATCAAATCTGAAAGAAGGATGGGCACTTAATGTCTCTGCTTGTTCTGTGGCTATGACCTACCCGTACAGCATGTTCCAAAGGGAGAGACTTGTAGAGTCAAAGATGTTTTAATTACAGTATTATTTTTGTTGTTTAGTTTGCTGAGTGTCTGAAAGGTTGCTCTCCTAGAGTGCAACCGGCCTAATCTGTGTCAGAAAACTGTCCTTCTGCTGGGTGGCCCATACGTGTTCCTGATGAGCCTCCACTCTCTTGCAGATTTAGTCACTGCCTCCGGGAAAGCCAGTCCCACAGCCTCCAGGTTCCAGAACGCAGTCCCCTGCCTGGGCAGGGAATGTGGTGCCCTTGGTAGCACCGTGTTTGAAGGATACTGTCAGAAGTGTTTCATTGAAGCTCAGAATCAGAGATTCCATGAAGCAAAAAGGACTGAAGAGCAGCTGGTGAGACCTCTTGAGGGACTTCCCCCTCTCCTGCAGGCCCGGCCTCCTTCCCGGGGTGATAAGCGGGCTTTTCTCCCTGCCGAGTTCCAGGGAAAAACCAGGGGAAAAGTCAGCCTGGCCCCCAGGCTTGGACGTGCAGCAGTTCCTATTGATTTTCATGGCCTAAGTTTACTTTTGAATTCATTTGAAGAAGCAAATGAAACTAGCCATGGAATAAAACCCATGAAAGCCTCTGAGAAGCCAGATGGTGATCAGAGACTTCTTGGATTTGTAGCAGAAGTACAGACCTCTTAGTGGCCAGCAGGCTTTCTTAACTAATAACTAATCCTCTGTCATGAGATCCAAGGAGGAAGCAGATCGCCCCAGGTGCCTCCACTTACTGGCCAAAAGAAAGCAAGCATTTACTGACAGATGCCTTGCCTATTGGTTGTTGGATGGTAGAGAATCTGTCTGAGTGAGGATAGCTTAGTATTCACTCAATTACTATTCATACGATTACTATTCACTCAAACAGAAGCTGGCCTCTGTGTTAGGGTTGGTGGTTCCCCTGGGCCTCCCTGGGGCCAAGGTCTGATTTCATGGGATGGGAAAAAGCGGTCCTTGGAGACTCCAGTCCACAGGCTGCCACCTGTCCCCTTGCCCAGGCGGATGCCCCTCCCCTTACCGGGCCCTTTGTAGAACCCACACTGTCAGTTGAACAGGGCGCCGTGTTCTCCCTGCAATGCATGATGACAGTTCTCTCTGCTCTCTCCACCCAGAGGTCAAGCCAGCGCAGAGACTTGCCCCGAGCCTCACAGAGCGCCTCCAGGTCCAAGTGTGCACGGGCCACCTGCCGGAATGTGCTGGCCTGCTGCAGCCAGGAGCTCTGCATGGAGTGCCAGCACCTCGGCCAGCGAGCAGGCACCAGCGCCCGTCGGCCAGAGCACACCCCCGAGGAGCCCCCAACGCAGCGCTGCCGGGCCCCCGCCTGCGACCACTTTGGCAACGCCAAGTGCAATGGCTACTGCAATGAGTGCTTTCAGTTCAAGCAGATGTACGGCTAACCCAACCCAGGGGGCCAACCCCAGGCCCGGAAGGGCCTAGAGCCTTAGCCCGTGGAGTGCCACTCTCTCTCGGTGCCCCGGTGCCACTCCTGAGGCCCCTACCGTGCAGGGTGGGCCTGGGCTGTCTGTAAGCGGGGGACGAAAGAACCGCTCGGTCACCGGCCAGGAATCTGAGCAAAGCGTGTGACAGGTTGCAGGTTGCACGGGGTCAGCCCGGAGCTGCTGCTTCTCCTCCCCTTCCAAGCAGAAGGCTGGGAACCTCCAAGCCAGGACTGCCCCACCATCTTTAGAGAAAAGGGAAAAGACGCAGGATCCAGCTGGACTGGGAAACCCGGAGCCAGTCCCCTGCCCTCCCTCAGCGTCTCTCGGAGACCGGGAGCTAAGGCCTCAGGGCCCGCAGGCCCTCTGCTGGAAACTCAGGAAGCTCAGGGAGCACGGGCAGACTCAGGGCGTCAGTCGGTCAGGGTTTCTCCCTACCGGCCTCGCTCCTCTCCCACGGACACGGCAGAAGCAGAACCATCCACGGACTGTGATGCTGAAGCTGCACACATTCATAAAGAAAAGCAAACCAGCTGCTCTTTACAATACGCACCTTCCAAGACTCCGAACATCTTAGCGGGCAGATGTGTAACTCTTGGTTACAGCTGTCTTTACTTCTAAAGTTAACTCGAACTGAGGTGTGCATACATTGTGTACATATATCACGGCCCCTTATATTCTGTATGAGGGAAATTTTTTTTTTTTTGGTCATGTTGAGATGCTGCCCTAGAAGTTTTAAGTAAGAGGACTAATAATAATAACCTATTTTCTGGTTGTTGTTGGGGCAGGCACCTCTCATAGACACAGCTTGCATGAACTCCACCGGCTGCTCTGTGAAATGGGAATTCCTGTGTAAATCACTTTATTTATTTTATTACAAACTTTAAGGTTATTTAAGTGAAGATGTTTCTTCTGGTCTTCAGAAAATGCTGTAGGGTCCTCTTGAGATAACATAAGACTGACTATCAGAAGCAGGCAAGTTCCTGATCACGGTGGGGGAGTCGGCCTTCTCCATGTACTCTGCTTGCCTTCCCTAGGAAAGAAACAGTCTCTTCCACAGTAAATCCATTGAAATCTCACGCTTTCTCGTGAGACTTCTGGCCAGAGCCACTTCCCAGCCCTTCAGTGAGAAACCATTCTCCAGAGTGTATAAATGGTTCTGTGTATCCTACCTCCTCAGAGAGACGATTGGGAAGGAGCAGAGATGAGATCAGGGAAGGTCACGAGGAAAGACGTTGCCTTTGACGAAGGGTTTGTTTGCTGTGTTAATGCTGTGTCCTGGGGTGCAGGGCAGTGACCTCGCAGCCAGCTTAGCATTGGAACAGCACAACCTTGTAACCATGAGTATGAGGAAACCTCTCTCTGTCCTTGGCCTGCAGCTTCTCTGTGTGTTTTGTGTTACTGTCATACTTGTGCTAGGAAAAAAAAAAAAAAGAAGGGAAGCACATTGTCCCCAGAAGTAAAGGCTGCTATTTTTTGTTGGTGGTCTGGACTTATGACCTGAAAATCTTGGCAATCTGTACCTAATGCTCCATAGCCTTTACTGGTCTGACATGATGTGTTTTCCTCTTGAGAATCCATACACCTGTTCCCTTGGCATATCCCTTTATGTCTTTCTAAAGATTTCAAATAAACGTCAGTGTTTTCATTTAGTTCTTTTAAAGTTTCTATTTTAATATTTTATGTGTATCAGTTTTTCATTCTTAATGTGAATAAATGGAATTTATTTATGCTTATTATACAAAACATTTGAAATTTGCACATTTAATTGTCTCTAATAGAAAACCGTTGACTCTCCTCTATTGGCTTTCTTCAAGTTTTCCTAAATTTAAATGTAACTTTTCACAAAAGTCAAAATTAAAAAGTAAATTATTTAATAGCAAATTCGGGTGTTTTCTATTTATGAATGATGAAAGAAAAGGGCCCCCCCATATTAAGACCACGCTTCCCAAACAGTTGTTTTAATGTGCACTGGTCAGGGGGTACATCTCTCTCACTCATAGGTAGTAAGAGAACCTGCTCTTAAGGGTGAGGCCTCTGGTTTAACAGGGAAGACACTGAGACCCAGAGGGGAGGGGGGCAGGACCTGCCAGTGCCTGTTCCCATGAGATGCTAGGTCCCTGTGCTCCTACGAAGGCTCCTGCCTTCAGCCTTGCTGAAGTGCAGAGAGTGCAGACGAGGGAGGAGCAGAGAGAGAAAAGGAAAGAAGGAGTGTAAGACTCCTGGGTCAGATCTCAGAAGAGGTGACCTACGGCTGTGATGCCCGTGAGGACTGGTGACCCCGGTGTCCTGGGAGACTATAAATGGCCCAGTCTTCCACCCAATACAAGTATGCCCATAGAATATCAATGCTGAANGAAGGAGTGTAAGACTCCTGGGTCAGATCTCAGAAGAGGTGACCTACGGCTGTGATGCCCGTGAGGACTGGTGACCCCGGTGTCCTGGGAGATTATAAATGGCCCAGTCTTCCACCCAATACAAGTATGCCCATAGAATATCAATGCTGAAGAACTGTGCAGCTCCTGGAATCTTTTTTTTTTTTTTAAAGCTCCTCAGGAGATTCTGATCATCAGCCATATTTTAGAATCATGCCTTTAAAGAAATATTTATAATATTTTTAAACTTACTGTGGGAAATTTTAACATATGAGAAGTATGTTGTTGAGAGTACAAAGTAGTTGAGAGCATTATGAACCCTCATATGTCCATCCAGTTTCAACAATCAACACCTTGCCAAATTTGTTTCATTTGTCACCTCTTTTTTTTTAACTATTTCAAAGCAAATTTCAGATACTGTGTTCTCACACTCACCAATATATCAAGCATATATCTCTAATCTATAAAATTATGTTCTTTTTACTATAACCACCATTACTACCTCTGGCTAAATTACTTTTAATAACATCCAATCCTAAGTGTGTCTTCTATAATAATTTCACAGATTGTCCACTATACAGAATCCTATTGCTTTGGGTTACTAACATTTCTTAAGACTCTTTTATTCTTTAACACTCCCTCTTTAAAATGTCATGCTATTTGTTAAGGCAATTAGGTCATTCGTTCTGTAGCACAGCTCACATTCTGGATTTGGTGTTTTGCTTTCTTCTGGTGTCATTTCACTTATTTTTCAAGACTTCTTAGTAGATTCTGGTTCAATCAGACAAGAATTGTTAACAGCGATGCTGTGTGTATCCCAGCCTGTCTGAGCTCTATGAATGCTTATCCAGAGGAATCACAAAGCCTCAAATCGACCTCTCTTCTTTTTCTCCATTCTTCCTCCATCTCTCACCTGGCATTAAAAATTACAATCCTTCCATCAGCATGATGAATATAAGCATTTGACCATAAGTCATCAGGATTTCTAAAATAGGAAGTGACTTATAGTTAGCAAATTGTCTGACTCAGAGAAATGGCACACAGACTCAAATAGGGCAGGTTTGGAGGGCAGCGAGGGAGCCACTTGGGGTACATTCCAGTCCGGAGCAATAGATGGACCTTGGGTTTGGCAGCCCTATAAAGCCTGTACACAGTTTTCTATTGGAGTGTATACACTATTTTTCTGAAGCAGAAACAGAGGCTTTCTTCAAAATCTCAAAGAAATTGATGACTTTCCAAAAACACAAAGGACCTAGGCCTAGAGGGCTGAGAAAATAAGACTTGGAAGGAACAAGCTTTGCTTCAGCTTGCCCAGCTCCTTCCTTCTAATACTGTGGAATGTCACCTTCATACCACACACAGGTGGAAGCTCAGATCACCCACACCTGAGCTCATAATATTTATCCCTGCCCTCTTCCTCCTATGCTCAGGGAAGGGCATTAGCAGCTTCCAAGCTACCTCTAGATTTTGCCCCCTCCTCCCACATCCAAACTTCTGTGAAGTGTGTCTCTGAAACACCTATCAAATCCATACTTCCTTCCCTTTCCTTCTGCTGCTCCAGCTTGGGCCCCAGCCACCGGCTGTCTTTTTTTTTCTAAAATGTGCCTAGCCTCCCCTTTCTAGCCACTCTCTTACTAGTTATTTATGCTTTTAAATCACAGACCTGATGATGCTTCTCCTTTAATTAAAACTCCCCAGTGGCTTTCCACTGCTCCTAAAGCCGAGTGCTTGTGGCCAGGAGATGCAGAAAAAAAATAGGAAACCTCTGAGCTCATTTTGCTGATATTTGATATATGAGTTACTACTGGTGTTCTCCCATTGTCAGCATCAGGGGACCACTCATCCAAGCAGTCCCGAAGCAACTGAAGATTGCTCAGCTGAGAGGGGATAACAAGGGTGGCTTCATTCACTGACTTCCTGCATCTTGATACAAATAAAATTGGACCTATCCCTCGTTACATGATGTTACCAAAACTGGTGTACCTGTTTCACCTGGATACTTTCTTACCTGCACATTTAAACTCAGAAACCAAATATTCTAGGTTGGTTAAAACCTATCCAAATGAAGAGTTTCAGGGGGTTTTGAGGAGACCCGGGTTCGATCCCTGGGTCGGGAAGATCCCCTGGAGAAGGAAATGGCAATCCACTCCAGTATTCTTGCTCGGATTTTTTTTTTCTTTCTCTCCATCTTCTTTTGTTCTTTTATCTTCTGCAGGTATGTTATAAACATATTTTTGGATCTCATGGAGTCCCTGACAGAGTCTTAAGGACTCCCAGAGACCACCAAGACCACACATGAAAAACCTCTGCTTTAGAGCAACAATTTTTTTAACTTCTTATTTTTTAATTGGGGTATAGCCAATTAACAATGCTGTGATAGTTTCAGGGGAACAGGAAAGGCGCTCACCCATACATATATGGGTATCCATTCTCCTCCAAACTCCCCTCCCATCCAGGCAGCCACTTAACATCGAGCAGAATTCCATGTGCTATACAGTAGGTCCTTGTCAGAACAGTTCTTTACCAAGGGTTCCCACCACACCAGTAACACCTGCAGAAAGGTTTTGAGGATTCCAGTGTCCATGCCCTGCCCCCCGCTGGGAGTTAGCTGCATGCAATTGTCCCTCTGTGTGCTCAGGGGATTGGTTCCAGGACTCCAGCAGATACCAAAATCCAGGATGCTCAAATTCCTTATATAGAGTCCTACAGTCAGTGTCCTTATCTATGGACACAGAACCTGTGAAGGGAGGGCCAACCGCAGTGCAGGGCAGGATCTGGGCAGAAAGGACTGCACCAAGGCCTGGTTTAGAAGATCCTCTCTAAGCAGTGGACTCTGTGTTTTTTTTTTTTTTTTTTTTACTATGTGCCCTCATAAACAATTTTTGAGCAGGTACTTCCATTATATGTAAATTTGTTTTTTTAATAAATTATATATATTTATTACTATATCAATATAGCCTGTGCTTTGTGAAACATTCAAAAGATTAAGAGCTAAAAACTAAGTCAAAGAAATCCTACCACTTTCCTACCACACCCCCAGGGAATCCTCTGCACACACTTTGGAGACAGCTGTCAGCTGCCAGAGAACATTCTGCAGAGGTCTCTACCTCCCTGCCTTTTCTTGGCAAGTCTCTCCGGATGCCCTTCCCTCCTTCACTCCCCTCAGCCTTCTCCATCAGAAGCTGGCAGAGTTCCTGTCTTCTCTTCCATATGAGACCACGTATCATGAAAAGAACCTAATACTTTGTTTAAATTAAAAAATTTAGGTTCAAACCCTGGCCCTATTGCCTATTAGTTATATGGACTTGTAGTTAGTTATACGGACTTGAGCTGGTTAGTTATATGGACTTATAATTAGTTATACGGACTTGAGCAAATTACATCATGTTTCTGAGTCTCAGATTTCTCATCTGTATGAAACTCATTAATGTTTTTAAACATATATTAGGGAACGTTTTCCCCTTTTCTGTCAATAATCAAATTAATGGTTCTCAACCCTGGAGATATTAGAATCACACAGATGACTTTTTCCTTTCTCTTTTGGAGTGTAATTGCTTTATGACACTGTATTAGTTTCTGCTGTGTAGTGAAGTGAATCGACTACATGTATGCATATATCTCTCCTTCTTAGACCTCCCTCGCACCACCACCCACCCAGGCCCCATCCCACCCATCTAGGTCCTCACAGAGCACTGAGCTGAGCTCCCTGCATTCTATCACAGTTTCCCACTGGTTATCTATTTTACATATAGTAGGATGGCGGAGCCTGGTGGGCTGCCGTCTATGGAGTCGCACAGAGTCAGACACGACTGAAGCGACTTAGCAGCAGCAGCAGCAGCGTATATATGTCAATGTGCATGCACGCTCAGTCGCTCAGTCATGTCCGACTCTTTGCGACCCCATGGACTGTAGCCCACCAGGCTCCTCTTTTCCACAGGATTTCCCAGGCAAGAATACTGGAGTGGGTTGCCATTCTCTACTCTAGGGGATCTTCCCAAGCCAGGGATTGAACCCATGGCTCCTGCATTGGCAGACAGATTCTTTATACCTGTGCCACCTAATACTATTCTCCCAGTTTTTCCCACCCTCTCCTTTCCTTCTGTGTCCAAGGCAATGACCAAATATTCCCACCCTTAATTGGCCTGGGAGGGCACTCTCCTCCAGGTTTTGAACTTTTTAAAGTTCAGGTGAATCTAATATAAGGCCAGGAGGTGGAATCACTAGTAGCCAAGAGTCCCATTTCCATAGATGCAATAAGAGAAAAGGCCCACAAGTGCAGTGTGTACCTGGGGCAGCTGGAGAGGATGGTGCCTCCTTTCAGGTGAGGCCTCTGTACCCCTACTCGGAGGCACTTATTATCATGGAGTGTCTTTGGCATAAAGTGTCATCTTCCAGAGACAATGTCACATTAACCAAGATCAGGGATAATGTTACTGCACTGATAATTTGTGTGAGAACAATTCACTACCAAAAGCATACAAACACTTGCGCCTCTGGTCAAGGCATCTCCTTCTCAGAGAATCACTCTGTGGGAATTGTCATTATCAGGAGGCCTGGGGAGCTGGAGTCAGAACCAGGGGAGCTAGTCACTGGCGTCCTGCCACGATGTACTCTGCTGAGTGTAGGAATCTACCAATCTCCAGGTCCCTGACAGGTTGAGTCATCATTCTGTACACAGCAGACGCTCCCCACGCTGCTGTCTCCTGCATATGGAGCTTGGATGGACTGCCTCCAATTTTGAGACGCTGCCTGTTCTTTGCAACACCCCCTCACCCCTCCTTCTGATTGATCCACTTTCCTCTAGTCATGTCAACACCTTCCATCAGGCCACAGTCTGTCTCTTCTGGTGACTTGTACTTTTCTGAGTTGCCTTTTTATTGAACATCCAGAGGGATATCTGATTTCTAAGATATAACCCCTTTCAGTTCCTATCTAGTTATCTTGGGTTAAAAGGTGGTAATTTGGAAAATCCTTAGAATTTGTTAGAATGAGATTTGACATGATATTTTCAAATATTTTTGTAGTACTCTATTGTATTCAAAATGGTATCCAGTTGTCAGTCTACACAGGAAGCAAAGTAAGAGAAGGCATCATTTACAGCATGAGGAATTGTAGCAAACACAAGCATGGATTTCCTAATACTAAGAACGTGGAGCCCTGAAACGACTTAGAGTTGGAATAAATCTCTCTCTCTCTGTCCTCTCTCACCTCCAACCTGCCTCCTGCCTTTAAAACAGTGCTCATCTATTTAGTTGTAGTCTAACATCTTCCAGTCCTATAATTCAGTGAAAGCCTGCTCAGATTTTAAGGGACTTGGACTTCATTCAAATTCTTGCCCCTGAAATCCTCCAGGGCAGGGAGATTTCACATGCCCTCTCACCAGCAGTTTGATGAAGGTGAAATCAATGAAAATGTTGACTGAATGTTGAATTAGTTTCACAAACACATAACGCTTCTCTGTGAATTCCAGTTTTATAGTTAGATTTTCCAGTAGAATAATGAGTCAGAAAATAGGAAGTAGCTAGCACTTCATACTTTTCATGATTATCTTGAGCAAACTTTAACTAAAAGTGGTTAGATATAACAACCTGGTGATTGTTTTATGCCTTCTTGAGGATTTCAAGTTATCATCCGATGTGTGGGTTTAAAGCAGGCACTTAAGAAAATATACTAGCTACCTGTTCCCCAGTTTTCAAAGTATTATGTGTTCTAACTTATGCCTAAAGTTTTATTTTATTTAAAACACCATATTCAGAATGGAGAATATTTTCAAAATAGGAAACTGATATTTTTATCTGAGATTGAGACTTATAGCTTTCAAATACTCATAAACAGATTGGAAAAGAAAGCATACAAAATTATGTCTGGTAAAAAATATATTAAATAAATAGGTATTTTAAAGGAACAGTCTTTTTCACAGGAAAAAGCTGAAGTTGTTTGGACAAGTGGAAAGGAAATTATTGACACAGAGGTTTCTGAATCTGCAAAAGCACCAGCCCCGTTGGCCCAGCAGAAGCTACACACACCCTTAGAGGCAGCAGAATAGTTTGTGGGTCTGTGGAAAATGTACCACAATTATTTAACCAAAGACTCTGGATCAGGAAGATCCCCTGGAGAAGGGAATGGCAACCTACTCCAGTGTTCTTGCCTGGAAAATTCCATGGACAGAGGCACCTGGTGGGCTGCCATCTATGGGGTCACACAGAGTTGGACACGACTGAAGCGACTTAGCAGCAGCAGCAGCAGCAAACCATTCTATGCAGTGAAGCCAGTGGGGTTTTTATAAAAGTCCATCTAATCATGTTCCCCCCTTCAGGACTGTGCAACATCCTAGACCAGAAGGATTTTAGGAGCAAAGACTTGAATGAAACTTGGAGTCCCTGAACTCTGAGCAGAATTTCACTGAACCAAGTCATGTTCAGTTCAGTTCAGTAGCCCACTTGACTTCACATTCCAAGATGTCTGGCTCTAGATGAGTGATCACATCATCATGATTATCTGGGTCGTGAAGATCTTTTGTGTACAGTTCTTCTGTGTATTCTTGCCACCTCTTCTTAATATCTTCTGCTTCTGTTAGGTCCATACCATTTCTGTCCTTTATCGAGCCCATCCTTGCATGAAATGTTCCCTTGGTATCTCTAATTTTCTTGAAGAGATCTCTAGTCTTTCCCATTCTGTTCTTTTCCTCTATTTCTTTGCATTGATGCTGAAGTAGCCGTGAAGAGATACCCCACACCCAAGTCATGTTAGACCTGCAGAAATGCAGTGCAGAGCTTCCCTTGATGATCTGTGCTTAGTGTGAGCCATGTTCTCACATGGGGTCTGGCCCTAGATCAGAAGAAATTTAAGGTATGATTCTCAAATGCCCTTCACTTTCACTGGTTTCCCTCCCACTAACTGTACTGTATCTGATACTTATCCCTTTTGAGGTTAAAGTATTGTCCTAGGAGGCTTAAAATATTAATCTTTCATACTGAAGAGTTGACTGCCTCCTGAGATGAATTGTAAGGTCAGTTCAAAATGGAGGTTAGTCATTGCCAGCCCTATCAAGTGGAAAGAATAGCTAAATAAAAGGCAAAAGGTCTGTGTTCAAGTCCTAAAGAAATCACTTATTAACCATGTAAACATAAAGAAGTCATTTGACTTCTTAAAGTCAATTTCTTCTTCAAGAAACAGAAATTTAACAAGCATCTCATGAGTTATTTTAAGATTTAAAACTAGAATAGGAAAATGGATGTGAAAATATTTTTCTAAACTATAAATATTGTGAAGGTCAGAACCCAAGAAGGTTTACCTGAAGAGTCTGCCAGTACCTTACAGCAAAGAGGAGATGAGGATAGGAAAAAAGAAGCCGGAATTTATGAGAATAGAACTATACCTGGCTATAGAACTGAGTCCTAGGATGGATGGTCAGATTTTCAAGTTATAGTGTCCACAGGGGCATAGTAAACTTGATCTAGTATCAATATCTAAAAGGTCCAGTTTGGAGCAAAATGGACTGCCCAAGCAGTGGTGATTTTCAGAATCAGACACTTGGCAGGGTTGATGGGCTCTGTTTTGGCATGATATCACAGCAGAAGTTCCAAGTCCAGACAGTAGTATCACTCACTTCGTTGCTTGGCACAGAGTAGGCAATCAATATATTTTTATTAACTTGACCAGCTGACTAGTAGAATAAATGAATAAATGTCTGGCAATAGGAAAGCATGTTGCCAAGGCCCCAGAAAAGCTGAGTCCAGTTCATAACCTGGTTCCAGACCCACATGGGAAATATCAGTGTTAATCAGGACAAGCTGTCCAGCGACATGGGCTGAGCAAGCTCAATGCTGGCCAGAAGGAAGAGAAGGGATACAGCTTAGTGGGCTGAAGATGTGGATGTGAGGCCCACCCCATGCACAGCGGTATGGCTCTAACAGAAATTCAAAACCACACCTTTGGGTAGAGTTGAGGCATCTGTGTTGGTCAGACCATCAGGATTAGGACTAGGATGGAGCTAAGAACTGGCAGGTGCATGAACTTACCAGGAAGTAAAATTATACATTCATATATTTTCATACTGAGTTTTTAAACATTAACTACTTACCTAAACACAATGAAAATTTCACTCTGGGATCCACAGCCTGTTTAATATGGATTCATTTTAATAGTTATCTTAATATACAGCTGCGAAAATGTCTGTTTTTTTAAGAAAACCTGGGAAATGCTAATGAAATAATGAAAGAAGTAGATAAACAGGCTATGTTCCTATGCTCACAATTCTGTGTGTGTGCACGTTCAACAAAATAAATCTACCCTCTGTTACCATCACACGCCCATCCTAAAAGGCACTGAAGTTTGTAAATATCAATAAAGTCCAGTATAGTATCTATCTTTAAATGTGATATAAAATCATAAGACTTTTTTGTCCATTTACCCCAGTTCCAGGGATGGCTGGGAAAGAATGAAACGTATGAGACAAGGAGCTCAGGGCCGGTGCACTGGAATGACCCTGAGGGATGGGATGGGGAGCGAGGTGGCGGGGGCAGGGGGGGTTCAGGATAGGGGACACATACACCCATGGCTGATTCATGTCAATGTATGGCAAAAACCACTACAATATTGTAAAGTAATTAGCCTCCAATTAAAATTAATGAATTTTAAAAAAAAGAATGAAATCAACCAACCTAGAAAAGGATACCCCTCCACAAACTCACCATACATTTAAGTCTGAGGGCTTTTGGCAACAGATTCCCAGAAAACTGTTCAGCTGACCCAGAGATTAACCCATTTATAAATGCATCCAGTTGTCACTGAGTATGCTTTTTGTTCATTTAGTGAATACTGGCCTAATGCAAATCTCTATGTAGTGAAAAATAAAGGACCCATTTAATCCTCCCCCCCAAAAAAAGAATGAAATGCACAAAGATTAAATTTCAGTTGTCTTCTTTAAGTAAATGTTAACACTGTCAAGAAAAGGTCAGGGCCAATTTTCTTAAGAGTGGGGACACATTTGTAACTGGAAAGCAGAGTCTATGTTCAACTAATTTACACTAGCTTTGGTGAAATGCACTTAATAGATATGGTCATATTGATGTGTGATGTTAAAATCCAATGCAGAGTTTTTCCAGAGAAGATAGGAAGGAGGTGAAGTGGTTTCTTATTGCCATTCTGGGCACCAGGACCCAAGCTCTCCTCCTCAAAAGGTGACAGTTGACTAAACACCTTATGGCCGTGAGTCATACCTGGGGTTCCCTTAGTCCTTTGTGAGTGAGAAGCTTGGGGCACTTTCTAGAGTGTTCTATCATGGGCTGGAGAATAATAGTGAATTTCAAGTGATCCCAGAGAGGCATTTTGAAGATTCGCTCATTCTCTGCTACAAGAGACAACCAGCTCATGTAATTATCTTTAGAGCTGTGTTGTCAATACAATAATTCACCCTCCTTAGGTTAGAGCATCCTGTGAGGTATTAGCACAAAGTGTTAATTTTACTCCGATGGTCCAGAGGCATCCACACTGCCTGTTAGTGGGAAGCTCGCCCACTAGAAACAAATCTCCAGTGAATGGCATGCTAAGAATGTCACTGGAGGGCTGAAAATAGGACATCTCAGAGTCCTCAGGCTCACGACAGGGGAACAAGGTCTCCTCTGGGTGGTTATGTGACTGTAGGTAAGACTCGGGTTTTGAAAATCCAGAAAACAGACAAGGGGATTGGAAATTTAATTTATTATTAGACTGTGATGTTAGAAATGTGTAGGACAGGAAAGTCAGCCCAGTACCCTGGAGTTCCCATGCAGTCTGTGGATTTTAAGAGGCACTTCCCAGAAGGTTCAGGTACCACACATGCCCCCTGCAAGGCCACTGTGGAAAAACTCACTGCTCTTCTGATGCCCGAGGGGCTATGCTGCCAGCTCCTCAGTCACGGGAGGTGCCTCATTCTAAGCCCAGATAAGGCAGTTACATTGAAACTATTGCATCACCTTGCTGCAGTCAAGCATGATTAAATAGATATGCTGGAAAGACAGAGGAAGGAGGCTGGCTGATCACAAAGTCGAAGGAGTGTCATTTATGGTAAAACACCTTTTTCCTTTAGTTTGTAGTAAAACCAGTCGCAGGTGGTAGTAATTGCTACACTACGATTTTAGTAATGGTTTGATTTCTACATTTCTAGATAGTGTTTCCTATTCTTTTTTCTTTTTTCTCTTTACATGACCTTAAAGAAACCTGAATCAAGTTTTGACAGAGGACGGGTAGAGGGGACATGGAGTATGAGAGTCACTTATGTTCCAGTGTTAATTTTCAAAAACTCCAGATGTCTAATACTGAAAGCCAGTCCAGAGCGCACAGAGTTAAAGAACTCGCTGCCTACCCTTCCTTGGGCTGTGGGGCTGAATCACACTGGGGAAGGAAAGTCTGTCTCACAGAATTATTAATTCACTACTGTGATTTCTTTCTCTGTTGCTAACGGGGAGCTGGGGGAAGGGTGTGGGAAGTCGAGTGGGCAGCCAGTGTGACATTTGTCTTGGTTCCTTGCGATTGGAGGAAATTCTGTCTTCTTTTGGTTCAGAAATTTTAGCAGTATAACTTTTCTGTTGTCCTTTAAATGTTTGGCTTTTATCAATGGAAGCGACCCCAAGCCCACTTCTCTGAGGTTGTAAAAATATATATATATCAAATGATGTCATTCAGATGAAGGACAGATGCTGGACAGGAAAACCTAGCCCCACAGGAGCCGGGTCCTAACCTGCCCCTAAAGCCTTGTGTAATTTAAGGCAGTACTTGTCAAGGGAGTCTAATCAGATCTGTCACCTTCACTCTCTTTTTTGAACTTCAGCTCAATTTTCTATTTTATCTTCTTTTGATGAGAATTGAACATGAATATGAATGATCTTCAATGCCAGTTCTCTGAAGACTCGTAGTCACTAAGAGGTAATCATTTAGTGACCGACTGTCACTAAGATGCTAGACCAATTACAAGTGCCATGTAAATAAATGTCCCTTACAAAATAGGCTGCAAGAAGCTTTAGACAATGTGCAGCAGCTCTTTTGAGTTATTTGGATAAAACAATCTCAAACTTGGGTGTAATATTATAAATAATTCACTAATTTAATATTAACAGAAGCACTAATAAGCCTTAATTTAATAACTATCCATTTTGTTACTGTTCTTTAGACCTTATGTGAAAGTGAAAGTGAAGTCGCTCAGTCGTGTCTGACTCTTTGAGACCCCATGGACTGTAGCCTACCAGGCTTCTCAGTCCATGGGATTTTCCAGGCAAGAGTACTGGAGTGGGTTGCCATTCCCTTCTCCAGGGGATCTTCCCTACCCAGGGATTGAGCCCGGGTCTCCTGCCTTGTAGGCACACACTTTATCCTCTAAGCCACCAGGGAAGCCCTTAGACCTTATACATATGTTCTAAATATGCTTTTTTTTGGAGTAAATGTTTATTTACAGTTTTTTGTTCAAGAACTTCAATCACTAAGTTGTGTCTGACTCGCCAGTACACAAACACTGAAAATTAATTAGTGCTTAATGAGCACGAATTTAATATAACCTCAGTATATTTCATTTCAAAAGACTGATTGTAATTTCTATTTGTTTATTTCTAAGAAATTTCTTTCATTTTAAAAGAACTTGTAATATATTTGGATAATAAATAAAATGGATAAATAAAAGTACATATATTGTATACTCATTATATGGCAGTCCATGAGCTGGGCTTAAAAAACATTTATTTAATCTTAACAAAATCTTATTAGTTAGGTGTTATTCCCATTTGACAAACAAGAAAACTAAGGCTCAGAAATGTCACACAGCCAAGTTTAAAAATGTGGTTTGTCTATCTCAAAAGAGGAATGCTATACTAAGAGGAATGTCTAATATCTTTCTCTCATTTTCAGTGTCTGTATTCTGGGGGACTACAGTCCATGCATGGGGTTGCAAAAGAGTTGGACACAACTTAGTGACTAAAACAACATTCTTTAACAAAAAAAACTGTAAATAAATACCTACCGCAAAAAAAACATATTTACAACATATATATAAGATCTAAAGAACAGTAATAAAATGGATAATTGTATATCCACCCCTGTGCTTAAGAAATCAGACATGGACAACAATTTCAAAATTCTTTATTCCCTTCCCCCGTCCTATTTTTCTCCATCATTCCAAAAAACTGATGATTTCATGCACAGTCTGGAGCCATTTTCCCAATTAGAAAGTAGGCATCCTGAGAAAAGCACTGTGCTTTCTTATTTATTATAGCTTTACGATTCTTTCATTTTTCATCCCAGTTTTACCACTTATGAATTCATCCCCAAACAATGTGTTGCTTTATTTTGCTTCGATTTGAACTTTATAAAATTAGTCTTTTGTAACTCACTCTCGTCATTCAAAATGCTCTATGCTGATAAGAATGGTGTGCAGTTCTTCATCTTCACTGCTGCACAGTATTCAGTTGTAGGAAAATACCTCATCTAGTTACCCAGTCTCTTGTTTACCTGCATCTGTGTTGTTTCTGGGTTTTGCTGTTACAAAAATAGTGACATTCTTGTCCACATCTCTTTGTGTTCAGTTCAGTTCAGTCGCTCAGTCGTGTCCGACTCTTTGCGACCCCGTGAATCTCTTAGTGCACACATGCCATGAATGTATATAGAGGAGTAAAACTGGCAGGTTGAAGGGCATGTGAATGTTCAATCTTATACAATGATGCCAAGTATTTTTTTAATATTTTGAAAAAAATTTTACAAATACTTACAGTATTTTAAATGCTCCATTTAAAAAGTTTCATTTTTCCACATTGTCATCCATGCTGGATGTCATTTAAAGAGCTTTTGACTTTTGCCAGACTGATAGGTCTGAAATGATAGCCCATTCTAAATTTGGAATAAATTTGCCTGATTACTAATGAATTTGAAATTCTTTTCATATACTTATTAATCATTTGAGTTTGCTGTTCTGTGACAAGTCTGCTCATATGTTTTGCTCATTTCCTCAATGATTTTCTATTGTTTTATTTGCCATTTTCTTTTTAATTTGTAGGTTGCCTTTATGTATTCATATATGTTGCAAATATCTTCTCCAAATTTGGGGCTGGATTTTCACAAAGAGAAAGTCTATTTTTTTTTTTAATTTTATTTTTACTTTATTTTACTTTACAATACCGTATTGGTTTTGCCATACATTGACATGAATCCACCATGGATGTATACGAGCTCCCAATCCTGAACCCTCCTCCCACCTCCCACCCCATATCCTCTCTCTAGATCATCCCCGTGCACCAACCCCAAGCATCCTGTATCCTGTATCGAACATAGGCTGGTGCTTCGTTTCTTACATGATAGAATACATGTTTCAATGCCATTCTCCCAAATCATCCCACCTTCTCCCTCTCCCACAGAGTCCGAAAGTCTGTTCTATACATCTGTGTCTCTTTTGCTGTCTCGCATACAGGGTCATCATTGCCATCTTTCTAAATTCCATATATATGTGTCAGTATACTGTATTGGTGTTTTTCTTTCTGGCTTACTTCACCATGTATAATAGGTTCCAGTTTCATCCATCTCATTAGAACTGATTCAAATGAATTCTTTTTAATGACTGAGTAATACTCCATTGTGTATATGTACCACAGCTTTCTTATCCGTTCATCTGCTGATGGACATCTAGGTTGTTTCCATGAGAAAGTCAATTTTAATGTTGTCAAATTTAACTTGTTTCCCCTTTGTAAGTAAAAATCTTATGTGCAAAATCTTTTCCTTTCCAGAGGTCATTAACGTGTTATCCTATATTTTCATCTAAACATTTTTAAGCTTTTCCCCATATTTAAATCCTTAACGTCTCTGAAAATTTGTTTTAGGGATATAATAAGGCTTCCTTAGTGGCTCAGTGGTAGAGAATTTGCCTGCCAGTGCAGGAGATGTGGGTTCAATCCCTGGGTCCAGAAGATCCCCTGGAGGAGGAATACTCCAGTATTCCTGCCTGGAGAATTCTATGGACAGAGGAGCCTGTCAGGCTACAGTCCTTGGGGGTGACAAAAGAGTTCAACATAACTTAGCAACTAAACAACAACAACAAGAGAACAGTGAGGAATTTATTTTTTCCCTGTGCTTTCAAAGGAGCTGCACAGTCTGAAGCAAGACCACCTGGACTCAATAACTGAAATGTTTCAACAGTCTCCACTGCATTTGTGCTTCTCTTTTGAAAATGGTATTTCTATGTATCTTTTGGTTTTTCTTACTTTTATGACTACTGTCTTTTTTAAAAATATAATTAGTTTTTCTAACTCGTTTGCTTTTATATAAAATAACAATTGACTTTTATGTATAGATTTTTTGTTGTAATAAACTTTATGGATTTGTCTGGGTTCTCTATGAAAACAATTATATCATCAGAAGTGTGATTTTCTGTATGAAATATCTAACATCAAGGACCTACTGTAAACCACAGGGAATTCTATTCAATATCTTATAAAAACTTATAATGGAAAAGAATCTGAAAAAATATGTACAAAAAATGTATATATATGTGTGTGTTTATATACTTGTGCATATATATAAACATATACACATATATATATTTGTAAAACTGAACCATTCTGCTGTAAACCTGAAACTAACACAACATTGTAAATCAGCTATACTTCTTAATAAAAAGTATGATTTTCAAGTTGTGTTTGTATGTGTGTGCATGCATGCACATGTGTATAAAGTTACACTGAAAACTAAAAATTATCTATTATTCTATTAAATTACCACTTAAAACTTGAAGTCCACTTGTAAATTTATTGCAAGTTCCTTTTTCTAAAGATAAATATATATTTTTAGCACAAATGAGGTACTATTGTACATGCAATTATGTAACTTGATATATTTCATACAGTATTTCACAAACAATCTATGTAGCTATTTTGTCACATCACTGAAAATTCTTCTACAACATTACTTTTGATGAATGCATATTACATTCCATTGTATGTGGAATTATATATGTATGTGGGTTATAATTAATTATTTTGTTACATAAGTACTGTGTTCAATTTTTTTACTACTATAAATAAGTTATAACTTTCCACAATTCCATGATGATTTCATCAGGAAAAATTTCTGAAAGTGGAATGCAAAATTCTAATGCTACTTTTTAAAAAGTAGCATTGCTAAATTGCCTTCCAAAGATTATGTTTTGATATGAAAATCCACCAACAGTGTGTCTGATCCATTCTGTAATACTCTCTCTCTCTCTCACTCACATACACACACACACACACACACACACACACACGTCTCAAGACTCTAAACTTGAATCATTAAATAGAACCAAAAACTTCCTAAAATTTTCACTAAAACTACCTGGGAAAACTTTTTGCAAAATTACCCACCATAGAAATTATTACACTTGCTCCTACTGAGCTAAAAGAACAGAAAGAATTTTCTCTGGGCACTTTTCACGAAGATGACTAGAAGATAAAACTATATTTTTCTTTCTAAGGTTGAGAGAAGCTTTTTATTTTATCACGTCTGATGGAATTCCTTCATGTATTTATTGCTTTGTTTCTAAATATAAGTATGACAAGCTCATCGCTGTCTGTGGTTACATGGGGGTTTTTGGAAACAATTTTAACTTCGGGCATACCCCTGAACGTGGGCAGCGCCCACACACTCTCATCTCAGCCTCCTCTTACCCTTTTGGGAAGTCCTGATACCCTTATGAAAAGGTTTTTTTTTTTTTTTTCTGCTTTATTTTACCACTCTCAACTCAAAGAGGGGTTTTCTTCGGTCCTCAGCCCAACTTTAACTTACACAATTTTAATAGCTGGTGTTATATTGAGAATGCTTGTTCTACAATATTAGTTCTCACCCATGGCAACACATTAAAATTACTTAGGGAACTTTTTCAAATGCCCTTCTCTGAGATTCAGTCTGAATTTGTCTGAGCTGTCAGCTCTGGTAACCAGTGTTCTAATGTGGATTCTGTCCTCTACCATTGTCGTCAGCAAAGTGGCCTCTGCAAAGAAGAATGGGATTAGAAAAGGGAAAGCAAGGAGCTGAAGACAGGATCCTCATGAAGTAGAAGTGAAAGACTCTCTTTTCATAGCCAAACAGGGTTTTAAAATAAAAGAGGGTTGAATCATGTCAGTTTATGAAAATCAGATAATGTACAAATTTCATCATTCCATTGCCGTATTTGGAACATCCATTTCAGCTCAGTGATCTGCTTGGTAAATCATGAGTGTCTTCCAAAGGTGTCATTTCAATTTATTACTTCTCACTTTCCTTCAAGGAAGTGGGAATGAGGAAAGCATAAGGATGAAGTGCTTGCTAAACCACTTCGATCGTGTCCGACTCTTTGCGATCCTATGGACTATAGCCTGCCAGGCTCCTCTGTCCACGGGATTCTTCAAGCAAGGATAGTGGAGTGGGATGTCATTTCCTACTCCAGGGGCTCTTCCCAACCCGGGGATTGAACCCACATCTCTTATGTCTCCTGCATTGGCAGGCGAATTCTGGGGGAGGAAAGAGGAGAGAAAACACAAGCAAAATGTGAAGGGTAAAAATAAGGGACAGGAAAGAACATGTGAGTAAAACCGGGAGAGAGAGCAGGAGATACACGCCGAGGCCAGCAGATCAAGGGCAGAGAGGAAACCCCAGTGAGGGGCAGGCAGGGAAGCTCCTTAAGCCCTTGTCAGTGAAAACTCAGTAGAAAAGGAGGAAGTCAAAGTAGAGAGAGGTTGACAGGAAAGAAAGAAGGGATACATACAATGCCAGTGCTTGGGTCTCCCTTCAGAAAAAAAGACAGGGCAAAAGGTAGGACCCCAAGATTGACCTTCCCATTTCCCTCCTACTCTTACAACGCAAATGGGTCTCAAAAGAAACGATAATTCCACTCCCACCTCTTAAACTAGACTGCAATTACTCAAGACATCATAGGTGCAGATGCGATAACTTTCCTCAGCGATTGTTTTTATCTTACAATTCAAAATTTTCCTCAGTTCTTCTCTTCTTTAATAATGTCTGTGTATTTACAAATTAGAAAGAAATATTGTTCTCCTTCGATACAACATTAACATATACTTAGGTATCTTCCCTCTAACTTTCATCTATCTACCTTAATTCAAGTGGTAAAAGAGAAGGTATGTGTTAGGGGCAGGGTTGAGGTGAGAAAATTTTGTTTCTACTACCAGGTATCTTTCTTAATCCTTCTATAGGAAATAAGGGCATATACAGAAATACCCATGGTGTCAATGGTATTGTTTATAAGAAGTCTGGAGGTAGGTAGTTCCAGGGTTCACTAAGTGTCTCAATAACTGTTATGTTCCCAAGCAATACATCTTTCTACTCAGCCAAACTCAAGGTGTTGTCTTTGTGGTTTTGCTTCGTGGTTGTAAAATTTTGTCCTCAATTCAGCTTCCCATGCAGGTATGGTTGTCAAAGGAAAGTTCCCATCCTTTTAAGCAGAAAGCAAAATATCTTTCCCAAAAGTGTCAGTGCCTTCTCCTTCACCAGAAATGGGCCCAATGGCCACCCTCAGTCACAAAAGAGGTAAGAAAGAGATTCTGTGGCTGTTCAGCTGCCGTATGGGAAAGGGACAGGAGAGGAAGGCTGAGGAGAGCTTTGGGGAAGCCCAGCACCAGGGACCCCTCATCCCTCCATTGTCTGGGGTCCCTTTCTGTCCTCCTCTCCTGCTTCATGCCTTCAACTTCCAAAGTCTATTGTGTTTATAGAAACACAAGCCTATGGAATTTCCACCTATTAAAATAAAACCTAGCACAGCCACATGTACTTTTTAAATATTAATTTTATAACACCTACACTATGTTTTTCTTGGGATATTATCTACCTTAATAGGCTTTTTAGGTCCCTTGCCTCTTCCTTGACATCTACCACCTTTAAAACTCCTGGCTTCAAATATAATGTGGCTATAGCTAGCCTTGAAACAGCTGTGAAGGAATCATTTGAGGATTACTTGTTGCTTTCATTGGGATGGATTATCATCCACCCCGATAATCTAATTCTTTTTAGCAACAGGCAATTGTCTGTTCCTATTTTATTTTCCTCTAAATAAAGCTCAGTTGTTTTTCTTCTCAAAAAGTGTTCCTTATGGACATTCAATGTTTACTGCCCACTGAGAAGCCTTCCTTGACCCTCCAAGGGTGGCAAGGCTTGGAAGGGTGGGAAAATGGGGAGTGTGCCTCTCGCTGTGTTCTCACTGTTTCTATATTTTTGCTGTCAGTCATGTGCATTATAGATGCCACCATGAACCCTGCCTCACCCTGCATGCTGTCTTCACCTCAGCACCCTTGAGCCGAGTATAACCTCCAGATTAGAGTGGTCCTTTTACATCGACACCGGGCAAAAGGTGATTGAATTGACATGAAGGGAAAGGATCTGAAATGCCCCATTTGGCCACATGACAGTCAGCTGGTTGCAGCTGATTTACCCAGACCAGGTATCAATCTGTAGAGTAAGTCCCTCTGGGACTTCCATCAGTCACAATCTCTCACTAGGCTGTTCTTCACCAAAAATCTCTCCTCCCATCAAGTCAAACAGAAAAGTAAGCAGATTTAGGCAATGAATCCAAGTGAGGATGAACGGCTAAAGCTGCACGCCTTTTTTTTTGCATCTTCGTGGCTCACTTGTGCTGGGGAAGCACCTTTACGCTACAAAGCAGGTCCATTGGCAGGACAGGCAGGAAGTATGTTAGGGAAACAACAGAATTCTGGAGCCAAATTGCCTCTCTCCAGCCCCTTAAGCTCTTCTTCTTTGGTGGCCATTCTTCTCATTGAAATTCATTTCCTATTGAGAGCTTCTTCTGGGGCAGCCCCGAGGGCAGCCTTAACGGATTAGTCCAGCAAGCACAAGGCTTCTTATTTTGTCAACCTACAAGATCCGCCATCATTGTTAATGCTCTCTTAATCAAACTCTTTGAAATCTAATTGGACTGTATCCAACAACAGTCTTGTCTATCAGTATACTTGAAAAATGTACTCCTTGAGAGCTTGTTTGGAAGTTGCAGCAGGGGAGCACAACTACTGTTATACTCTTGACGGAAGGAGCACACAGTTTAGGGAGGGAGGCAAGTGGAGTGGTCATGGAGGAAGGGGACACCTGCCTAGCCGACCAGACCAGCAGAATCAACCATGACGATCAAAGATTTTGCAGTCAGATCACCCTTGCATCCAAAAAAGTGTACTTCTTGATGAAAGACTTATTAATCTCCTCTAACTTTATGACCACCCTTCGATATGACTTAGCATGCATGCATGGAGGAATCAGAGCTTAGGTGAACAACATTTGTGTTAATGCATGAGCAGAGGGAAAAGAGAAGAAAAAAATGGTCAAAATTTTGGGGCTCCCCAGGTGGCGCTAGTGGTAAAGAGCCTTCCTGACAATGCAGGAGTCTCACAATAGTCCGGTTTATCCCTGGATCAGGAAGATCCCCAGGAGGAGGAAATGGCAACCCACTCCAGTATTCTGGCCTGGAGAATCCCATGAACAGAAGAGCCTGGCAGACTAAGGTTCATAGGGTCGCAAAGAGTCAGACATGACTGAATTAGTATGCACCCATGCTTTGATATACCACCTTAGCATTTATATTCCCAGCGTTCCCTTCAATTTCTTATTTAATGTGAATGAATGATATCCTTAGTTAGAAAGTAGACTTCTTGGGAAAAGGACTGTGCTGTGTTCAGTAATCTTTTAACAATCCTTCTACTTGATAATGTATTGCTTCTGCTAAAGTGCTCATCATTCTTTTGGTGTATGCGATGGAGTTAACCCGACCCTGTCCTAGACAAATTCTAACCTGCAAAGACACTTGGTTCAATGTAAAGTCATCTGTATTCTTAGTGAATTCATATAACGATCCATGTATTGTAAATGCTGAGCACTCCTAACTGCCTGTTACATATCCTAACAGGGCTTGACTTTTGTAAACAGACTACTTTACTCACAATTAAATGAGTGAAATCAACACCATAAAGGCTATAAGGATCAATGGTGATCCTGGAAAAGGGTTTTCAAATGAGACACTTTTGAATTTTATAGATATATATATAGATACAGATATACACACACACACACATATGTTAGTTTCTCAGTCATGTCCGACTTTTGAGATCCTGTGGACTATAGCCCACCAGGCTCCTCTGTCCATGGAATTCTCCAGGCAAGAATGCTGGAGTGGGTTGCCATTCCCTTCTCCAGGGGAATTTCCCAACCCAGGGATTGAACCCAGGTCTCTAGCATTGTAGGCAGAATTCTTTACCATCTGAGCCACCAGGGAAGCCCATTTAATAAGCATACATTAAATTATGTCACATCACGAGAGCCTGGAGACACAGAATCTGGCTGGAAACATCATCAACAACACTGGCTCTCTCCAGCTTTGAGTTCCATAGTTTTTAGATGGTTGCTCTTTTGTCCTCCTGCTTCTTGGATCATGATAGAAAGACAACACCATAGTGGTGGATACATGTTATTATATATTTGTCAAAACCCATATATTATAGAACACAAAGAGTGAACCTCATTGTAAGCTATGGATTTTAGTTAATAATAATCTATCAATATTGGTTCATAAATTGTAGCAAGGACTTCCCAGGTAAAGAACTTGCCTGCCAGTGCAGGAGATGTAAGAGACGTGAGTTCAATCCCTGGATCATGAAGATCCTATGGAGGAGGGTATGGCAACCTACTCCAGTATTCTTGCCTGGAGAATCCCATGGACAGAGGAGCCTGTCAGGCTAAATTGTAACAAATACACCACAGTAAAGCAAGATGTTTCTAACAGGGGCTATGAGGGGTCAGGTGAGAGAGCATATGGGAACTCTCTGTAATTTCTGCTCAATATTCCTTTAAACCTAAAATTGGTCTAAAAAATAAAGTCTACTAATTAAAAAGTTAATGTTCCTGAAGTGTCTAAAACACAGGGAACACTTAGTAAATAACAACTATTATTATTCAACATCTCCCTGGTGACGCAGCAACTTCCTTGGCTGGCTAAGGGCACCCATTATGTGAGAGTTTCTGAACCTTAGTACACCACTGACATTTAGACTAGATACTATTTGATTGTAAAGGGCTGCCCTGAGCACTGTAGGATTTTAGCAGCATTTGTTCTCTCCACACTAGAGAGAACCTGCTCCCCACCAACCTCCAAGCTCATTCCATGAAAACAGAAAACGTCTCCAGACTGTCTAGGGAAAACAAAATCACCCCTGGTTGGAAACCACTGCATTAGGTGCTTTTCAAGAAAAACAAAAGGACTCCAAACATCTTAATCTCTACCTCAGTCACATTAGATGAGAGTTTCCAAACTCTAATATGAAATGTATGCCTCTAAAAATAAATTCTATCTTCTGGGGATTTTTCACTTCACGATTTTAGCCTTGGGACCAAAATATCTGGGGACTTAGCCTGGTTTGGCATTATCTGAAAGCAGGAATGCTATTCAGTTTCTGTCCAGACTGACCCAAATAAAAGTAAAATCATATGTCCGTCCTTTTTTCCCCTCATCCTTTCAATAAATACAAGAGCAGAGAGTGGCAAATCTATGCCAAAAGGACTTTTTCAGCCTTGTTTGTTTTGTTTAAATAAATTATCTAGGACATTTTGATACATCATGACATTTTCCTCCCAAGAAAAAGAGTCTTCAGCTTAGTAATATTTTTCATCACTAATCTCAGTCTTAACCACTAAACCTCAGTCAAAGGGTCTGGAGAAAAGCAAAAGACCCTGTTGTTTGTTATTTGTTAGGTTAAGTGGGGATTTTATGTGGGCGCCTTAATTGGGTCAGATACCCTACGACTATCTTCTTGAAGTTTGAAAGCTGGGAGTTTCCAGGAGATATGCTAATCCTGATTTGCCTGTATGAGTTTTTACTAGGTACCAGCCAAAAGATTGTATTTGTTTGTTTATTTATGTAAAGAGTGAGGGTTTTCAGCACTAGGCCCCAGTCCAGGGGAATTCATGGTTCAGTAAAGACCAACAGCCGAGACAAGGCTACTGCTTTCTCCACCAGACTTCTTTGGATTCTTTATCAAAGGAAAAGAGATCTTCTAAGAAAGAATTTTGAATGACTCATTTCTTCTCAACAAAACTCCTTAGTATCATCAAAAGATACTCTATTTAGATGGGAAAGGAGCACGGAGAGGGCTGGCAGAGGATAAACAGGAGCATGTGTGAGGTGGCGATTCAGTTGCATCCATCCTCAGAGAAGACCCTTGGTTACTGTGCTGTCTGGCAGGCTCAGTTCTAACACTTCCCTAGGGCTTGACAGTTAGTTAAGAGTGTTTAGGGTTCTGGGTTGTATGCTAGGCCAGCATGTGGAATCAGATCCCAAGAGACAAAGCCACCCATACACTACTCAACAAATTTATTTTTTATGGGTTTGTGAAACACCAGGCTCACTACCTCACGTGGTTCTTATAGTAAATAAACACATAACATCAGTCATCTAAATGACTAATCTCTCCTCTCAGAGAGTTCAGTAAAGGAGGTAAGTAGTTAATTCTGGCCAAATATCAGAATCAACATGTGGAGTGTTTTTTTTTATTACTATGGACACCCAACTTCTGCTCTAGCTATTCTTAATGATATCCCTAGGCTTAAAGTGGAAGCATCAACATCAGTTCGAGGTTGGAAGCCAAGTTTACATAGGCTATGTGAAAACAGTGGTTACAGAAGGTCACCCAACCACGTGTTCCATCTAGATGGCTGACGAGTATCAGTAGCACACGCCATGCCCTGTCTCTGGTGGGCAGACCAGGCGGAGAACAAAGGGTGCCCTTATTCCCTAGCTCACCTAGAGTGGCCACGGCCTCAAACTTTCCATGTCGTATATCTTACTCTCCATAAAACTATTAGCACAGCCAGCCTCCTGTTTGTGCTTAATAAATTAACCAATTAAGGCAGCAGTTGTCTGATTCTACTCCCCGGGTCTCTAGTTCTCTCATCAGTCAGCATCTAAATATGTATTTTAAAAAAACAACGCAAGTTTGAGGTTACTGAGGGATCTGGAATAATCTACCATGGGAAAAAAATAGTTCTTACAATAGCTCATGTGTCTGAAACCGGGAGAAGCCCTACCAGAAGGTGACCTTTTTAAGGAGAAGTTGAGCATGTTCAGAATTTAAAAGATCCTTTAGTGTAGACAAGCATTGGTCTGAATCCTAATTATTTTCAATTAGGTGAAGAAAGTTTTAAATTTATGTTTAGAAAGACTTAAAATTTGATTCAAGAAATTGCATAATAAGCAAGATCCCTTTGGACCTATCTAGGGGGTAGCTAGGGGCTTCCCTGCTGGTTCAGATGGTAAAGAATCCGCCTAGAATATAGGAGACCCGGGGTTCGATTCCTAGTCAGGAAGATTCCCTGGAGAAGGGAATGGCAACCCACTCCCACATTTTCACCTGGAGAATCCCACGGACATAGGAGCCTGGTGGGTTTCAGTCCATGGGGTCACAGAGTCGGACAAGACTGAGCGACTAACACACACACACAGAGGAGAGCTGGAGGGGCCCTCTCTCAGGGTTGCCAGTAGAACCAGCCAGCACAGTGACACTGAGCCTCGCCCCCATAATACACGATGACCCCTGGGGTTCATAACCCCATGACACATGGGTGAGTTTTTTGATGCTGTCTTATAAAAGATATGATCTCCAATGATTGAGGCATTAGATTCATTCCTTGGCATACTCTGCCTGTAGTGGAGTCCTGTGCAGCAGGGCTCATGCAAATGGGCACTTTGAGAGTTTAGCTGCAAAATTCAATTATGACTGAAAATTATCTCAAAGGTCAAATCATAACCAGATAGATAAGCTATGATTCTGCCACTGACTTTGGAACTGTTAGTCAGTTCACATGTTCTTTCATTTATTCCTTGGTTTACTCATGAACTTTTAAAATATCTGTTAAGTCCCAGAAGGTCTGTCAATAACTGGCAATACAATAATAATCAAAACGGAGAGCCTGTGCCCTTGCCTGGTGGGGAGACAGACATGAAACTAAGCATCACACAGATATATATAGACATAGAACTTACCATAAGGATTGGGAAGGAATGATGTAACAATGGGAAGGGTCCCTCATTTAGGCTGAGGGGTCAGGGAGGACCTCTTAGAATCATTAAGCTGAGGATAATTAGGACTCAGACCAAAAAGTGTGGGAAGTGGGGATCAGACATTGACAGCAACAGGCGTGAAGGCAAGTGTTTAAGGGAAAAGAGTGAAGAAGTTGTCTTGGAGTTACAAATCTTTGCCTCGCGATGATGGAAATGATGGCCCGAAAATTCTAAGGTGGGCACGAAGGAAAGTGAAAGAAGAAGGCCAGCCTTGGGTCCAGCTCAAGGCTGATGAGACGGCAAACTGCTGGCAGTCTAGTCTACATGCTAAAAGGAGGTGATTGTCTGCTGGGAGAAGTTCTCCTATGAACTAGCAACAGGGGTGGTGTCTAGGGCATGGCAATGGGGTGCACGGCCAAGGAAGAGCACAGGAGAAATGTACCCCAGTGAGCAGGTTGTAGGAAGGAGCCTGTAGAATGACCTCTCTGTTGAATGGGCCTCTGGTTTATTTATGGTTTTTAGGATAAAGACTAGTCTAGGTGCTGAAGTCTTCAATGAGTGATCAGAAGGCTTGAAGACAATCACGTCATTCCCCTGTGGGGGGCCCCTGGGACCTTGGTGGTCTTCAGTAACAATATTGACTGTGTGTTTTTTTTTTTTTTTTCATTCTTTCAACCTACTGAGAAACATGCTAGACTTAAAATCTGAAGACCCAATTTCAAGTCTGGCCCTGGGACTCTCTGAATGTGCCTTTTACCTTGAAGATGCCATTCTGAGCCTTTGAGTCTGGGTTTTCTCATCTCTGAATTTTATAAATGACCTTCAGAAAGTTGGTGAGAGGTGGGGAAGGGGTGGTATGCCTCCCTAGGGAAGTACATCAGAATTTCCAGGGCAATGGTTATCAACTCTCCTTGTACGTGAGAATTACCTGCATTTGGTCTAGGTTAGGCAAGCTTTGGAATTTTTTAAAAGGTCCCCCGGTGATTCTAATGAGCAGAGTTTGGGAATCATTGCTCATGGGAAACATGTCGTCTGAAAATCTTGTTAAATAGATACCACTAGAATATAAGCCTGATTTCTCTGTTTTGTTCACCAAAATTACCCTCATGCCCAGAATGTCTGACGCATAGTGGGCACTCAGTAAATCGTGTTTGACAGTATCTTGATTATAAAGGGACACAAAGTCAAAATTGCTACTGAAATTCTTATTCCATTACTTAACTCTTCTGGTCAGTCCTGGCCAGAGAACTGTAGCCTCAAGCATAATTCTAAAATATTAAGTAGGATTTGTCTACATGTAATTAGCCTCCTTCTGAAGTCCCTCTCCCCACACAGTCACACAAAATGTGGTCTTGATCTCATGAGGGGTCTATATTCAGGGTATTTCTTTTGATCACTCCCCTGTGGAGATGGCAGCATCTTCTCTTCTCTACTCCCATAGCATCTTGAACCTTGTTTTCATCCCAAGCCATCACAGAGGGCAGGGTAGAGATAACCTGTTTATAAGCCTGTCTGCTCCCCTTCCATGAAGTTCCATGAAGACAGAGAGAATCCTATTTTCCCTGTAATTCTAGCACCTATTGATGGTGAGAATGATAATGATGATGATGTCCCTGGCCTCAGGAACTTTAGCACATAATGAATAAATTTGTATACCGTCTGAGACCCACTGGGGATTTTTCTCACTGCATTTCCCTTCTGATAGAGAAAGAACCAGGATTAAACCACAAAGGCCAACCAGGATTAAACCACAGAGGCCAACCAGAAATTTACTTTGTAATCAGCAGTGGGAAAACTTCAAGGTTTACACTTTCCTGGGACAAAGATAAAAGGGAAGGAGTAGTAGATGGCTTTGGTGGGCACCTGCGAACTGACTGGTGGGCTCAGGTTACTGGATTTTCCCAGCCTGCTTTGGGGAGGTCAGCCAACCTTGGCAACAAAAGCGCCACTGTGAAAGGAGAGCTCACTGGGGTCAGAGGTGTTCATAGCTGCAAATTCTTCCACCATGTGGTCTCCCAGAAATAACCGGAGACGGAGAATTAAGAACCTCAGTCTCCTGTCTTCTTATTAACCAGCCAAGTGATATTGGGTGAGCCACCGAAACCTTCTATGGGGGTGTCTTTTCATCCATAAAAGGAATGGTTAAAAATTGTTACCTTACACAGTGGTAGTGAACACAAAATCTAGGTACTACGTGTAAAACCTCTTTACAATGAAACGCTTTAGGTGCTTTATGAAGTGACAGAGTTAGCAAGTGACGTACTCTTATCACCACGTCAGTAACTTAGGTTCCCCAGGGGTTTGCCGCAGGAGCTCCGTGGCCCAGGCCCTCAGAAGTAGCCCCTGGTTCAGGGCCTGAGCATTAAGTGTGGGCAAGCTCCTGTCCATGATGCCTGTCCTTTGAGTTGTGAATGGTGCTATTGTCTCCTCTGAGGATAGATAAGAGTCCGAGAGAGATACAAACATTCCAAAATACTTTAAGCTCTCCATTCCCACCCTCACCTGAGCCCCCCAGATGGAAGGTAATAAAGCCTCTTTGAAAATGTTAAATTACCTGCCCAGGCCTGCTAGGGGTTTCCCTGGTGGCTCAAGCTATAAAGAATCTGCCTGCAATGCAGGAGATACAGTTTCAATCCCTGGACCAGGAAGATCCCCTGGAGAAGGAAATGGCAACCCACTCCAGTATTCTTGCCTGGAGAATCCCATGGGCAGAGAAGCCTGGCGGGCTACCGTCTATACGGTCAAAGAGAATCAGACACAACTGAAGCGACTTAGTATACACGCACACACAGGTCTGCTAGACATCCTACCTATGGATGCCCAGGAGGGACCTGTGAAGAATGCTAAAGGGCTGGGCAGGATCCACAATGGCCTCCCGTCCTTATTTTTTGCAGCGGTTCCTCTTCACCCCTCTTGATAAAATCCAAATTACCCAATAGTTTCTCATCCACAAGAACAATTCCTCCTCCTTCAGAGAGCCATCTTCGCCAACCAGTTGTGCAGTTAGCTGGACTTTTGCCTACACCTGCCTCCTAAGACCCCGCAAACAGTCCATTATCCTTCTCCACATTAGAAGGAGAGTTCGACACCTGGTATTGTAAATAAAGAATTATGTTAATGGTATTCTAGCTCAGTTTCTTCCTCTGCTCTAAGAGGTTTACATTGTGCTGCAAGCAAGTGCCAGCATAGGGGGGATGTGGTAGTTTTTATTTTCTGACTTCCTTCTACAGTCAATAGAACAAAGGCAAATTTCTTTCTCTTCTTGCTGTTGTCATCGTTTAGATGGGTCTGAGCTTTGCTGGGAGAGAAAAAAATCTTTTCCTTCCACTCATCTTAGGTTCTCCAGCTGGGGCATTATAAAGCAGACTGACAAAAGGCAGATTAATAAGAGATAAACAAATCAGTTTATTAGCATGGGCATCGTACCCACACATGGAAGCACTCAGGGATGAGTGACTCAAAGGGGTTGTTGGAACTTCGGGCCTATATGTCTTAACCGGAAAATGGGAAGGGGAGAAAGGGCACTTATAAAAAAGCAAATGACTTTTTGCAAATGAGCCCTTAAAAGAATAGATGAAAGGGACTTCCCTGGCAGCCTAGTGGTTAAGACTTTGCCTTCTTATGCACAGGGTGCAGGTTCGATTCCTGATTGGTGAGCTAAGATCTCACATGCCTAGAGGCCAAAACATCAGAATAACAGAAGCAATATTATAACAAATTCAATAAAGACTTTAAAAATGGTCCATGTCAAAAAAAAAAAAAAAGGGGGATATACTTGTGAGATGTTTGTCTGGGTGTGGTATGGTCTTCTTCTCCACTACAGAAGGAAAAATGAGATTTTCTCCCAGGGAGGGAATTTATGACAATTGAGTTCTTTTTTTTTTTTTTTTAACTTTTTATTTTGTATTGGAGTATAGCCAATTAACAATGTTGTGATAGTTTCAGGTGGACAGCAAAGGGACTCAGCTATACATATACTGTATCCGTTCGACAGTCAAGTTCTTTTGAGAGGCTCTGCTTTTAGGCAGATAAGGGATGTCAGGAATTTAAATGTTTTCACGTCAAAAGAATTCTTATGTCAAAGTGGCGTATTTGGGGGGCGGTTGAACATCTTACTTCCCTTCAATCTTCTAGACCAAATTGCTATGTGTTATAATATTGACTTTTAGAACTAAACAAGTCCAAATTGCTATATGTTACAGTACTGACTTTTAGGACTAAACAAGTCTACAACCTTGCTTTGGGTAGGGCTAGAGCAGGGCTAGGGCTGGAATGTGTCAACAGGAAAAAAAAAATGTACTTCAGATTTTTTGGGGGACCAAATGAGGAGTAGAATCTGGGAGACAGCCTCTCAGATAGTTCTGAGGACCTGTTCCGAAGAGGTAGGGAGAGGTCGGTATATATATTTGGCAAAGGGGATATGTGCAATCAAGCACACATTTGAGCATAAGGTTGCTGCTGGTCACAAAGAGCAGATTAATGACTGTCATTAATGTCACCATTAATGACTTTGTGCTTTTCTAGGTATGAGAGGAGAGAAATTGGACTCATGAAATCTTCTCCTGAAAATATCTAACTATCCGAAGCTCTGCCAGTTTTTCCCAGAGCACAGAGAGGCTCATTCCTAATCTCAGCCTTGAACCCCTTTCAGGGTGTGTTGAAGGTCATCGACTATAGTGGCAAATGCCTTCATTCTTGCAGAACCAGACAGCAAGCTACAATTTTCAGTTAGCAGGTGAGACAAAGTGAACACTGGCCTTGACTGCAAAATTTAGGGAGAGTGGAGGGAGCAAAACCATATCATCAAGATATATAATATTTTAATTCAGTATCTTTGAAAATAAAAAGCAGTAGAAACATCCAAGAAGAAAATGTATATTAAACTAGAATCAGTATTATTGAATACAGGCCACTGGCCTAAGGGATCTGTTTCTGATATTAATGAGTACAGACTGCTTGCTTCCTTGGGCCCCTACTTCCAGTGAGGATTTTCCTAAAACACAGCATCCTCAAAAGTCTCCCACATGCTCCTCTTCTTCCTTCACCTGTGAGCCCCTCCTCACGTGCTTCAAAACAATAGTCAACGTTTCTCAGCCAGGTGCCAGGCACTGAGCCAAGATCTTCATAATCATGACCTCAGGTGAGCCTCCTGAGCTGCACAGTGTTAGTAAAGCAGGCCCTGCTGCTAAGTCGCGTCAGCTGTGTCCGACTTTGTGCGACCCCATAGACAGCCAAATTCCATGGTTTACAGTTGAAGATTCACAGAGGCACTGTCACAGCCACAGTTGGCACACCCAGTACGTGGCAGAGCAGAATTGGGACTCACCCACCCCCTCTACTGCTTCTCACAGATAAAATCCTCCACTTTGCCTTTTCTTTCTACTTGTCATTCATCGGCTGCAATCAGGATTCCCTTTCCAAGACCTCCTGATTTGCCTCTTTAGAAGCTTTATGTTGAATTATAGGCTTCGCTGAAATTCATCTTGCTGAAGTGGGAAGATGGAAGGGGAGAGGCCTTAGGGAGAAAGCATTTAATCCAAAGCATTTCATTCCCTCAGTTTGCAAAATAGGAAACTGAGTCCTGGAAGAGCCATGTGTCTTGCCAAGCTGGCATAATGGTATCTCCAGGACAACCTGCTCAGGGGCTCTGCCTCTCCTCTTTTCACCAAACTTTGGCTCTGTGTCCTACTGTCCATCCTGAGTGTGCCCGAACCGGTCTGTCCACCCGGAGTTTCTCCACCAGCTCCCAAGTTGTGGGCTTTGTCCCCAAGACTCTCCTCTTCAACCGCACTTGCTTTCCACTCACTAGAAATAGCCATTGATCGCTTCAAGCATGCCAGGGATTTTTCTGATATTTTAGGCAGCACTCTGGGAAAAAAAAAAAAAAAAAGTCTGACTCAGAATAGTTACTGGGTTGAAAAATAAAAAGAGGGGACAGGTGAGATTGGATCCCATCTTCAAAGAGAAAATCATCTCAGGAATTTATGGTACCAGTGTGCTTCTGTGTTCAGTTCTGAGTGTGGACCACCGTCTCTAGAAGCAGCTCTGTGTGGAGAACCCCCCAACAGCCCAACCCGTTCTTTATCCTCACCTGCCAGTTCCCCTCCACTGTGGGGGTTTCGGTGACAGCCGTTAGAGTCAGCAGAGAACGTTCAAGGTTTCATCAAAATGAACCTAAATTCCCTTTCTCTCCCTCCCAGAAGCTCATCAACTGGTCAACCTCTTGGAATGCACCTTGGGAGTGATAGCATAGATGAAAGGGAAGTTTCCATGAGGTGAGAGGAGCCTAGCGCCTTGGAATCCTGAGATGGCCTGAGCCCCCTTCAGAGATGGGCAGGCTCATGTGTTGCAGTGGGACCAATGGTTCCCAAATTGGTCCATCCACAGAGGAGCTTCACCCAGAAAAGCTGCCCTCTGAGGATGTTCCTGCTTATTCTGCCAATGACTGGTAATTTGGGGGAAAAGAACCAGAAGACTTGTTCTAAAACATTCTGTAGAAACTTGCGGTGGGGGGGTTGGTCCCAAAACAGAAGGAATTGGTCATTTCAAGTGAATGGTTCTCAGGTGGGGCTTCCCAGGTGGCGCTAGTGGTAAAGAACTCACCTGCCAATGCGGACATAAGAGATGCGGGCTCGATCCCTGGGTCAGGAAGATCCCCTGGAGGAGAGCATGGCAACCCACTCCAGTATTCTTGCCTGGAGAACCCCGTGGACAGAGGAGCCTGGAGGGCTACAGTCCATGGGGTTGCAAAGAGTGAGACACGACTGAAGTGACTTAGCACACTCCCGTGCACGGTGCTCAGGTAAAGGAGACATTTTAAAACATTTGATGAAGAACTCTAACCACCAACCTGTGAATGTGGCTTCACTGCTCAAGGGAGCGGAGAAGGCAATGGCACCCCACTCCAGTACTCTTGCCTAGAAAATCCCATGGATGGAGGAGCCTGGTAGGCTGCAGTCCATGGGGTCGCTAGAAGTCGGATGCGACTGAGCGACTTCACTTTCACTTTTCGCTTTCACACAATGGAGAAGGAAATGGCAACCCACTCCAGTGTTCTTGCCTGGAGAATCCCAGGGACAGGGGAGCCTGTTGGGCTCCTGTCTATGGGGTCGCACAGAGTCGGACACGACTGAAGCGACTTAGCAGCAGCAGCAGCAGCAGCTCAAGGGAGTGCACAGAAAGTGAATGGAACTCTGAGATCCTCCACTTTTTAAATGAAAGCAAAGAATCATCCTTTATGAATCCTTTATGTTATGGTGAAAAAGAGCTTCCTCCCTTGTCCTGGGTTAGTTCCATCATCTTCACTCTGGGGCTACTGAGAGGCAAAGCACATTACAGTTGCAGAGAAAGTCCTTTGCAGGATGGATAGGAAGTAAAATAGAAATTGGATTGGACTGATCATGAGCCTTTCTGAATCCAGAATTGAATCCACAGCAATATATAATCTCTAACTTTCACCTTAGTGGATAACCAGAACAGACCAAGTAAGTCCTGCTAAACTATATGTGAGCCATCACTTGAGCCTCCATACAAAGTGCATCTCTGAAAACCAGCCTTTCCTTATGGACTTCAGCATTTTAAAGGTTTTTTTTTCTTGTTAATAAAAGTAAGTTTATTTTTACTTTGTAAGCAAAACTGCTCTGAAGAAGGCTTTCTTATCTCTTCTTGCTATTCTTTGGAACTCTGCATTCAGGTGCTTATATCTTTCCTTTTCTCCTTTGCTTTTCACCTCTCTTCTTTTCACAGCTATTTGTAAGGCCTCCCCAGACAGCCATTTTGCTTTTTTGCATTTCTTTTCCATGGGGATGGTCTTGATCCCTGTCTCCCGTACAATGTCACGAACCTCATTCCATAGTTCTTCAGGCACTCTATCTATCAGATCTAGGCCCTTAAATCTATTCCTCACTTCCACTGTATAATCATAAGGGATTTGATTTAGGTCATACCTGAATGGTCTAGTGGTTTTCCCTACTTTCTTCAATTTGAGTCTGAATTTGGCAATAAGGAGTTCATGATCTGAGCCACAGTCAGCTCCCGGCCTTGTTTTTGTTGACTGTATAGAGCTTCTCCATCTTTGGCTGCATAGAATATAATCAATCTGATTTCGGTGTTGACCATCTGGTGATGTCCACGTGTAGAGTCTTCTCTTGTGTTGTTGGAAGAGGGTGTTTGCTATGACCAGTGCATTTTCTTGGCAAAACTCTATTAGTCTTTGCCCTGCTTCATTCC
>SJYT01020791.1:195597-341863 GCA_006410635.1 Cephalophus harveyi
ACTCCAGTACTTTGGCCACCTCATGCGAAGAGTTGACTCATTGGAAAAGACTCTGATGCTGGGAGGGATTGGGGGCAGGAGGAGAAGGGGACGACCGAGGATGAGATGGCTGGATGGCATCACTGACTCGATGGATGTGAGTCTGAGTGAACTCCGAGAGATGGTGATGAACAGGGAGGCCTGGCGTGCTGCGATTCATGGGGTCGCAAAGAGTCGGACACGACTGAGCGACTGAACTGAACTGAACTGAAGCAAAACTGCTCACAATAGAATTTTTTTCCTGATTCTATTTTTGCATGCTGTGTAACTGATATTCCATGTTACATGGAGATTCCTGAGGCTTGCTGGCTCCAGACCGAGTCTTCAGGGCTCCCAGGATGGTGTAACCAGAGCCCAGCTGGGTGAGGGAGAACCACTGAGAAACCGCTGCCCAGATCTGTGGCATGTCCTAGGTGAAAACCACAATCTAGAAAATTTCAAAAGTACAGAGACGCCTGAGGAAGAAAAAAAAAAAAAGCCCCTTATAATTTCACCGCTTTCAGCATTTTGATTAAAATATGTGTTGTCAATACAGCATCTCTTTCCTATGTTTTCAGAATACATTTTGATTCCAAACAGAGCTCTGGGGGTAAATCAGGCCATCAGAATTCTGAAGACTGATGCCATGTTGCAGATGGAGTTTAAAAGCCATGATCGGGGGCGGGGAGGAGAAAGCTTCTAAATATAACAAACTTCCCAAAAAGGCAATCAAGCCTAACCGAAGTCGTACTATTTTTGAATGTGGAAATCCCCTCCTTGAAGCACACAAGTCAGTGGTCCAGCCATCTAAGAATTGAACCTCTGTGCTGCCAGTGGGACAGCGTGTCCTTCGGTGAATGTCGCGGTCACTCCTCTTCCTTCCTGCCACCCAAGGGGTCACTAACCACTGCTACAAACTAAACGTGACACCTGGTGCCCTGGGAGCTGAATCCTGTGTGCCAGTGCGGTTCCCACTTCAGCAGACGTTCCCTTTGAAGCATTTCTTTTTAACCCTCATTTCAGTTCTGTACTACTTTCTCGACTTTTGCCAACACTTCTCCATGAAACACTTTGCATATCTTAGCTTTAATTTTTTTTTTAAAAAAGGATTGTATTTTGGAAAATACACTTCCATATACATCTCTGATTTTGAAAGGACTGAAGGAGAAATGTAGTAGTTTTCTTTTTGCAAAGTTTAAATACAGGAGAGAGCTAGCAGGCACTTTCATAAAGAAAGTCAAGCTTGTCACATGCAGACACTCCTTCAAGTTCATTTCCACGTTCAACTTGAGTCCGGCTATATTTAGGGTGCCAATCAGCCTTCCCCAGAAACTTCTATGTTCTTGATGCTCAAGGCCACATCCTCTCCAGAAACTGGTTTAAAGACAGACCCTGTCACCTACAGCAAAACTTCTCACGCCTTCCTCCCCTGTACGGCCTCTTATGGACAGAGGCTGAGTGCCAGACTCCCATCGAAGCAAACCACTTCTGTCACCTACTTTCAGGCAATTTCTTTCAAACAATGTTTTTTTAAGAGCATGGGATGTTTCCAACAAAACTGAGAGGAATTTACAGCGACTTCCCATACGCCTTCCAGGCAATGTTGAGGCAGCTTTTCTTCATTTATTTTCCTTGTTAAACTCTGACACAATATAATGATATCTCAAAGGCCCCTAAGTATTAAGAGAAAACAATTAAAATCCCATTACAGGCCTCTCATGGCTTAGTATTGTTCATGACTGTAATTCCTTACTTCATGTGCTGTTCACTTCTGTTGTTGTCAAACTGAGTTTCTGACTTATTCAGCAAGGGATGGGAAACAGTAGAAGTGAGGTGACTCCATGCCGGATGCAAAGGCAGCTTCTCAGACCACACTGTGTAGTTTTAAAACTAATGTTTCTTTCTGATAATGTAGGGAATTCATGTTTACTTTGGAAATTTTGGAAAAGATTTTATAACATCAAGAAGCAAATTAAATTACCAATATGGATCATCTCCCCCAAATTATCCCTCTTAACATTTTGGGAAATAATCTTCTGGCATTTTTGTCTATGCTTGTAAGCACACATTGCCACCACAAGCCCTCTAGTTAGGATCATGCTACATAGACTGTTTTTTAAACTCTGTTTCTTATTTTTATTTTTTTATTTTTTGGGCATACTGTGTGGTTTGCAGGATCTTAGACCCCAATCAGAGATCCAACCCGTGCCCCCAGCACTGGAAGCATGGGGTACTTAACCACTGGATTACCAGGGAATTCCATTGATATATTATTTTATAACATGATTTTTTCAAGCTTCCCTGATGGCTCAGCAGGTAAAGAATCCACCTGCAAGGCAAGAGCCACAGGAGACACGGGTTCCATCCTGGGTCGGGAAGATCTCCTGGAGAAGGAAATGGCAACCCACTCCAGTATCCTTGCCTGGGAAATCCCATGGGGAGAAGAGCCTGGCGGGCTATACAGTCCATGAGGTCACAAAAAGCCAGAGTGACTGAGCACATGGCACAAGACTAATGTTATAATCATTTTCCTATCTTTAAATTTATTTATCTGTTGTTTTGCTTGTCATTATTAAAAAAAAGAGAGAGAGAAATAGCCAAGGCAGTTATAAGCCCATTTTACAGATTAGGAAAACAGAGCACAGAAGTGACTATACTAAAATAAAAGAACAGCTCAGTTTAGGTCTCCCAACTGCCAAACAGTGCTCTTCTCTCTTGTCAAATTAAAAGAGCAGAAAAGCACAAATTGAGGGATCTTTGCTATTCCTTTGTAACAGTCAGAGGCATTAGTGATACATAGTTACTATAAGTAATCTGCATCCATTCTTCTTTCATAGATTTTTAGGCTCAGTTCTTTTTTTTATTGAGGTATAGTTGATGTACTATGCTACTGCTGCTAAGTTGCTTCAGTCGTGTCCAACTGTGCGACCCCAGAGACGGCAGCCCATCAGGCTTCCCCGTCCCTGGGATTCTCCAGGCAAGAACACTATTATTATATAAATTACAGATATGCAACATAATGATTCACAATTTTTAAAGGCTATACTCCCTGTATTTGTTGTTGTTGTTTAGTTGCTAAGTCATGTCCAACTCTTTTGCAACCCCATGGACTACAGTCTCCCACACTCCTGTCCATGGGATTTCCCAGGCAAGAATCCCAGAGTGGGTTGCCATTTCCTTCTCCAGGGGATCTCCCCAACCCAGGGATCAAACCCACATCTCCTGTTTGGCAGGCAGATTCTTTTCCACTGGGCCACCTGGGAAGACCCTACTCCTTGTATAGTTATTATAAAATATTGACTACAGTCCCTATGTTGTACAACATATCCTTGTAGCTTACTTATTTTCTACATAATAGTACGTCTTAATCCCCTTCCTTATATTGTCAGTGTCTCTCTCCTCCTCCTTCTCCCCATTGGTAACCACTAATTTGTTCTCCGTATCTGTGAGTCTTTGCTTTTTGTTATATTCACTAGTTTGTTGTACTTTTTCAATTCCAATATATGTGATATCATACAATATTTATATTTCTCTGGCTCACTTATTTCACTTAGAATAATCTCTAAGTCCATCCATGTTGTTGCAGATGGCAAAATTTCATTATTTTTTATAGATCAGTAGTATTCCATTGTATATACATACCATATCTTCTTTATTCATTTATCTATTGATGGACACTTAGGTTGCTTCCATATCTTGGAACTATAAATGATGTTGTTGCAAAAATTGGGGTGCATGCTTTTCTTTCCAAGCTAGCTTTTTGTTTTTGTCAGGTATACACCCAGGAGTGAAATTGCCTGGAGAATCCCGTTGACAGAGGAGCCTGGTGGGCTGCTGTCCATGGGGTCGCACAGAGTCGGACATGACTGAAGCAACTTAGCATGCATGCATGCCTTGGAGAAGGAAATGGTAACCCACCCCAGTATTCTTGCCTGGAGAATCCCAGGGACACAGCAGCCTGATGGACTGCCGTCTATGGGGTCACACAGAGTCGGGCACGACTAAAGTGACTTATAAAATGGTACAGCAGCAGCATGGTAGTTCTCAGTCTTTGCACACAGGGCTAGCGGTAAAGAACCCACCTGCCAATGCAGGAGACCTAAGAGACGAGATTTCGATCCCTGCATCAGGAAAATCCCCTGGAGGCGGGCACTGTGACCCACTTCAGTATTCTTGCCTGGAGAACCCCATGGTGGGCTACAGTCCATAGGGTCGAAAAGAGTCTGAAACGACTAAAGCGACTTAGCACAACACATGGTAGTTCTATTTTTAGTTTTTTGAGAAACGGCCATATGGTTTTCCACAGTGGCTGCACCAATTTACATTCCCAACAACAGTGCACTAGAGTTCTCTTTTCTGCACATCCTTGCTAACATTTGTTTTGGTTTGTTTAAAACAGTATTTATTTATTTAGCTGCATCACGTCTTTTTTGGATCACACAGAAACTCCGCTGCATTGTGCAGGATCTTTCCTTCCAGCACATGGTGGTCCAGGGATGGAAGCCTCATCTCTCACATTGCAAGGCAAATTCTTAACCACTGGACCACCAGGAAGTCCCCCAACATTTGTTATTTGTAATCTCTTTGATGATGGATATTCTGACAGGTGTGAGGTGGTCGCTCATTGTGGTTTTAATTTGCATTTCTCTGATGATTAATGATGTTGAGCATCTTTTCGTATGCCTCTTGGCCATCTGTATGTCTTTGGAAAAATGTCTATTCAGATCTTCTGCCCACTTTTAAAAGGATTGTGGTTTTGCTAATAAACTGTTTATGTAATTAGATATTAATCCCTTATCTGTCATATCATTAGCAAACATTTTCTCCCATTCAGTAAGTTGTCTTTTCATTTTGTGGATGGTTTCCTTTGCTATACAAACCTCATGTGAAGAGCAGACTCATTGGAAAAGACCCTGGTGCTGGGAAAGACAGGAGGCAAAAGGAGAAGGGAACGACAGGGGACAAGATGGTTGGAGGGCATCACCAACTCAATGAACATGAGTTTGAGCAAGCTCTGGGAGATGGTAAAGGACAGGAAAGCCTGGTGTGCTGCAGTCCATGGGGTTGCAAAGAGTTGGACACAACTGAGTGATTGATCAAAAACAAGATCCCACTTGCTTATTTTTCCTTTTATTTCCTTTGATTTCAGAGATAAATCTAAAAAAAATATGGCTATGACTTATGTCAAGGAGTGTTCTGCCTATGTTTTCTTCCAAGAGTCTTTTTTTTTAATATATATATTTGTTCATTTGTTTGACTGTTCTGGGTCTTAGTTGCTGCATGTGGGATCTAGTTCCCTGACCTGGTCTGATTCATTTATATATTGCAGTATGACTGATATTTAGCATGAGTGAGCACTGCTATCACATTATGTAATTATCATTTCTTTTGGGGGTGGGAATAATTAGTATCAGACTTCTCTGGTGGCTCAGTGGTAAAGAATCTGCCTGCCAATGCAGGAGACTCGGGTTCAATCCCTAGGTCAGGAAGATCCCCTGGAGGAGGAAAGGGCAACCCACTCCAGTATTCTTGCCTGGGAAATCCCATGGACAGAGGAACCCGGCGGGCTACAGTCCAAGGAGTTGCAAAGAGTCAGACATGGCTTAGCTACTAAAGAATAACAAACAATTTTTTATAATTACTGTGCTGTACCTTCAATCTCCAAGACTCATGTATCTACTGAGTCTTGTACTCATGTATCTACTGCAAGCTTGTACTCTTAAACAATATCTTTCTTACACCCCAACCTCCCTGCCCTCGGTAACACCATTTTAGCCTCTGTTTTTTTGAGTACAGATTTTTATACTCAACTTCTTTATTTACTTTTCTATTTATAGTTATTTATGTTTTTTCTAGCTGTTTCCTATGCCTGGAATTTTCTTCCGCTCTATATCCAAATAGCCACTCCCTCACTTCCTTCAAGTTTTTGCTCAAATTTACCTTTCTCAGTCCAGACCTACACAGACTCTCAACATAAAATTGCAGCCCCCAAGCCCATCTCAGTATTATATATTTTCCTTACTCTGCTGTTTTTTTCTTTCCATCGTACATATCACTTTCTTATATCCTATGAAATTTGCTTATTTATTATGCCTATTTTCTGATTTTCTCCCAATAAACAATGAACTCCACAAGAGAGATGTATTTCTATCTTGTTCGTTTCTGCATCCCTAGAATAGCATAGGTATTCAAGAAATAATTGTCTCATGAGTAAGTGAATAAAGATGGACAATCATCCTTTTTAACTCTAGTATTTAGAATTATTGTGGTTCATAGATTCTTTCCAAAAAGATTTCAGTTATTTATACTCCCAACTAGTAATATATGAGTATGCATATTTCCCCAATATTTATTAGCATTATGGCATGTTATCAATCTTTTTAACTTTATGCAATTATAGTTCTTTGACTTTATAATCTATAGGTTTTTATTAATCACTTATTTTTCTTCTAGAAATTGCATGTCTATATTGTGCGGTCACTTATTTTGAACTTTTTTTTAACTTAATGGGCTCTTTTACAAATTAACTTAATCTATCAGATACAGTCTAAATATTTAATTCCATTCTCTCTTGGTCTTTTAAACACTTGTCTTGAAGCATTTAGATATTTTTCAAAGAAATGTAAGAATATGAATGTTCCTTTTTATTATCTAGATGAAAAAAAAAGACATTTATTTTATAGCCAAATTTCATGATGTCTTTTTGCAAGAAAGGCTTATTTTCAAGGATCAAGGCTCTTAACCAATTAGCAGTTGTATTGAGCAGCAAAGACGGGAAACTGTCAACAGATGACTTTGCACAAAATCTTGCCTTTCAGGAAAAGGAAAAAAAGAAAGATAATTGCTAGGCTAGCTTTAGATCACTTGACCTTACTGACTTTGTAAGTCAGTGAGAATAAAAGAATTTGTTATGGTTGATTTTTCCTGTTTTTTTGATAAAACAGAAAAGCCAACTAGTTTTCAGGATAACCAAGTCATGATTCTATGATCAAAGGATAATAATTTTTATAAAATGGTACATTTCATTTGTATAATGTTTATAGTTTCAATGTACTTCCATAAACATTACCTGATTTGCTCACCAAAAATAAAACCATTTTACAAAAAGTAAACTGGAAGTTCTTACAAGGTAACTCTGGCAACCAGTATCCCATATTGATTCTATTACAGTCAGATCCCATGGCACCCAAGGAAGATTTCTTAATCAAGTGAACTATTTAGAATTTCAATAAGTTAAAATATTAAAGAAAATTATATTAGAATATTCAGTTGAACAGGTTGGACCTCAAAATAGATTACTTCTCCGTTTTTGTCCTAACTGGTATCTGGCACCACACTGGTATCTACTTAATGCCTACTCTTGACCTGGGTCAGTGTGTGTGATTCACAGAATGCAAGTCAACAGTGTCCAAAAAAAATGCTTCTGGCAAATCTTACTCTATTATTTTACAATCCCTTAAATTTTGAGGACCTTCTTTCTCCATAATACGTGTGTCTTGGGTCCGTAGGTTGAAGACATTGTTTTTTAAGATGCAAAAGAACAGCAACAACTTTTAGATAGTAATCAGGGCATTTTTATTTTAAAAGTATATAAGATCACAAAGTGATGCTTATCTATGTATTCAAAAGATGGTGAATCATATTCAAATATATGGCAATCCTATTTTATCTACTTCTATTTTCTTCTTGGAGAAGCCATTTTTTTCCTTAGAAAAGCCATAATGAAGTTAAATAAGAGACAATCTGTTAAGTTCACATTTACAAATATCCCTGGTGAGGTGTCCATATGCATTGAGATCCACAGATTCTCTGAAACACTGGACTTGCTTAGCTCTATAAACTGAGGCTAAGTCCATATCCGCCAACACATTCCATACTCAGCTGGCCCCTGCCATTCTTAATTAATCCCATTTGTGTAGGATATTTTTAATCTTTCTTGCCATCTGTTTCAAACACTTTTTGTTAAGACCTGGCTGAGTTACCCTCCATTCAAAGTCCCTATATTTGCTTCCAGTTTGTGATTGCAGTGTGTCAGAGTTTGTGTTTCAGATATTGGTTTCATTACTTTCAGTCATAAACTCAGGAGAGGCATCAACTTTCTCCTTATTTCAAATTATTCTGGCCTTGGGCATTTCCTTAGTGTTAGGCCTGAGACATGAGAAGGCCTTGTTCAGTCATAAAAAAAAAAAAAAAAAAGCTAGCTGGCAAGACTATGTATTAACCTCAGTTTGAAAGGTAACTCATATCAGCATCACCTCATGCCAATAAACAGAGGATTTTCAGCAGTCTGAGATGGAAACGTTCAGAGAATAACAGTGTTTTTCTTCTGTTGTAAGTGAAGATGGGACTTTTGGCTTGAAACCACCTGTAGGAATGGCTTGACTGATTTGTTCCAGAATATCCATTTTTCTTGGAGAAGGAAATGGCAACCCACTCCAGTATTCTTGCTTGAGAAATCCCATGGGCTGAGGAGTGTGGCAGGCTACAGTCCATGGGTTCGCAGGAGAGTCAGACAGGACTTAGTAACTAAACAAAAACATCCGTTTTTCTACCAGTAACATCCTGCCAACTAAATAAAAAGAAAGATATGCAGAGGTTTTCTTAAGATGCCAATAGTCACTTGCTATTAAAATAGACTTCTTCTTGCATAACTTGTTTTTCTATTACTAGAGAAAAATTATTAACCCACATGTTCCTGAATTTCAGCTTTAACTCAGTACAAGTCCAGAGCAACAGAAATTTCTTTGGGGGTGAAACAAAGCAAGAATGTTGAAAATAAAAGCTAGTAGCAATGTAGTTTTCCTCAATCTAGGTCACTGTTATCTGCCGAGGATTTAATTTTAAGACAGAGACCATCATATCTGTCTAGTTTTCTTCCCCTGGATATGCCCAGGATTTGGAGATATGACTTGATGACATTCAGTTCAGTTCAGTCACTCAGTTGTGTCTGACTCTTTGTGACCCCATGAACTGCAGCACACCAGGCCTCCCTGTCCATCACCAACTGCCAGAGTCTACCCAAACCCATCTCCATTGATTCCTTGATGCCATCCCAACCATCTCACCCTCTGTCGTCCCCTTCTCCTTCTGCCCTCAATCTTTCCCAGCATCAGGGTCTTTTCAAATAAGTCAGCTCTTTGCATCAGGTGGCCAAAGTATTGGAGTTTGAACTTCAGCATCAATCCTTCCAGTGAACACCCAGGACTGATCTCCTTTAGGATGGACTGGTTAGATCTCCTTGCAGTCCAAGGGACTCTCAAGAGTCTTCTCCAACACCACAGTTCAAAAGCATCAATTCTTCTGCACTCAGCTCTCTTTATAGTCCAACTCTCACATCCATACATGACCACTGGAAAAACCATGGCCTTGACTGTGATAAAATTATTTGAATAATTAACCATAGGGCCTTGTGCCTTCTCAATTTGATCAACAGACTTCTTATACTAGGCAAAGAGAATAGTGGGAAGAAATCTGACCACACCCTTGGCATGTGAGACCTTAAGTTCCCTGACTAGGAATTGAACACATGCCTCCTGCAGTGGAAGCACGGAGTCCTAACCACTGGACAGCCAGGGAAATCCCTGGGATGTATACTTCTCTCTCTCCTTACAGCATAATTCCCTCCCAGTATTCCTTATTGATCTTTTTTTCTTTTTTTAATGAGCCCTGTGTTTTTCCTTTTCTTCTCACTTTTCATTCTTACCTTACACAAAACAAATAATACATAATTCTAATATCTCTATTTGAGACTTTTTTCTTACCAATAATCAGGCCCTTTTTTTATGGCACTAGCTGATATATTAAGTAGTCTCCCCTCCTCTTCAATCCCACCCACCCCGACTTGAGCATCCATTACATCAGGCTGGCCCCTTGTGTTCCACTCTAACATACCTGATGTGATCACAAAGACTTGAAGAGTCTTACTACATGCAATTCCTGATCCTGCCTGAAACTAACACACCCTGCTTATTTAAGTTCTATGCAGAGTACATCATGAGAAACGCTAGACTGAAAGAAACACAAGCTGGAATCAAGATTGCCAGGAGAAATATCAATAACCTCAGATATGCAGATGACACCACCCTTATGGCAGAAAGTGAAGAACTGGGATTTCTTTGGAAGGAATGATGTTAAAGCTGAAACTCCAGTACTTTGGCCACCTCATGTGATGAGTTGACTCATTGGAAAAGACTCTGATGCTGGGAGGGATTGGGGGCAGGAGGAGAAGGGGACGACCGAGGATGAGATGGCTGGATGGCATCACTGACTCGATCAACGTGAGTCTGAGTGAACTCCGGGAGTTGGTGATGGACAGGGAGGCTTGGCGTGCTGCGATTCATGGGGTCGCAAAGAGTCGGACACGACTGAGCGACTGAACTGAACTGAACTGAACTGAAACTAACTCTACTTTAAACTCTCTAATCACTTTCCTAGCAGTTTCACGGAGTGCAACTGCCTATCAGAATTGCCACAGAAATCGGGTAAATGTACTTTCACTTTTCCTCTTCATTGAAATGGATTATAGAAATTGCAGCTGACCCCGTGTACTCATCAATAAGTCATTGGTTTTACAACTGAGACTTTTCAGTGGTTTAGGGGTACTCCTCCCACATCTTCTCTAAACCCTATTTTAGAAAAGGAGACTATAGGGGAATTCTTGTTCTAACACCCCCTTCCCCCATCTCTTCCGGAAGCTGCCAATGTACTATCTCTAGAAACCTCAGGCAAGTCTGAGAAACCCCTGATCCTACCCCCTGCCTAGCTCTCAAAGGGCTTTTATAGGTCAGATCTTGGCAGAAATTTCCACTCACTTTTTGGACTGTTCAGGCTTAAACAAAATCACTAATAAATATCAAATCACCCTCACAATACCTTCACTTTCACAACTGCTCGTGTCCTACACATGAAAGAAATAAGCCAGACTTTCCAGACCAGGTTCAGATGCTCCTAAGGGAACATGAGAAACCAGGATCCTCTTGGTAGATTTTTCCTGACAAGAGTTCAGGAACCAAGGAAACAAAGAGCCCCTGGTATTTAAAGATCTCTCCCTGTTGGTAGCAACTGGGTCACAAAAGGAACTCTCAAACAGGGTAGATAATTCTACAGAGAGACTTTCACGTACATTTGCATTCAGAAGATATGGGAACGAGGTGTCCTATTTAGTTATTAGTTAGAATACAGCTTATTAACTGGAATACTGGTTTGGCTGCAGTAACAATGAGATTCTAAATAACAGTGGCTTTTAATACATAGATCATTTATGTATCTTGAACACAAAAGGGCAGGTTTGCAATTCAGGCTGGTGAGGTGGCCCCACAATCTTGAGGCTTTTTTTTTCTTTAACACTTTTATCTTCAACGACTGGTTTCCATCTGAAGGTCTACAATGGCTGATTCATCTGCCACCGTCACACCTGCTTTCCAGCCAGAGGAAAGAATCCAGGGCACAGAAGGGCACCCCTACCTTCTGAGGGCACAGTGAGCCATGGCACACAGCACCTCACTCATATTCCACTGGCCAGAACCAAGTTCATGGTCACACCTGTCTGCAAGGAAGGCTGTGAAATAAATTAAAACTCTAACTGGGTAACCAAGTACCCAGTTTTAAAAAAAGAGAGAGAGAGAATGGATTCTGGAGAACAGCCACTAATTTCTGCCACCACCTGCTTTCCAAGGATAATACAACATCTACAGTCAACAGAGTGGCTCTGATGTTAGTTTCCAACCTCTTCTCACTAAAAGTTGAGTAAAAACCATTGTTGGAATTACCCTATTTTCATTGCTATAATTCCAAACATTTTTCCAAATCCTCTTCAGTGGTCCACATGTTTTCCAGCCATATACTTTCATGCCAAATACAGATCCTTTTGGGTCTTTTCATCTAACATTTCTAAATGTTCCAAAAGGTAAGATTTTTTTTTACCAACTGCATTTCTATAGTTATTGGTGATCCTGATTTGATCATAAGAGCCAAACAATATACAAATTTTAAGGAGGCAATTTGGAGGGATGGGAATATTTGTGAAGAGTCAGGTTTCTCTATTTCAAATTTCAGCTCAACTTTTTAAACTATCTGCTCTTTGACAAAACACTTTACCTTTCTGAGCTACATATTTTTCAGTTTTAAGCAGGGAGCTGGGACTCCCTCTTTGCAAAGCCATTGTAAAGATCAAATAGTCTGTTACATAACATTGTCTAGCACACAGCAAATGCACAGTAAAGTCATTCTTTCTGCTTTAATTCTTGACACACTTCACAAAATTCCTGCCACAGCCCTTCATCTGGAAATGGTATCCCCCAGCCTCTTTGCTCTGTGTCGTGAAGAGTTGAAGACAGTCCTGACTTTGGGGTGACTCAAGCCCCACTTTCCAGTGGCATATTGCCCGAAGAATTCTTTCCCAGAGTTCAGAAGTCTTGTGTCCTGTGAAACAAAACCTTATCATCTCTCACCGTTCCTTACACAATAGTTAGAGGGGAGCTGGGCTTCACCATTTAATCGTTTCATATCAACTGTCCATAAATGTGCTAGGCAAGATAAGTTACTTACCAACATCTATCATTTGTAAACCTAAAAAGAATTTCAAGCAGCAGATAAAGATACATCTAGGACTGCAACAGTAGAAACTAACACAACAATGTAAAGCAATTGTATTCCAATTAAAAAAAAGACAAAATTAGAAAAATGAAACAAATGGAAAACAAAGAATGGAGCATAAACAGGTCTTCCCGGATGGCACTAGTGGTAAAGAACCCACCTACTGAACACAACTGAAGCAACTTAGTGCATGCACGCACACAGACACAGGGCATAAATGGAGCCAGGAGTGAGATCGGTGTCCACATATTCACACCAGAGCTCACAGGTGGCCTCCCTCTGCCATAGGACTAAGCATTGTATATTTTTTGCAAGGACTGAAAGCCCACCAGGCTCCTCTCTCCATGGGATTCTCCAGGCAAGAATACTGGAGTGGGTTGCCATTTCCTACTCCAGGGGATCGTCCCAACCCAGGGATCGAACCTACGTCTCCTGCTTGTCAAGCAGATTCTTTACCACTGGGTCACCTGGGAAGACCCTCAACCTCTGTATTTTAGGGGGATGCAATTCACCCCATAACACATTGCTTCTGATAGAACAAGCTCAGAGCTTGTTGTCTCGCTTTGTGTTTTGTTTTAACTTCACAGTATCTTGCCTTGGGATTTCACAGAGTCTTAGGATGAGCATTTAAACATCAGTTACTGCATAGAGCATCCCCCATCACACAGGCTAAGGGATCACTAGGATTCTCTGAGAGGCAGCTTGCTGCCCCTTGGATGAATGAAGCTCTGAGTGCGTGCCCATGTGCTAAGTCACTTCAGTCGTGTCTGACTCTTTGCCACCCCATGGACTGTAGCCCACTAGGTTCCTCTATTTGTGGAATTCTACTAGCAAGAATACTACAGTGGGTTGCCATGCTTTCCTCCAGGGAATCTTCCTGATCCAGGAATCAAACCCGTGTCTCTTATATCTCCTGTATTGGCAAGCAGGTTCTTGACCACTAGCACCATCTGGAAAGCTCTAAGCTCTGAAAGCAGCTGGTAATGGATACTTTCTCAGATTTGTATCTCTTGTCTCCTCCTCTATAACTAACATATAATACTTTCTTCCTCAGTGTTTTGTAGCACTCTCTGGAGTTCATGATCACTTCTCCATTCTAGTAGTTTCCCAGCAGTGCTGCTCAGGGCAATAATGTATCAAGAGATCTGTAAAGTTGGGGTAAAGACCCTTTTACACCATGGAGGGAAATGTCAGTCAAGAATCTGCCTGAAAATCCAGAAGATAGTGAAAAGTCTTTACCTTTAAAATTTTTTCTTAGTGAAAATAATAAGACACCACGATCTACTCTCTGTGGCATTAATGCCTCAACATTTCTCCAGAAAAGCAAGGAGTGAAAACCAGAATTTTAGAGCCAAAAGGCTTTAAATGTCATCTCCTCCTTCATTTTCAGGAGAAAGAATAGAGATACAGAAAGATGAAGTCTCTCGGCTCCCAATCCAGTCATCTCTTTATGAGGCTTTCTTATCATTGTTAAACCCAAATTAACTGCTTCAAGCACCACCTACGGTCAGGCTGTGAGAACAGAGCACAGGTGCCTTTCATCTGAATCCCTCAAGACCACATGTGTTCATGAATTCAGGAAGTGTTCGGACTTCAGAAAGGCGATTTAGCACACACACAGTATATTCCATAATATCTTCAGTGCGGTTAGGACAGCACCTTCTAACCAAATCCATTAATATTTCCTTAGTGGGTTGTGTGAGTATTCGCATTACATATGCATACTCACATTATGTGCAATTAATAAGAATCATACATAGCTTCATGGCACTTCATGGGCCAGATTTTGCCACCAAAGTAAGTTATGAAAACTTTTCAGTGTTCAGAGTTTTTCGTGCTCTCTGTGTCTCAGGATTGGGAATAAGTGTTTGTCAGCTCTCGTTCCCTCAGAAGGGAGATTCTTGAGCTTGATTGTGTGAAGGGACCACAGGAGGTGCCCCAGCCTGCAACTATTGATTAAGATTCTTCGGGGTGTGGCCTGGGAATCAGAATTTTTGATAAATAACCCAGCTGATACTGATGCAAATGGTGGGGGCTAGGGAGGAAACAGGCCTTCCCTTGTAGCTCAGTCGGTAAAGAATTTGCCTGCAGTGCAGGAGACCTGGGTTCAATCCCTGGGTTGGGAAGATCCCCTGGAGAAGGAAATGGCAGCCCACTCCAGTATCCTTGCCTGGAAAATCTCATGGACAGAGGAACCTGGTGGATTGCAGTCCATGGGGTCACAAAGAGTCGGGCACAACTGAGCGACTAACACACGGGGAGGAAACAAACTTCAAGGAACACTGCCTAGAGCACAGAGTCTGGGCATGGGAGACAGGTGGGAACCTCAGCTGGGTTATTTTCATCACATGCCTCTCCCGACACCTCCCTTTGACATCCGTTTGACCCTACAGTCAAGTTTCATGGAATTTTTCCATGACATTTTAATGGGAAGTGGGTGTCCTAAGGGTGTATATGTGCAGATATTCAAAGGAACGAGAGAGAAAAACAAAGCTGAATGAGGAGTGAAAAATCTCTGTTCTCAGAATGTTCAAGCTGCAGTCCAGTCACTGGATTACGTCTCATGTATTCATTCCTTATTTGAGTGCCCTGCTGTGGATCAGACACCAATTCAGATGCGTGTACAATCATAGAATAATAACTAATGTTAGTATTATTATCTTGCTATTATTAATTCTCTTTCCCCACATTTCTTCTCAGTATTGATTTTTCTGAGGGGTGGGCATCAGCCACTGAAGCATTTTGCACCCCTCCAGGCTACAGCTCCATCTGCTGGAATACAGGGCAATTAACCAGTGCCCCACTGGTATTTAATACAGATGATCCTCCACATATATCCCTGGTGGCCCAGATGGTAAATTATCCACCTGCAGTGCAGGAGACCTGAGTTTGCTCCCTGGGTTGGGAAGATCCCCCCTGGGGAAGGGAATGGCAACCCACTCCAGTATTCTTGCCTGGGAAATCCCATGGACAGAGGAGTCTGGCAGGCTACAGTCCATGGGGTCGCAAAGAGTTGGACACACTGAGCAAATAACACCACACATGTGAAACCATAATCATATGAAATCAAATCTATATGACTGTGTCAGTCGTGCTGATGGAAGTTATTTGTTGGTTCTCTGTGAGTGTATGACAGAATTATCTGTGTAATCCCATCGGAGAGCATTAGACTAATCTATTGAAACTCAGTTGAGAAGGCTTTAGTGTAAATAGGTTAACTTCCCTAATATAGCCTGCACTTGCTGGGGATGAAGAATTGACCTTCCTTGCAAATGCCTTCCTCTGAGCTTGGTCAGCTGAGAAAAGCCCCAGGGTGGCTATTAAGGCCCCTGGGTATTGACTCTAGGTAAGGAGCTAGGCATGGAGCCCAGGTGACCACGGAAGCTTATTAATGGGCTCTCTGGGTTTAGCAATCCCTCTGGGCAGCCTGAAGTTGTTTTGTGATCTCTGATTTACCCCCTCAGCTGTCTCCCCTTTCCCCTATAATTTTCCCCACACTACCCATTTCTCCCTAAATTCCCTTTTCCATTTCAGTCATCACTCACTCTCTCGGGTCTCTTCCTCTGAGGCTCTGTACCTCTCGATTTCACTCTCTAGGCTTCCCAGGTAGCTCAGTGGTAAAGAATCTGCCTGCCTATGCAGGAGACACAGGAGACTCAGCTTCGATCCCTGGGTCAGGAAGATCCCCTGGAGTAGGAAATGACAACCCACTCCAGTATTCTTGTCTGGAAAATTCCATGGACAGAGGAGCTTGGCAGGCTACAGTCCATGGGATTGCAAAGAGTCAGACACGACTAATCGCGACTGAGCACAGTCAGCTGACACGTGGAGCTCTGATCGTCTCTGCAGAGCTTTCTATGTGGCTTTCTGACTGGGGCAGGATCTCTGTTGGAAGGTGTGTGTCTCTGCAGAAGGGAGTGGAGGTGGGCAGGTGACATTTAGATACATCAGCACTCACAGGTGGGTATGTAACTGATGCTAAATTTTAGACTGAATGGCTTCTATGGAAATGGAGGATTGAGATGGGGGAGATGAGGAAAGAGGGTAGGGAGGAAGAATGAATGTTTGAGAAGGTTGGAATGGCCATGACCCATGGATGGACCCATGAGCTGACTAGAACGGCGCTAGCCCTCTCCGCGACATCAGCTCCAGGAGAGCAGAGACTTCACCTATGTGCTTTCTGGAGTCTCCTCAGGAGTTGAGGAGGGCCTGACAGGCAGCAAATGCCTGATATTTGTTGAACGAGTGAATGTTATTGTTGTGAGATTGCTGTTGCCTAAAACTGCCATACAAGTTCTTAGAAGTTTGTCAGTTGTGCAGTGTCTTTTAGTTGACAAATATTTAGGAGTGGCTGGAAATAGTCTGGGGAAGTAGAAATGAGCCCTTAAAGTTGGCCTTGAAGGACAGACTAGGAGTTTTGAGGTGGAAGAAGAGGTTGTAGTAATTCTGGTTGCAGGGAGGGGGCATTTTAGGAGCCAGACTCTATGGGACACCACAAATCCTGCATCAGTCATCACAGCTCGGCTCCTTTTTAACTGGGTGAACTGGGGCAAGAGTCTCTTGTCGAATCTCTGAATTCTTCTCCTTGGCTCACTTATAAATGATCAATGTTGTGGCATTCAGACCTGAGGGCTTCTCTTTTGTCTCCTCCATGCCAATGGCCCTAAACACCATGTATATGCAGATAATCCTGTTTTTTTTTTTTTTAATCTCTAATCCACATTTGGGTACTCAACTGTCTAACTGACCTCTTGATTTGGCTGTGTGCTCACCTTTTTTTTTTTTTTTTACAATCAAACTGGAACTCTTGATTTCATGTGCTGTTTCTTTTTCTCAAAACCTGCTTCTACTCCAATCATCCCAGCTCAGTTCCTGGCCCTGGCATTCACTCAGAGGCTTCAGCTAGAAACCTCTTTTTAAAGATATTTTTTATATGGGCTATTATTAAACTCTTTATTGTTAAAATACAGCTTCATTTTCTGTTTTGGTTTTATGGCCACAAGGTACGTGGGATCTTAGGTCTCCAAGCAGGGATCGAACTCCTGGCCCCACTCCTGCACTGGAAGGCAAAGTCCTAACCACCAGACCATGAAGGAAGTCCCTAGAAACCTCTTTAAATCCTCCCTTTTCCTCACTTGCCTCCACATTCATGAGCAAGTCACAAAGGCTCTGTCTCAAAAACAGCCCCTTCATCTCTTCACTGGTGTACATTCCACCTGCTCCTCGGGCCCAACCCCCATCATCTCCTGCCCTAACTCTTACAGTAGCTGCCCAGCTGGTCTCCCAGGTTTACCTCTTGCACCCTCATCAGCCTTACATCACACTAAGCTAGAGTGATGTTTGAAATTTTAATTCAGATTTGTCTTTGCACTATTCTCATTCCATCCAGTCTTCCCATTGCATGGAATAAGCTCCAAACTCCTTGCCATTGTGCAGAGCATTTTCTATCTGCAGCTTCTTTCCACCTCACTCCCCTCAACTCCTCCACTCCCTTTCCAGCTCCTGCTTGTTCTGAAGCCTCTGCACTCTCCCTTCCATCCTTTCTTGGTTGAATCCTTTCCCACCCTGAACCTCTCAGCTTAAAAGTCACCTAGTTAGCGATGCCTTTTTTTTCTTTAAAGGAAGTTTTTTTTTTTCTTTAACTCGTTAGGTCTTTTTTGGCTTTATTTTATATTGGAGCATCGTCAATTACCAACGTGCCGCTACTTTCAGGTGTGCGTACATGATAAGTCGCTTCAGTCATGTCCGACTCTTCAACCCTTGGACTGTAGCCCGCCAGGCTCCTCCGTCCATGGGATTCTCCAGGCAAGCATACTGGAGTGGGTTGTCGTTTCCTCCTCCAGGGGATCTTCCTAACCCAGGGATCAAACCCACATCTCCTGCATCTTCCGCGTTACAGGCAGATTCTTTACCCACTGAGACACCTGGGAAGCCCCAGTTTCAGGTGTACAACAAACTGATTCAGTTATACATATACATGTGTCTATTCTTTTCCAAATTCCTTTCCTATTTAGGTTGTTATATAATATTGAGCAGAGTTTTCTGGGCTATGCAGTAGGTCCTTGCTGGTTATCCATTTTAAATATATGTATTTTAAAATCAACCCAAAGTAGTCCAACCCACCTATTACTTTCTCACACAAGACTCTACTGTTTACTTCTCAGGACTCTTCACAGCAATAATTATTCACAGCAATAATTATTTTATTTGCTGACTTGGTTATCCCCAGTTAGGATGTAAATTACATAAGATCAAAGACCCCGTCTTACACAAGGGAGGATCTCAACCTCTTAGAAAAGTATCTGGTACAGACTTGGCACTCAGTAAACATTTCCTGAATAGATGGATGAGCTCTGGAGGCCTCATTTTCTTTTCGAGTTTATTTATTTTTAATTTAAGGATAATTGCTTTATAATATTGTATTTGTTTCTGCCAAACATTAACATGAATCAGCCATAGGTATCTGTATGTCCCCTCCCTCTTGAACCTCCTTCCCAGCTCCCTCCCCACCCCACCCCTCTAGGTGGTTACAGAGCCCTAGTTTGAGTTCCCTGAGTCATACAAAAATATGGAGTCCTTCATGAATTTGCATAGGGGCTATGCTAGTTTTCTCTGTATCGTTCCAATTTTAGTATATGTGCTGCTGAAATGAGCATCCTCATTTTCTTATTCTGTGACCTAAAGGTAAAACATACAGCCCTGTTTCACAGAGTTGTTATGAGGATTAAATATGAAAAAATTCTAAGAGATCAATAAATGTTAGCCACTATTATTATTACCAATACTACTTCTAGTAATAGTCATACTAGTAGTACCGCTACTCTAAACAGCCCTTACGAGGTAGTTAAAATTATCTAGAATTTACAAATAAGGAAATGAAGATTAGACATTCAAACAGCCAATGTTAAGATCACTTAGTATGCCTGAGAGCTTGAATTTAAGAGTGAGGAGTTGGAAATGACTGAAGAGCTCATTTCTTAGTGATTAGAAGAAAGGTGTTTCCGATGGCATTAACAAGCTTTGGACAGAGGGACTCTAAGGGGAAGAGATATGTTATGTTGAGCAGGTATCTGGATATCCAAGGTTTGATGCCTAGTAAACTATTGGGGATAAAAGTCTCACTCATGTGAGAGGTCAGCAATTTTAGATTTGTGTATCCAAGAATATAACTTCTCCATTGTGGTCATAATACCATTATCTAGAAAGCTGTTCATTTAGTGTTGGCAGAAACACACATACACGTACTCCTTGAGGTCAGAAGAGAGTGCCAGCTCCTCAGATGGGCCCCTCTCTCTTACCTACCCTGCCCCCTCCTGGAATTCTCTTTGTGTTTTCTAATCCTTCCTCACAGCATCCTGTATCCCTTTTGGAGGCTCACTTTGTGGGCCTCAAGCATTAACTTCAGGACCCAGAAGCAGGCCTTTGAGGTCTGATGTTGTATCGTGCTTGGGTGATGTGAATTTTTTTGAATAAAAAAACAAAGTAGGATACCAAAAACTCTTTCTCTTCTTATATTGATGTCTTTAAAAATAGCTAAAATTGGTCTCAGCACTTATCATATGCCAGGGACTATTCTAAATACTTTAGATGAATATATAAAATGTTTGTTTTAGGGAATAAGGAAAAGAAAAGTAATGAAGAGACAGAACAAAGACTATAAGGCTGATGGATAAAGAAGATGGATAAGGCATTGCTTTATGGCTCATAGTAAAGAATCTGCCTGCAATGTGGGAGACCTGGGTTCAATCTCTGGTTTGGGAAGATCCCCTAGAGAAGAGAACTGGCTCCATACATACATACATACAGGTCAAAAAACATATATAACCAACATCCCAAAGACCCATCCTGCGCTCCCTCCCTTCGCTGAGACAGAGCTATCAGGCCCAAGTTTCTCACAACCTCCATGCTATTCTGTCTCTTTGGCAGCTTCAAACACAAAAGCCATTGAATATTAGGAACCTTGGGCATTGTCTAATCGACATGCCTCCCCCTCATTTTGAGTTCAGAGGGGAAATGACTTGTTCAAGATCACACAGAGAGTTACAGAATCTGAATCTCCTCTTTCTACTGGTCCATGGGGTCACAAAGAGTTGGACACAACTGAGCAACTTTCACTTCCACACACTTTAGAATCAAGCACTTCAAAGAAGAGATGGTCAACAGTCTGAAGTCTCTCTTAAATTGGAGGAAGAAAATTAGGTTCATATTTAACTTCAGAAAAGTGTTTATGTAGAGAACTTAGAACTCAGATTACTAGCAAAATGAGGGAGGAAGTATAAACAGACGGTCTAGAGAGTCTTCCACACGTTTGACAGCAAACAAAAGTAGGCAAGAGGCATGATTGCTAGAGAAGACAGCAAGGTAAAGGGAAACATTTGCTCAATTTGAGAGATCTATAAATTTTGAAAGGTAGGATGCAAGAAGCAAAAGAGGTGGGAGAAGAGAAAAGATATGGAAAGGTGGGGGAATAATGATGGGTGCAAAACACCCTTCAACGTTGATCCAAGACCAAACAAAGCTGAGGTTCTTAAGCTGGAATCATTATGGAGTCACTTGGGAGCCTTAAAAACAATCAGTGCCTGGATCCCACCTCCAGAGCTTCTGATTTTCTGGTCTGGGAGTGCCTGGGCATCAAAACATGTAATATTTCCTAATTGATTCTGACATACAGCCAAGTTTGGGAACTGCTGATCCAGGACTCAAGAGACTCTCTCCTCTTTGAACCTGAAAATAAGAACTAAGAAAATGATGTAAGGATAGATCATTTGAATTGAAGACAAGTTTAACTGATGAAACTCACACATGTTGGTTTGGATCATCTTAGTTAAAAAAAAAAAAATTAAACAGGTGATTTGATTATCAGTGGAGTGGGAAGAAGGAAGTTTGAAGACAGAGGCTTCTCAAATAGCTATCATGAGCGGCACATGGAAGAGACTCCTGCAGCAGAGGAGTGACGGACAACATGGAATAATGATGAAAAAAAAAAAAATTAAACAGGTGATTTGATTATCAGTGGAGTGGGAAGAAGGAAGTTTGAAGACAGAGGCTTCTCAAATAGCTATCATGAGCGGCACATGGAAGAGACTCCTGCAGCAGAGGAGTGACGGACAACATGGAATAATGATGTTGTTGTGCCTGGGTATTTGTTGAGCCAGGATTCCACACAGATTGGTTCTCTTATAGCTGGGCTTCATAGACTGATGGAGATGTAGAGGCTGATGGAGGGTGATCCACAGGCTTAGGAAGGTCAAAGGAAGGAGTCAATTGACCATAGAGTCCAGTGTTGGGCTATGATTGGTTAGGAAACAAGCTGAGTAGATTTGGACAGTGGGAGAGAAGACCTGTAAGGTTGTGGTTAGAGAAAGGAACATTAGCAACTGAAATCCCAGTTGGAAAATAATCCTCCAGGATCTATACTTCTTAGTGAGCATTAAAAATATTAAAAATGCAAGTATTATGTTTCCTCCACAATTCAAGGAGGCTTGGTGAAAGGAACAATAGACACAAATTCTCAGATCAATCATTAGACAGAGCTCTGCCAACAGCCAGTCCCTCTGTCCATCTTTGGGGCTCAGTATATACCAGGAAGAGGCTTACTATGATAACTTCTCAGGATTTGTATACCTGAATCACTACATCAGCTTGTCAGGTTGCTTAGCTATATATATCACACACCAATAAAAATATCTTTCCTTACCATGAGTTTCTGTGACTCCACCCCTCCCAACATTTTTTTGATGTCTTCTCTCTCCTCCATACTCCCATCCCCCAAATGGCTGTCGTAATCTTGATTTTAGAAACAGGCATCTTAAGGGGAAAAACCTCAAGGTTCCCATTTGTTTTTTAGCATTAAACTAGCAAAAAAATTTACTGGCAATTCGTTTAAAGAGGTGGAGCCTTATTAAAACCAAAAACAAGTGGCTCATGGGAAACCTTTTGTGCACTTAAGCATAACTCCTCATTTGTGTCAGCCAAAAGTTGTACTGACTTATATTGTCCTGCATTTTAACCAGATTCAAGTATCGCATAATCATTACCAGTTTCACAATTTTCTTCTTTTTTTCTGTTACTGAAAAGTTGAGGTTAAGGTAAAACTTCAACCTGCAAAGTGAGCAGGGCCGACTAGTCCTCTCTCAGCTGACCTGCTTGTTTCATTTGAAATGAAACTCACTTTTGCTCTTAATTCTTTCTCCTTCTCTCCTCTCCCCTACTCTCACCTATTACCTGGAAATGTCATTCAGGTCAGAGTTCTCGGATGCAATGTGGGATGGTTATCTTCCAGACCAGGTGGCGAGGTATTTGAAACGGCACGGTACTGTGGCTGCAATGTTTAGACGCAGGTGTGTAAGGGAGAAGCGTCTAACGACAGAATCTTACATTTAAGGCAGACTTCACAGAAATTTTGAGTTGCTTAGTTACAAGTGAGCTTGGTTATAAAAGTAGAATATGTGTGTGTGAGTATGTGCTTAGTCATTCAGTCATGTCCAATTCTTTGCGACCCCAAGGACTATAGCCTACCAGGCTCCTCTGACCATGGGGTTCTCCAGGCAAGAGCACTGGAGTGGGCTGCCATCTCCTTCTCCAGGGTATTTTCTGACCCAGGGATCGAACCCAAGTTTGCATTGTGGGGGGATTCCTTACCATCTGGTCATGTATGTGGAGATATATATATATATATCCATCCCACTCGTTTGCAAATGAGATCTACTGAAATCAAAGAAAACTTTATTTAAAAGTTACACTATTACTAGCAATAATAATCATAATGCTTTATACTGCCACTGTGCTTCCACATACATTTAGTATGAGTTTTTCAGAACTGTGCGGGAGGGACTTCCCTGGTGGTCCAGTGGCTAAGACTCCGTGTTCCCAAGGCAGGGGGGCCTGGGTTCAATCCCTGGTCAGGGAACTAGATCCCACAATCCCCAACTAAAAGAAGATCTTGCATAACACAACTAAAAATCCCTCACCTCAGCCTCCAGGAAGATCAAAGATTCCAAGTGCCACAACTAAGACCCACTGCAAATAAATAAATATAAAAAAGAACTGTGCAGGAGATGGTTGAACATTCATTCACTCATTCATTCAAGCCAACCGTCCTATCCTGTGAGAGGGGCAAAAGTCCAAACAGCCACTTTGAGCTGAATGGACAGAGTTTGAGGAATGGCCAGGTACTTACAGAGGTTAATTGCATCCTAGGACTGAGAGGTCAAGAAGCGACGCACAAGGCACTCAGGAGGCTCTCATTATTTACGCAAATGATTGACACTAGAGTGAACAGCATGAGATTTACTGAAACCTGACAGCTGGGCAGGAAGGATGGTATTTTAGAGCCAAGTCACCAGGTGGACATCACTGAGATTCATGTTTGGCAGCTCGCTGGAGCAACAGAGTCTCACCTTGTCAAGGAGAAGGATTCATGCTCAACCACAAAATATCTTGGGGACTCCTCTCTCCCCATGCTAGTTGTTGTCTTCTTTGTATCCATTAAAAGAGGTCAAGAAGCGACGCACAAGGCACTCAGGAGGCTCTCATTATTTACGCAAATGATTGACACTAGAGTGAACAGCATGAGATTTACTGAAACCTGACAGCTGGGCAGGAAGGATGGTATTTTAGAGCCAAGTCACCAGGTGGACATCACTGAGATTCATGTTTGGCAGCTCGCTGGAGCAACAGAGTCTCACCTTGTCAAGGAGAAGGATTCATGCTCAACCACAAAATATCTTGGGGACTCCTCTCTCCCCATGCTAGTTGTTGTCTTCTTTGTATCCATTAACTGAGAAATCAGTCAGTCAATCAGTGCTGTCACTCAGTTGTATCTGACTGTTTGCGACCCTCTGAACTGTAGCCCACCAGACTCCTCTGTCCACGGAATTTTCCAGGCAAGAATACTGGAATGGGTAGCCATGTTGTCCTCCAGGGGATCTCCGTGACCCAAGGAATGAACCTGATCCAAGGATTGAAGCCAAGGATTTACCCAAGGATTGAATCTTGGGTCAGGGAGAATCTCCCACATCTCCTGCATTGGCAGGCGGATTCTTACCACTGTATCATCTGGGAAGCAACTGAGAAACACATAATGATAAAAACCAACTAGGAATCACTAAAATACATTGTCTTAGTCCATTCCAGCTGCTATAACAGAATACACAGACTGGGTGCCTTAAATCACAAACATTTATTTCTCTTAGCTCTTGAGACTACAAGTCTGAGATCAGGGTGCCCACATGGTTGGGTTCTTAATAAAGTACTTCCTCTTAAATGTCCCATCATCTGACAGAGAAAGAGGGAAAAAGAACTAACTTTCTTCCTCTTTAAGGATGCTAATCCCATTGTGGGGCTCCACCCTTAGACCTAAACCCCCAAAGGCTTCACCTCCAAATACCATCACCTTTGGGCTTCAACAGATGGATGGGAGGAGGGGGACATAAACCTTCAGTTCACAGCATGCACCTGCCCCCATTCCCTCACGAGCCCATCCCCTTGCCTGTTCTCCCAGGCCCTAACTGGAGATTGCTTCCTGCTTGCCCAATGACTATGGGCCAGCTCTGATCCTGGCAGACAGCCACCTTCTCTGACATCCAGTGGGATGCAAATACACCTTCTCCAGCAAGGCCTGAACCCCTTCTTCCAAGTTGTCTTTCCATGGGTCCTCTTTCTTAGTCCTATGATGCCCTTTAAAGTTCTTTTTACATCTTTGCAGTTACTCTTCTATCATAGTTTAATAACTCTTTGTAATAAACATCCCTTGCTTTACATTACTGTGTGGTTTCTATCTCTTGGTTGAATCAACATTAACACAAGTTCTTTTGGAAAAGTAATGACACATACGTGCATGAGATAATCAATCCACAAACAATAGCTGGAATAGAAAAGAATTCCTAACTTTCTCACAATCACTATCTATAATCTTCCAGGTGTCCACAGTCAGTAGGTTGGTAGACCTTGGGCTAGAACTTCAGGTTGGCAGAAACAAAAGCAGAATCCTGGAGCTATTCAGAGAATGACATGAATGCCCCGGGGTGGGGTAGGGAAGCTTCGAGTGTTAGGGAACCATGTTGATGTTCATGGTCAGCCTTGCCTCCTCCTCTTGATCCAGAATCTATGAACATCATAAAGATGAAATGTGTCTTGGATTGAAGAGGTGGGGAGAAGGGAACTGGGTCTACTCTGTCAGGATGAGTCCAGACCTTGGACTAGGATGGAGCCTGCAGGTGGGGGAGGAGAGGCAGCAGCAAACCTAATAGTGAAAATCTGAGACAGGCTGGGGATAAAAGGGCAGAGCTGACATCAGCCATCTGTCAAGCACCTGATTGACAGGTGAGCCTCTAAAGCAGGGGGTACCAGGCAAACTGCTTGAGAGTACTCAGTGTACAAGTGGAACAAGCATGCCTGGAAAACAGGTCCTCTGACTCCTAAATACGATTCTTGTTTATCCACACTGCTCATCCTAACAGGGCTTACTATTAGGGGCAGAACAGAAGGTTTCCATCATTTCTGATGTTCTGGAACAGATTAAATAGTATAGAAATCATCTTTTTTCAGAAGATATTTATGGAATTTGCCTTTCAAAATATCCAGATCTGGCTTTAGGAGGATTAGAGTTAAGGAAATATTTTAAATTCCTCTTCGGTTTTCCACCTAATTGATTTGGTGAGGTTTTTTAAAGCCATTCCCTGAGTCAATTTTGGTGATTTAAAATTCCTGAAAAAGACTATTGATTTTATCAAAATATTCAATTTCTTTACTTAATGTTGTAAAGAGTATTTAATTTCTATAAAGTGAAAGTTGCTCAGTTGTATCCAACTGTTGCAGGCTGTATACAGTCCATGGAATGTTCCAGGCCAGAATACTGGAGTGGGTAGCTGGTCCCCAGGGGATCTTCCCAACCCAGGTCTCTCACATTGCAGGGAAATTCTTTACCAGTGGAGCTACTAGGGAAGCCCAAGAATACTGGAGTGGGTAGCCTATCCCTTCTCCAGAGAATCTTTCCAACCCAGGAATCGAACTGGTGTCTCCTACGTTGTAGGCGGATTCTTTACCAGCTGGGCTACCAGGGAATCCCATTTAATTTTTAAGTATCCTCTATATCATCTGTGGTTCAAACCTAGTTCCCACACTAAATGATGTTATTGTGCTTTTCTCCTTTCCTTCATGGTCACAGATGCCAAGGATTTGCTTATTCAACATCTTTTCATAGAACCACCTCTGTATTTTCCATGCCAATTCTATTGTCCATTTCTTTCTTTCTTTTTTAATTTAACAGGAGAAGTGTTACAGGGAATCTCAGGTGCAGAGATATGAGTTAATCATACTTCCTTCTATATGACTCACTTTTACAATTGTTCTGTACTGAATTCTCTATTTCAGTTCTTTTATTTATTTTCTACTTTACTGTAACCCATACTCTCATTCCTTTCCTCTAAATAGACATCTTCCAGTTCTCAGATCAGTATCTTCTCTAGAAAAATGTAATGTCTTTTTAAACTTATTTTAGCCTGTAATTTTGGAATTATTGATATTGCATGTTTCTATTAATTTCTTATTGCTGTCATAACAAATTATTTCAAACTCAGTGGCTTAAAACAACAAAATCATCATTTTACTGTCCTGGAAATCAGGAGTTCAAAGTTAACATCAACTACCACCTAAACTCCCTGGTCTAAAATCAAGGGGTTGCCAGGGTTGGGTTTTTTTCTAAAAGGTTCTGAGAGAAGAATCTTGTTTCCTTGACTTTTTCAGTCTCTAGAGGTGACTGAACTGAACTGAACTGAACTGAGAGGCTAAATAGGTTTGGGACTCCTTCCTTGCTTCTCTCCAATCTCTTGCTTCCTTATCACATCTCCTATTCCTGACTGTGAGCCCACTGCCTCCCTCTGATAAGGACTCCTGTTATTGCACTGGCCCACCTGGATAATGCAGGCTACTCTCCCTCCATTAACATTACTTGATCTCATTTGCACAGATTCTGGGGATTAGAACGTGGCCATCCTCAGAGGACCATTTTTCAGCCTGCAACAGTGCTCATCTAATTCATCTCTTCTAACCGCTGTGTAGTACTCATGGCATACATGCACCATCCTTCACCTATCCGTGCTCCCACAGATGAACACCTGCTACTATTTACATCTCTGCAATAAATATACTCTAACAAGTCCCCTTAAGAATCTGTGTGAGATTTCTCAAGGCTCTATAGAGGGACAAGGAGGGTGAAAGGAGCTGAAACGAATTACCCACCCCTGCCCTCTGGAATGGTACAAGGGTCTAGAAAGGTATCAATACAAATCCCATGTAAAGACTTAAATTTTTTTTTAAGTTTATTTATTTTAATTGGAGGCTAATTACTTTACAATATTGTATTGGTGCATGTATTTTTGAGTGCACTGTGCCTTTGTTGCTACGCACAGGCCTTCTCTAGTTGCAGCAAGCGGGGGCTACTCTCTAGTTGTGGCGCTCGAGCTTCTCACCGCAGTGGCTTCTCTCGCTGTGGAAGCACGGGCTCTAGAGCACAGCCTCAGTAGTTGTGGCACACAGGCTTAGCCGCCCTGCGGTATGTGGGATCCTCCCAGGGATCGAACCTGTGTCCCCTGCATTGGCAGGCAGACTGTTAACACTAGATCACCAGGGAAGTCCCCCATGTAAAGATTTTTGCCAATTCCACCTTGGTAGGAGACTTGAAAACAATATTCCCTACAGGACAAAAATTTCATGCCATAGCCCTGAGTTATACCCAGAAGTGTTACTAATTGCAGTATGCAGACAGGCCATTTATCCATCTCCAAATAGATGGAGCGCATCTATTGCTCTCCACCTGTAGTGCAAGGAGTTTCTTATTTCCCACATATCCCTGCTAACACTTGGTAATACCTGTGTAAGGTCAGGCCAGTCATGATGGCTGTTCTCTTGCTCTCTGCACATCTCCTGCTCCAGCAGACCCTGCTTCATTCACTTGCTTATCCAATACTCTTGGCTATAAGGCTTAATTAGTCACTGCCTTCCTGCTTGCCCCCTGCCCCAGCCACTGGTTTCCCTGGTAATTGATGAGCCACTCTGATGTCAGTTCCACCTATAAAGGGAGCCTTCTCTTCCCCCATGTATCAAGCCACTGGTCACAGTGGGATTTCAATTCACAACGTTTTTGCTCAGGACATGGAAGATTCCCCTGTCCAATAAACTGTTGATGTCTCTGTCGCCGTCTCTGGGTTCTTTCTCTGGTCATAAGGTTGGGCAACTGTAAGGCTTGCAAGCCTGCAGGGTGCGGCCCAACAACCTGATTTTCCAATAACTCACTATTTTATGGGGCAATGTATTTTCTTTATTGTCATCAAGTTTCTATAATAATTAGTGAGGTTGACCATCTGTTGATATGCTTATTATTGGTTCTGCTTTTTACTACTAGGAATCTTCACTCATTTTCTTCCAGGGTATTTCATTTGTGGTGGTGGTTGATGTTCTTGTTTTTATCTATTTTCCGGAATTCGTTGTTTTCTCAATTCATTACTTGTCAGTTATAAATACTGCAAATACCTTCTCTCAATATATTATGCATCTCAACTTTTCTATGTTGCCTTTTATTTAACAGAAATCTTTAATTTTGATATAGTCAAACTCACTAACTTTTTACCTTAACGTCTAAGTACTTGCTTTCTATAAATGCCTACATAATTTTCATCTTTCAGTTTTTAATCAGTGAATATTAGTTAATATTCCTTTGGTGAGAGATGTTTTTGAATTTGACAAATTTTAAGTAAAATTTTGTTGTATTTTGCTTCAATCTTTAACCAAATGTTTTTTCTGCTTTGAGCTATTTCCCATCCACTACTTTGCAGATGTTAGGTGCATTCCCATAGTTATATTTTATTATAACTGGACTAAAATATATCACTGGAATATTACAAAAATATATTACTGGAAATTGTAATCTTCATGTCATAAAGAGGAAAAGTAGAGTATCCAATAGCAAGTGAAAAAAAATCGCAAGTACAAGTCAAGCCCAGTCATTTCTTCCTATTGTAATTTCACTTTCTTTTTCTAAGTTGTTAAATTTTAAAACTTGAGATTGAAGTGTTGGTTTTACTTTGTATGATAATGATTTGTGGGAACACTTAAAATCATTTGATATAGAAACAGTAAGATTAGAAAAGGACATTGAAAGTCATTTTGTAAGTTTGCTGCTGCTGCTGCTGCTTCTAAGTCTCTCCAGTCGTGTCCAACTCTGTGCGACCCCATAAACGGCAGCCCACCAGGCTCCCCCATCCCTGGGATTCTTCAGGCAAGAACACTGGAGTGGGTGGCCATTGCCTTCTCCAATGCATGAAAGTGAAACGTGAAAGTGAAGTCGCACAGTTGTATCCGACTCTTAGCAACCCCATAGACTGCAGCCTACCAGGCTCCTCCATCCATGGGATTTTCCAGGCAAGAGTACTGGAGTGGGGTGCCACTGCCTTCTCCGTTTGTAAGCTTAATGTTATACAATTTTTTAATCATTGCAGGGAGGATAAGTTCATTTATACAGAATGCGTATTTCAGCCAATGCAGCAGATACAAACTGAAGCTTTAAGAAAACAAAAGAAATATAGATGCTGAACTATATTTTGTTTGTTTGTTTTTTCAACAAATATTAAAAGCCTATCACATGCCACTGTTCTGAACACTGGGAATACAGCAGTTAACAAAGTAGGTAAGATCTACATGCGAATGGAGCTTTGGAGTGAGAGATGCTGTAATAAAGAAATAAAATGGTAAATAAAGTAATTTTAGTTCAGGTATTTCCCAGGAAAAAGATAAAACGTGGTGGTCTGTGAGCCAGTAACTTACCGATAAGAAGTAGCCTTTCCTCCACACAGTGATGTACCTGGGCGGAGCCACAGCAAATGCACACAAGCCCCGTAACGCCCTGCTCTTTATCCAGAAGGCAACCAGACTCTGGCTCGTTAGCATGGACAGCTAGGAATGAGAGAAACTGTTCACAGGCTTGTTCATCACAAAATTCATTACACAAACAGGATTGACTGTTACACCCTTCTGTCACAATAAGAGATGCAACAGGGAGAGGTAATCTTTTCGCAGGAAGGCTAATTCTGAAAAGAGTGTTTATGGATTGTTTTGTTTGTTTTTAGACATCATGGGGAAAAATGTAGTCCAGACAGTATAGACTTCTCAGTGATGATAGCCACTTCTCAGAAGGGTATCCACAACCCAGCTCTCAACACAGGATTTCAAACATCCCCATACAGCACATTTCTTCTACCCCAAACTTTTCACCCTATCAGGTGGGTTCCTTCTCAGTTCTTCCCCCTCCAATTTCCAGCCCAGCTACCTCTAGGCTTTCACATACCTAGTCTTTCCCCAAGCATCTAAATCTCTTCTATTTCTTACCGGAACAGTGTATTTCCACCCAATCCAACATCCCTCTTAACTCCTAGGCTCACATCTAAACCTCAGCAAAAGAGGCAGCCACTTCAGATACTAAGGCCACCCATTAGAAGGCAGTGACAAGTTAGGAGAACAAAACCCTTTTCACTTTTATCTCCTATTGTGCTTTGGCATTGTATTTTCAATAACAATCGGTGTGTGTATGTGTGTGTGTGTGTGTTTCAGGTTTTAGAAGCTATATAGCCAGCATATGTTACAGTTACTTTAATGGTACTGACAAGTGTCTGTACAAATTGTTAAACTGCTTCTGATTATATTATATTGTGGCTTTCCTTGACTGAGGGGCTTCCCTGGCTGCTCAGACAATGAAGGATCTGCCTGCAGTACAGGAGACCTGGGTTTGATCCCTGGGTCAGAAAGATCCCCTGGAGAAGGGAATGGCAACCCACTCCAGTGTTCTCGCCTGAAGAATTCCAAGGACAGAGGAGCCTGGTGGGCTTATAATCCATGAGGTCATAAAAAGTCGGACACGACTGAGTGACTAGCACACTTTCCTTGACTGACCTTACAAGTTATTTAATTGCAATATATAGTTTGTTTCATGGTGCTTCCTAATTTAAGACAATTAGTCTGAAGATAAGACGGAAGAGAAGACCATATTTACCATAGCATCTAAAAAGTAAAATATTTGGGAAAAAAAAATTTTTAATGTGCAACTTGATGTGAGAAACTTTAAAGCCCTCCTGAAGACCTAACAATAGACTTTGAAGGCGTTTAAAGCATACTGCCCCCAAATATGCCACTCTAACATAAGAATTATTTTGAGCTAAAGGCAGTTGAAAAGAAGCAAACACATACAAACTTTCTTGCTCTCCCTTCCTCTATTAAGAAGGAGAGGATAATTTCTGATCAGTCAGTTAGTTTAGTTGTTCAGTCATGTCCGACTCTTTGTGACCCCATGGACTGCAGCATGCCAGGCTTCCCTGTCCACCACCAACTCTCAGAGCTTGTTCAAACTCATGTCCATCAAGTCGGTGTTACCATCCAACCATCTCATCCTCTGTCATTCCCTTCTCCTCCTTCCTTCAAACTTTCCCAGCATCAAGGTCTTTTCCAATGAGTCAGTTCTTCGCATCAGGTAGCCAAAGTATTACAGTTTCAGCTTCAGCATCTTATCAGCCCAGAGAAATCTACATAACAAACCTTACTGACTAGTCCTTATCTTCAATTAGTTTCACCCATATGTTTACCTACCTAGTTTACCACCCCTTAGAAGCCTAAACCCCTTATCCTTTGCTTTGTCACTTCTTAGCAAATTTATTGTTCTTGAAATGGCAACCCACTCCAGTATTCTTGCCTGGAAAATCCCAAAATTTTCAGTACAAACACATTCAGTAATATAGTATATGATAAAGATGACATTTATATCAATAAAGATGGGTCTTTAACAGAACAACTGATTGTCCACATAAAGAAAAGATAAAATTAGATCTGTACCTCATATTATACATAAGGATAAACCTTCAATTATAGCAGGTATTTAAAAACAAAAGTTTTTAAAAATTGCAAAAGGTAATACAAGTGAATTCCTTGCTAACCCTAAAGGAGGCAAGTCCCTTACATGACTGAAAACCCAAGTCATAAAATTAAAGAAGATAAATTACATATGTATTTTTAAATCCATTAACATAGCAAATATGCCATAAGCAAGGTAAATGACAAAATGATAAATTGGAGGAAAATTGCAAATCATATAACAAATACCACTCTCCTGAATAGATGATAAATTCCTAAGGCACTCCCAGAAATAAGGAAGACTAGCAAGAACCCAAAATAAATTACATATGTATTTTTAAATCCATTAACATAGCAAATATGCCATAAGCAAGGTAAATGACAAAATGATAAACTGGAGGAAAATTGCAAATCATATAACAAATACCACTCTCCTGAATAGATGATAAATTCCTAAGGCACTCCCAGAAATAAGGAAGACTAGCAAGAACCCAATAGAAAAACAGGTAGTCTATGCCATACCACCCGGATGCACCAATGTCATCCAATGAAAAAGCAGGCAAAGCACATAAAAGGCATTTCATAGAAAAAGAAATATTCATAGCTAAATGGGTTACAAATTAATATGAGAAACACAGATAAAAATGGCATTCCTTTACCACAAAGGGGGAAATGATGCAGGCCTGTGCAGGAGAATCTGGTGATATCTGCCTAAATTATGGGTTCAGTGGCCCTTGGATCTGGCAATCCCACATCTGGGCTTTTTTCCAACAGTTACATCTGCACACATAGTAAGTGAAAGTGTACAAGACTATTTACTGTGACAGGGTTTGGATGGGACCCAAATAAAACATGGCATATTTACAAAATTAATCCTATGCAGCTGTGAAAAAAAAACAAAATGAGCGCCTTTTCTGTACCAATGTACAGAGGTGTTCAGGCTGTCTGGTTAAGCAGAGAAAGCATTGTGCAAAGCTCAATACAATGTGCGCTGCATTTTTGTGTAATAAAATGAGGAGGGTGGGAACAGTATGTTCTGTCCTTATCTGTCAGCATCTGCAAAAAGAAATATTGGAAAGATAAATAAGTCAACACACCAAAAGTAGTACAAAAAGTAGGAAGTGAGAGAGGACAGGATGGATGGGAAGGGACAAGTGTGAAGTGAACTTCTGCCTGTGTACCTTTTATATCATTTTGATTTTGAACTGTTAATGTATTACTAACTTGGAAAAAATAGTGTTCTTTGAAATAAGAGGTTATTTTCATTTCAAATAAGACAAACAACATGGTCTTGAACTCAAACAAGACAGTTTTTTAGTTTCCATACTTTACAACATGACTTCTCAGCTGTTTTCTCTTTATGGTACAAGTCATGGTGGATATTTACAGCTAACCTCAAAATACCTCCCTCCTTGCACACTCACACCCTCGCACTTATCCCCACCAGTCCCTCTTCCCACCCACCACGTCTTCACTGAGTGAATGAGGGCCTTCACCTCCAAGCCTCGGACACCAGCTGTGTTCACTCCTTCATCAAATTTGTGTGCCATCTGCAGAAAGCTGAATCCAAAGCATTAAAAGCCATCATCCCATGTATGTCCAGAGATAATTTAAAAAAGAAAAGAAAGCTGCCATGAAACTAAAATACTTTGATAATGACAATAAAATTGTGAAGTGAGGGTTGTTCTTGATTGGCTTCTATCTCCCATTCTAAGGACCACCTTCCACACTGTGCTGAACTCTTCCCTGGGATGCTGAGTTCCCACCTGATACCCAACACCTTCCCACGATTAGTGAGAAGAGCTCTGATGTATTGTGGACACACAATGTAGCTGTTATTTATCATGTATTCATTTATTCTCTCCCTGCCTATTCCAGCTAGTGCCTTAGAAAGCTGGCAGGGTTATTTTCTGGGTGTTTGGTTTTGTTTTTTTCCAATGGAAATAGAATCCAGGGAACTAAATAAATTCTCAATATCCCAAGAACTGCAAGTAGCAAAATCAAGATTGGAGTCCAGCTTCACCTCATGCCTAAACTTGCTTCTCTTGCCTGACCCATGTACACACTACCCCTGTATTTTCCTCCTGGAGCAAGTAAGATCCCTCCCTCTCTCCTTTCCCCTCCCTCCCCCTCCCTCTCCCTCCTGCCTGTCCAATATTCCTAGGGAGCTATTAAATGTGCTCTACTCATAAGGGCTAATGAAGTTGTCGTAACGGCCTGTCATGCATAAGAGGTCAGGTTCTTTGAACCCTTACTGTGTGATAGCCACTAAGCTGCTGCTGCTGCTAAGTCGCTTCAGTCGTGTCCGACTCTGTGCGACCCCATAGACGGCAGCCCACCAGGCTCCCCGTCCCTGGGATTCTCCAGGCAAGAACACTGGAGTGGGTTGCCATTTCCTTCTCCAATGCATGAAAGTGAAAAGTGAAAGTGAAGTCGCTCAGCCGTGCCCGACTCTTAGCGACCCCACGGACTGCAGCCTACCAGGCTCCTCCCTCCATGGGATTTTCCAGGCAAGAGTACTGGAGTAGGGTGCCATTGCCTTCTCCAGCCACTAAGCAAAATGTTTTATTTATACAATACTATCCTTACTAGATTTTTAAGAAGTAGGCATTACTATTACTTTCATTTTACAGATGAAGACATTTAGGCTTAGAGGGCAGAGTGTTTCCATGTTACAGTTAAGAAAAGGCAGAGCCTAGATGGAAACAGGCAGCAAATTGTGACCCTGGTCCTTGACCATCACACAGGTCTGCATCTCCCATTCATCCCTCCAACGACACCTGTAGCTGAAGACAACAGTCTTGCAAAGCACAGGAATAATCACAAGAAATAAATCTGAATTAGTGAGCTCCTAATCTCTAGCTGGGAGATATTTGGTGCCTGAAGGATCTTAAGGATTTTCCCAGGTCTTTCAAATAGGCATATTTCCTCTGTAGGCTAGTCTTGGCTGCCCTGAAATCAACCCAGGTTGTTTTTAAAATAAATCTAAAGAAAATTATCTTTCTCCTTTAGATCTCATGGGATTCATGGTATATGCCTCCAAAGAAACCATATCCACAGCTCAACAACTTGTATCCCTACAGTATCTGGTCAGTCGGCAGCTTCCAGAGCCACTTAGTCTAATTTTTCAGCAACAAACCTCTTTTTTTCCAGCTCTTTCTAAGTGCAGCTTTACCTTAGTCAGAGAGAGAAGCTAGAAATGCATTCTCAGGCAAGCATTTTCTCAAGAATGTTCAGGAAATTTTAAGTCCATAAAATGCTTTGGTCCCTTCCCAAAGCGTGAGTTAAATCATTTGGGGGAAAGCTTTCAATGGACAGGCACCACGCATGGCTTTTTTTCCCACTGGAACTTAACCACACTTACCTCACACAGAAAAAGAAGGAGTGGCAGGAGAATCCTCTATGTCCTCTATTTCTCTTCCCCCATTTCAAACTAGACTTGGTCTCCACCATCAAAAGAACAGAAGGATCACCACTGAAATGCAAAGAGAAACAAAAACATTCATTCTCTGCTGTTGTGAATCAATCGGCCCAGCTATAAACATATTGTTAAAGGTAGTTACCCTCCTTGTAAGCAACTATTGTTATTTGAAGGGTCATTTTGACTGTGTACTATTTTTACCTTTTCCCTAAGCTACCAGGGAAGCCCACACCTTTTTGAAGTTTCTTTACTTGATTTGATTTGTTGGCTGTGGCAGGCAGGATCTTAGTTCCCTAACTAGGGATCACACCAGTGCCCCTTGCAGTGGAAGCAAGAGTCTTAACCACTGGACCACCAGGGAAGTCTCTCACGTCTCTTTAGAACAATCCATTCTCCTACACAGTTTTATTGTTTATATAATACCTACTTGTTTACATATCATCTATGGCTGCTTTCATGCAAAGAGTTGAGTAATTGGAACAGACACCATAGGCTCAACACCACATGGCTCACAAAGTCAGAGATATTTCCTCTCCGGCCCTTCATCCAGAAAAGTTGGGCAATCCCTGCTTTGGAACGTCACCCTCTTCAAGACATAACCTTTAGTGGTTAAGGGTTTTATACTGGAGTCAAAGCAAGAATTCCAATGAGAATTCAGTGCCCCAGCTTCGTTGGCTGTGCTCCGAGCCAGGTTTCCTAACTTCTTCTAAATGTCAGCTTTTTCATCTTCAGAACAATATCTACAAGAACAACACTGGCTCATGGGGTTGTGAGGATTCTGTGAACTACCCACCACATGTAAAGCACAAACTATAATACTTGGGGCTTCAAAGATGGCATAATGGTAAAGACTCTGCCTGTCAAGCTGGAGACATGGGTTTGATCCCTGGGTTGGAAAGATCCCCTGGAGAAGGAAATGACAACTCACTTCAGTATTCTTGCCTGGGAAATCCCATGGACAGAGGAGTTGGGCAGGCCACAGTCCATGGGGTCACGAAGAGTCAGATACGCCTTAGTGACTGATCACAATGATTAGTAATACCAAGAATTTTTTCATGTGCTTGTTGGCTATTTGGCTATAGTATTTGAAGCAAGTCCTCAAGAAGAGTATGCTATTATTATCAATATTATGATGGAGATGATGATTGACATTTTGGCTAAGATTTATAGGCCTGCAAGCATAATTGGAGAAGGCAATGGCCACCCACTCCAGTACTCTTGCCTGGAGAATCCCATAGACGGAGGAGCCTAGTGGGCTGCAGTTCATGGGGTCGCGAAGAGTCGGACACGACTGAGCGACTTCACTTTCACTTTTCATTTTCATACATTGGAGAAGGAGATGGCAACCCACTCCAGTACTCTTGCCTGGAGAATCCCATGGATGGAGGAGCCTGGTGGGCTGCAGTCTATGGGGTCGCGAAGAGCCGGACACGACTGAACAACTTCACTTTCATTTTCACTTTCCACTTTCATGCATTGGAGAAGGAAATGGCAACACACTTCAGTGTTCTTGCCTGGAGAATCCCAGGGATGGCAGAGCCTAGTGGGCTGCCGTCTATGGGGTCGTACAGAGTCGGACACAACTGAAGCGACTTAGCAGCAGCAGCAGCAGCAGCAAGCATAATTAATAATCTGAGAAGACTTTTTAGGGGTAGACACTTCTCCTTGGTTTATCATTTCTTAAAGTCCTATGGCCAGAGACCGGCTTGTCAGTGCTTCCCAGGGACCCTCCGGAGACATCAGGCAGACGTGAGTGTGGAGAGCCTGTCTTCCTCCAGTCCCTCCCTTCCTCCTCCTTCCTCACCTCCCGTTCATCTCTCGCCTCTCACTCTTTTTCCTTCTGTGGTCTGGCTTTGCCCGTGAACTGCTTAATGTTTCAAGTACAGTGTTTCCTGCCCCCTCATTTCCAGCAAACTGTACTTGTCCTGCCATTCAATGAGTTGGGGATCCAACTCCCGGCTCATTGAAAGCCAGTTGATGTGATAGATAAGCTAGTCTTGCTAACATATGAGTGTCTGAGATTACCTCTTAGCACTCCAATAAGGTCTTTTGGACCTGTAATGCCTTACGCAAGGCAACCATTCCAATCAGTCTGGGAACTGCAGGCACTGGGGCAGCCAGCTAAGGAAGAGTTGTTAGGGCCAGAGATCATTTGGCACTCTTCCAACTCACAGTGTATAACTGTCTATAAATAAAATGTGCGCTAAGTTGTTTGAGTTGTGTCCAACCAACTCTTTGCAACCCTGTGAACCAGAGCCCACCAGGCTCCTCTGTCCTTGGGATTCTCCAGGCAGGAATACTGGTGTGGGTTGTTGTGTTCTCCTCCAAGGGATCTTTCCAACCCAGGGATCAAACCCACACATAGCTCTCCTGCACTGGCAGGCAGATTCCTTACCATTAGCACCACCTGGGATGCCCTCACTGGGGAGCAAACCCATGCCCCCTGCATTGGAAGGGCAGAGTCTTAACCACTGAACTACCAGGGAATTCTAAATAAAATTAGTCTAGGATAATTGGTAAAGGAATACTTGGGCATTTGTTCTGGTTAGCACAGGTAGGAAAGAGATCTGGAAACAAACACTTATCCTCTTACAGGTGCTAATGACCCTTCATCAAGCCCCCCTGGGTGGGATCACTAGCTTCATCATTCCTTCACCCAGCTTTTCTCCCCAGCATCATGTCCCATCCTGAGGATGCAGGCCCTGCAAGAGACCCAGGATCTGAGAGGAGAAATGCAGACAGCTTCTTGCTGCAATCAACTCTTGGTGCTCTAGCCATAAGAACGCCCAATCCAAGCTGGGTTTTCTTCCAGGAATTTGAACTTTGGTTATAATCCCAGGTAGGAACATTCCAGAGACAAGGAAACCAAAACTCAGATTAGCTGCTCAAGTTCCCACAGTAAATAAAATGGTGAGTCTTAAATTCAAATCTCTTAGACTCCAAAGGTGGCTCAGAAAAAGAGATCTGGAAACAAACACTTATCCTCTTACAGGTGCTAATGACCCTTCATCAAGCCCCCCTGGGTGGGATCACTAGCTTCATCATTCCTTCACCCAGCTTTTCTCCCCAGCATCATGTCCCATCCTGAGGATGCAGGCCCTGCAAGAGACCCAGGATCTGAGAGGAGAAATGCAGACAGCTTCTTGCTGCAATCAACTCGGTGCTCTAGCCATAAGAACGCCCAATCCAAGCTGGGTTTTCTTCCAGGAATTTGAACTTTGGTTATAATCCCGGGTAGGAACATTCCAGAGACAAGGAAACCAAAACTCAGATTAGCTGCTCAAGTTCCCACAGTAGATAAAATGGTGAGTCTTAAATTCAAATCTCTTAGACTCCAAAGGTGGCTCAGAGGTAAAGAATCTGGCCGTCAAAGCAAGAGACACGAGTTCAATCCCTGTGTCAGGAAGATCTACTGGAGAAGGGAATAGCAACCTGCTCCAGTATTCTTGTCTGGGAAATCTCATGGACAGAGGAGCCTGGCAGGCTAGAGTACATGGGGTTGTAAGAGTCAGACACAACTCAGCAACGAAAAGCAAAACAAGACTCCAAGGCCCTTTATCTGACTGCTATATACACTACCTCTTGGGGAAAAAAAAGATGGTTTTAACCACCAGTGATAAGTAATCAGGCTTTTTCACTACCTCAAAAACTAAATTTAATAACACGGGCCCTTCTTTAAATGTTTATAATATAGGGACCAAAATATTGGCCATGTTCACCCAGTAAATTCAACACCTTATTATAAAAATCTTACCCAGTTCTTACAGCATGCACTGCTATGGAATGAACAAAGAGAATACACACTGCTGCCTGTGCTGGATCAGAATACTTTATAAGTTAAGTTTTCCGTGTCCATGCACTTGTGCTAGGTGGAGACCTCCTTTGCCCCTGGAGCTTCCAGCCTCTGAAAGCATAGCCTGGGCCATATTTTCTTTCCTTCTGTCCTACAACTGTGCAAGTCAACTGTTTCTATTCACTTGTTAAAAATTCCTGTTATGTTCCTTTGTTGAATAGGAAGGAAAGACTGACTTAGTGTGTTTAGAATTAGAGTTCTGATGAATCTGATGATGACTGCCAAATGATATGGTACTTGCTTTCCACTGGATAGGTTTTAAAAAGTCATGTGACCATTCATAAAAGCCTATTATTTACAATATGTAAGAAATTACATCCTTTGCCACTATTTAGGCTTACGATGACAAATTTCAGGATGTCAAGTTGAAGATACATGTGGCAGTACTTACTTTCTCAAGTAACTTTAAGGTATGAAAGTAAAGAAGTTTGAAGATCAATGGATATCTGTGTTAACCCCCAGTACAGAGCCAGGGAATGGAGAGGAGTAGTCAGAGGACAGGCTGGAAGTGGTGACTGGGAAGTCTTGAAGGGCTAGGAATGCCCTCCATGGTGGCCACTTTCCTGAGGGGGACCAGGGCTCAAAGACAGGAGACAGCCTGGCATATTTGGATATGACTGTCATGTAGCTTCAACACAGGCAAGTAGCTTTATAAAAAACGAGACTATGAAGGATGGTGTAGGTTCACCTAAGGAAAAAACAAACTAAAGATACCTTCTTATGAATTTCCTTCTTTATGATTCTGGGCTTAGGGTGATGGTTGATATGGACTTGGATCCAATGATCCTGGGTGGCATCCCTTCTCCCCTCCTCTTGTCTATGAGAAGTTGAACAAATGATCCCTTAGGTCTTTACTTCAGTATCTGTAAAGAGAAGAAAACTAAGAGTACTTATTCACAGAGCTGCTTTTAAAATTAAGTAAAATAACCCATATGAAGCATTTGGTACAATGTCTGGTATATAATAAGCACTAATAAATACTGGCTACTTATATTATTTCCAATACTATACTGATCCAATCATTCTCCTGCTTAAAATCCTTGAGCTGTTTCCTTTTGCCTTCAGTAAGCCCAAACCTTCTAAAATTATCTGAAGCTTCCCCCTTCCAGTGTTTTAGTGGCAACTCCTATCCAGGCCACTTCCTAGAACTGGAATGAGAGAAGTAATATCACGGTAAAGAAGTATCACCATGAGTAAATTCAAATGTCACAGATAATGTGGCACTGAAGGGCCTGGTGACCCCCTGTAAGGCCAGGAAGTCAGGGGACCTCTGCCTGTATCCAGCTCTGTCCTCACCACCTCTCTGCTGTCCTAGCTCATGCGTCTACAGTATGGTTAGTGCCTTGGGGTGTCAGATATTTGATGAACTTGTACTAAAATGATGCCGAGAAAAGGCAACACCCTCCAATTCTGAAATGACAAGCCTTTGTGGAGGGATGCTCAGCACAGTGAAATAGAGAGAGGGAAGTTACCCAGCAATTTTGAAATATGTGGTTGGAATTGCCCCAATCAAAATATTTTTTAGTTCCTTTTTATCACTTTTTTTTCTGTTTTATTTTATTCTGTTCGAGGGAAAGTTTCTCAGATGGGAGGGGGAGGCGTGGGAGGGAAGCCATTAATGTGAGTTCTATCCTAGTTTTCAGCACTCCTTCCCCAATGTCTCATCTCTACTGGCAGAGGGGAGACTAACAGCTTTGTCTCACTGGTGACTGGAAGCCCTGGAAGTATTTGCAACATCCTGATTCTGATCACAGCTCTGTGTGTATATGCTCCGACACAGGGCTCGCTGACTCTGTGGGTTTCAGGAGAAAGAGGGCAGGACTCCCTATTTCTGCCCCCCAAAACTTCATATCTCACTCATAACACCAGAAACGACAGAGGACACATTTCAGGTATATCTTGTAAGACTTACCTAAAGGAATGACCATCTGATTAAGTGAGACTATCTAGGAAAATGTCCATATCTCTGGCTTTCATGAATAAGTGGATAGCTATACCATCACTGAGACAGGAGTTATGAGTCCAGTGTTTTACCTTGTAAACTTGAGGTCCCAATGAAATGGTTAAATGGAGATGATCAGAAGCCAGTTAGATACACAGGTCTGAAGAACAAAGGGCGATCAGCCTGGGAGGTACAGATAAGGTTGCAGTTAAAGCTGCAGGTGCGCTTGCCCAGGTAAAATAAACATTGCTAAGAAAGGAACCTGGACCTGGAGTCTGTCCTACAGAGCGAAGTAAGTCAGAAAAAGAACAACAACTATTGTGTATGAACGCCAGACATCCTGGTGTGTGAAGTCGAGTGGACCTTAGGAAGCCGGCACAGCGTGGCTCATGGCTTCATTGAGTTATGCAAGCCCCTTCTCCACAAGGCTGTGATCCCTGAAGGGAATCTAGAAAAATGGTATGGCTGAACCTATTTGCAGGGCAGGAATGGAAACACAGACATAGAGAACAGACATGCAGACACAGTGGGGAGAGGGGAGGGAAGGGGAGGAAGAATTGGGAGACTAGCGTTGACATATATACACTACCATGTGCAAAATAGCTAGTGAGAACTTGCTGAATAGTATAGGGAGCTCAGCTCTGTGCTCTGTGACAACCTAGAGGGGTGGGGTTGGGAGAGGGACTCAAGAGGGAGGGGATATATGTACACATATGGCTGATTCACCTTGTTGTACAGCAGTAACTAACACAACTTCGTAAAGCAACTATACTCCAATTTAAAAAAATGAAAGGAACCAACCAACCCCCCAAGAAATTGCATCATTTAAAGATATGAAGCCACAAAACAACTGACAGAGGGTTAGAATGAAAGCCAGGGAGAATAATCCCCCTAGCAACTAATAGAAGAGTGGTTTTTTAAAAGGAGGACATGGTTAGCTGAGTCACATGTGAAAAAAGTCACAGACAGGACTCATTCATTCATTCACTGATTCATTCTTTCAACAAATATTGAATGCCTGATCTGTGCCATGGATGTCTAGATGCTGGGGACAGCAGTAACTATGAAACAATCTTGCTTTCAGGTAACTTAAAGTATTGAGTAAGACAGAAAAGAAAATAAACAATTATATAAACAAATATAAAGAAGTAATGGTGTCAGGAGGTGACATGGGTGCGTCTGGACATCACTTTCAGTGGAGAGGCAAGGGCAGATACAATCTTGTGCAGATGTGGCATTCAAGGGACTTGGTTCTCAGCTAATAAGAGACCTGGGATGATAGCTACAGATAGACAGCAAGGGGAGGAGTGTTGTTTTTGAAGACAGAAAGAATTTGGGTTTATTCAATGCAGGGAGAGATTAGAGATCAGAACTAAAAAGGGATTCGCTGATCTGCACGTTGTCTGGGGAAAGTGAGGAGGACGAGAGAAGGGTTTAGGGGGGACTGAGATCCAGGGTCAAGTGGACAAAGTAAACCTGTAGATAAAAAAGAAATCCTGCCTTTCACAGGAGATAGCTATCAAGAAGAGGACAGATGAATGGAGAGATAGAAGGATGGAAGGAGGGAGGGAGGGAGAATGGGTGGAGAGAGAGAGATGGATGGAGGGCTGGATGCAGAGATGATAGAGGGATGGAGGAGGGATGGAGGGAGAGAAGTGCAGATAAGCTCTGGAACCAGAATGACAGATTTTCAAGTCCTAGCAATGATCAGGTAGAATTATTAATCTCATCATTCACTCCTCTCATATTCAAACAAAAACAGTGAGTAAAAGGATTTACTTCAGTGAGCAACCTCAAAGGCCTTTCAAAGAATCCGGTAGACTTTGCTGGAAATACATTAATCAGCAGCCTGATACATGGGAACTGGGTTTGTGGGGCTCTGCTGGGAAGTGCTCGCAGCCTGGGCCACAGTCCTCGGAGGAGGGGGCGCGCTTTCTCATATCAGCAAGCGTGAGGCACAAAGGTCACCAGGCCTGAGGAAGCAGTACATCCATTTCCTCCCCACAGCTTCCTCTGTAACACTACACTCAGCCTCTGCCCTGGCTGTTTCATCGAAACCCGTCTCTTGAAGGTCACCAATGACATCTTTATTGCTAATTCAAATGGCCTTTTCTTTTACCCCTTTCTCATCATCCCCCCGGAGTCTATTGTTTATCAAAGTCCTCTCAGGGACAGCTGACACAGTTGACCTCTTTTTGAAACTCTCTCCAGCCTACATGACGAGGCACTACTGTGATTTCCCTCCTCTGTGTGAGTAAAGGGTAATCCCAAGAGGATGGAAAAAGAGAGTTCACGGTAGAATTCAGTGAAGGATGGAGTTGTGCTAGTATTGCAGACAGAGTGCTTACAATGCCACCAGGCCCAGCAAAATCTGCCCTCCCCTCCTGCTAATCTCCACCCACCTGCTCCCTCCACCCCAGCCACCTCTTCCTGCCATCCTGAAAACATTCCAGGCACACCAACCATCACTCTCTCCTGGGATCCTCCTGGCTAGAATTTTCACTTCTGCTTCCAAAGGTGAGAAAAACAATGGGATGGATAAAACTCCAAAGATATGTTAAATGTAGTAAGTAAATATCCTATAAGACATATCAAAGGTAGACATAATGAGTGAAATATATGATTTTACAAGCATGGAATAAACAAGAGTGTTGCTTCTAGAAAGAAAATGATGGAAGGACCAAATAGGAAAGTCCTGATCATGCCATCTCCAGGTGGACAGCTATGCTCATCTCAAATTGGCCATCCCTTGGGGATATATATTATGGTCCCCAGTCTGACTCCACATGTATTCCACCCAAGAGAACTAGGAAAAGCTCATGGCTGCTCAACAGGCTCATACATTAAACCACAGCTATAGGCAAGAGTGGTTGGCCTCGATTCCCTCTGATAAAGCAAATGCGTTGTTGGTCCCCAGACATCTTCTCTCTGTTGAGCTACAGGTTAAGTTCAAATCTGGTCCTATAAATTAACTCAGTGAGAAGGCTGGTACATGTGTGTGTGAGAGAGAGAGAGAGAATATATTAACATTGCACAACCCAGGATTCATCTAATGCACCATCTACCTGCTTACACAACATCCTAAGTATGTCAGCCTACACCAGCTCTTTCCTCTCTTCCCTCTTGCTACTCTCCATGTGTTATGTGTTAGGTTGATTCAACAGTCTGTATGGTTTGAGCCTGTTAATTTGACCTGTGAGCCTTTCTGTTCCATAACAGTAGAGCTTGCCTGGTACTTGAATGGTCCTACTACATCACAGCCATTTCCCACAACAATCTCTTGCAAGTCTTTCTCCAGGCAAGAATATGGGAGTGGCTTGCCATTTCCTTCTCCAGGGGATCTTCCCAACCCAGGGATCAAACCTGTGTCTCCCACATTGCAGACAGATTCTTTACCGTCTGAGCCACCAGGGAATCCCCTCTGCCAGACTCCTAATTCCACTCTACTATTTTTTTCCCTTCGTAGATATCATTTTCAAATGCATATAATTTACTTATTCTGTTCATTGCTGCCTGTCTCTGCCATTAGCATATAAACCCTCTTGCTCCCTGTCTGTTACGTAGTGATAGTCCACATTCATAACACAGTGCCTAGAACATATTCGAAATATTCATTGCTTGTGAGTGGTCATAAACCAGGCAAAAGTAGAGGAAGTGGCATCATTGCTGGGGTACACAGGTTCACATTCAAGTGTACGAAGATGTGAAAGTCCACATCAACTCCAGTACTGAACAAGAGTGGGAGGTTAACAGTGCACGGCTCTGGGAGAAGGCGACACGACGAGGGGTGATGGCAACGGGGAAGCCAGGAAGGAAAGTACACTCTAATGACAGTCTTTGGGTGTATGGAAAGATGCTGAATGGAGGGTTGGACCATTAGAAAAAATAGTCAGCTTTAATTGGTTTTATCAGGTTAAGTTTTGAGAAAACCCTTTTCTAAATTTAGGTGCAAATTCCACTGCTTTTAGGGGTTAAGCAGATAGTGAAGTAAAGCAAGGGTAATAGAGTGTGGTGTGGATTTTGCAGAACTAGGGAGCCCATAGCCCATTAAAAACAGCAAGCCTTCCTTGGCTTCAGCCAAGAATTGAAACAGGAATGTAGAATCAATATCACCACATGCAGGAATGTTAGAAATCTCATCTTTTCCCAAATTTCTCAATTTTCACAACTCTGAACTTAACAAAATCTATTATTTTGTCTTTTAGTTTATCATCTCTGGATTATATTCAAGGCCCTCTGATACTGTTGCCAGCCGCCCTTTCCAACCTGTATCATCTCTCTTAGCATGGATCTTCCACTCCGTTTAGCCATCTGTACCCTATGCTCTCAACACCCTTTCACAGTCTCACTGCTCTCAGAAGATCGCCCTCTCATAGAATGGAACCTACCCCTGCCCATCTTCCTAATCCATCTCTCTCATGTTCCACTCTTTCATGACATACAGATTAACACTCAACACATTCTAATAATTTCTCAGATCACTCTAGTCTACAGCCATGTGTCCTGAAGTTTTTATGGTTTTTGGCATAGATCATCTACCACCTTATGATATTAGACATCTTTCCTGTGTATATATACATTGTTCCCCCAACTAGACTGTAAGCTCCTCAAGGGTTAGTGTCTGGGACAAGAGTATACACAGTCCTTGGTGTTAGAAAGACTGGTCTTTGTCACCTACCATTAGTGTGACATAGAGCTAGTGACTGAACTTTTTCTCCATCTCAGTTTCAGCTATAAAGTGCAAATAATATTTCTTGATAGAGAACTTGCAGAGTTTAAAGGAAATGAATAGGAAACAGATGTTTGCAAAGGATAGAAAAAGTGTCTGGCACATTGAAAGTATTCTCCAGCATTCTTCTCATTTCTATAAAAATTATTTTGCTGTTTTGTATGCCCTACAGTGCCTGGTAATAGAATAGTCATAATAAGTATTTGCTGATTTGTCTCATCTAGAGAACACTATCCTGACTCTAACAAAGGCATTTTTGCCCAATTTCAAATTTTGAAAACTCTAACAGAGATTTTAAAAACACACATTTCTCTGATGATTCAATATGAGTTTTGCCTTGAACAGGACAGCGAGACAAAGGATTTCCTTCATTTTTGTCATTAGAGTTTATCTTAAGCCCATGGCCCTCAAATGGGGAGGTGAAGACAGATTTTCTCCCCCAGGACAACCCATGGCAATATTTGGAAACATTTGGGATGTCCCAGCTTGGGATGGGGGTGTTCTAAGCATCCAGTGGTACATGGCAAAGATGCTGCTGAATACCCTACACTCTCATCCCCCCCAAAAAGAATTATCTGGCCTCAAATGTCATTAGTGCCAAAGTTTAAAAAAAAAAACCTCAATCTAAGAATGAGGCAATCACCATTCTTAAGATCTCTCCCTTTCTTGAACTCTCTGCTATTCCAAATTCATGAGATGGGGAGAAAACAAGAAGCTGGAAGAGATCAACAGAAGGTCAAGTAAGTGGTGGCTGGTCCATGGAGAATCAAAGAATGAAAGGATTCCCAGCTCAGGGGCTTCTAGGATCACTGAACTCATGGCACCCTTTCTATTTCCAGTACCTCAGGACACTGCTGCCAACGTGTTTCTGAGTATCCTCTTCTTGAGTAATGCCTCCTATTTTGCCACACAAATATGGAAACCAATATGAAAGACCTCTATGAAGGGTGCTAGATGAAGCATTCTTGAATCCAAGCTGATCATTATGCTAATGTAAGTCTCACTTAGGACTTCCCTGGTGGCTCAGAGGTTAAAGCGTCTGCCTCCAATGCGGGAGACCTGGGTTTGATCCCTGGGTCGGGAAGATCCCCTGGAGAAGGAAATGGCAACCCACTCCAGTATTCTTGCCTGGAGAATCTCATGGACGGAGGAGCCTGGTAGGCTACAGTTCACGGGGCCGCAAAGAGTTGGACACGACTGAGCGACTTGACCTGCTTAACTGGATCAGAACTCTTTGTAAATGTAAATTCATCCTTATAGTTTCCCAAAGACAGAACTGCTTTTATAAGAAGGTCAAATGTCTATCTTATACTCACACATCGAGGCTGTGAATAAATGTGGTTGTAACACTGGTTTCCTCTCTCGGAAATTTCCTACATTGGTGGCTTGGTTCTTTTCTTTCGTTAAATGTATTCTGGCTAAATGTTTGTGAAATGTTTTTCCTTTGTTCTTTTACTTTCCTTTTTCATGACCTCTCCTCCCTCATTCTTTTCTTTTTTCTCCTTTGTCACTTCATTCTATATTTCTTTCTTTCTTTCTTTCTAACTATAAGATCAAGAAGAAAAGATCTATTATGGTTTCTTTCTAGTCCTCTTTCTATGTGAGCGCTAGAAAGTCATCCACTTTTAAAAATTAACTTTGTGCTGCCATCTTGTGGTGAACTGAGATATTCAGCTAGTCAAATAAATGCAGATTTCTGAATTATTGAAATACCTACAAATGCACAACCCTAAATAACTAAGACAGCGTCATTCATCTCACCTCACGATTTAAGAGCCAGAACCTAAAGCTATGGCCCCTTCAATTCCCACAACCCTCCTTTTCCCCAAAGCCTGTGATTTCTCCTAAGAAAGGAGGCAAATTTATTGCTATCAAACGAGTCTTAAAAATTCTTGAGTATAGGAAAAAAAAAATAATAACCTCTTCATAGGCCTATGGCACATTTTAGCTCTTTAGAGGGAACTTTGCAGGTTTTGAGTATTCAGAATTATTTTGTACCAAGTCATCCATGTAGATTCCAGATCTACAATATTAACATAGGGGAATGCCCAAAGTCATGAAAATGATGCTAACCTAGATAAGCCACCCAAAGTCAGATACTATGGGACAGGCATAAAACAATACAGAAAAGTTAGCGCGAGACTCTTAAAGGTCAAAATTATTTATTTAAAATAAATTACTTAAAATTATTTAAAAGTCAAAAGTATTTCCTCAATGAAACCATACAAATGTCTATTGACTTGTTGTATCAGGGGAGTTACACAAAACACAAAGGTGGTATTTAATGAAAGCTCTAAAGAGATGTACTCTGCAGCTGATGCTAGGACCTCCAGCTGAGCAGGTCCAAAACGAAATTGACTCATCTCTTGCCCACCCCCAGCCTTCCCACACCCATCACACACACACACAGCCATACTGTATCTCTTAAAAATTCTTATCTGATCATATGTCTATCCTTAATTTCCTTCGTTGGCTCCCTTTGTCCTCAGATTGCAGTCTGACATCACCAACATGGATATGATCCCTGTCTACTGCCCTAGGGCCCTGTGTCCATCTGCACCTACTGTCTTCTGATCTGAGCACCGTGCATTCTCTCACCAAGTGGGTTCCCCGTCTACATTCACTTGTGCTTCTCCTTTTGTAACAATCCTAATGCTGATCATTCATTGTTTCATCTCTGTTTTTCCTGTTACAAGAGGGTAGAAGCTCTGGGGCATTTTTCTTGCTGCATAGTAATGCTCGGGATATTGATTTAACCTGCCTCTGAATGTGGTTCACAGCAACAGCGAGGTAAGATCAGACTTTAGAGTGAGGAAGACTCTCGGGTGCCCTCCAGGGAGAAACAGGCCCACCCAGCAAGGCTGGATGATCCTGTGGCTTGTCTAATGGCAGTCCTGGAATCAGAATCCTGTTATCCCGACAAGCAGTTCCAAGGACTCCCTGAGAGGAAAGATGGAGAGATGGAAACTCCCTTTGGTATAAGCATTGGATGTGATACAGGTTTGGAGGATGAGTGTAAGTCTGGTCCCTGATGCCTCCCTTAGTGAAAGTGAAGGTGTTAGTTGCTCAGTTGTATCTGACTCTTTGTGATCTCATGGACCGTAGCCCACCAGGCTCCTCTGTCCATGGGATTCTCCAGGCAAGAATCCTGGAGTGGGTTGCCATTTCCTACTCCAGGGAATCATCCCCACGGATGGAACCTGGATCTCCTACACTGCAGGCAGATTCTTTACCATCTGAGCCACCAGGGAAGCCCCTTAGTGAAAGCATGAGCTTTCACCCTGTGCTTTGGGAGTTTACCCTGAGTTCTGTGGTTCTCTTTGTTCAGAAGCTTTCCGTGTTCCACTCTATGCCTTTGTAGTTTGGGGAAAGCCATTCAAAGTGATTTTGGTGTGCTCTGAAAAAAGGAAAAGGGAAAGAAAACTAATCTTTATGTTTCCTGGTTTTACGCCCACTCTATAAAACATCTGTTGGGCTGCTGCTGCTGCTGCTGCTAAGTCGCTTCAGTCGTACTCTCCCTAATTCAAAACGAGGAAATGTAGTTCAGAGAAGTTAAGCAACAGGGCCTGTGGGGAAACGAGCTCTGACGACTGGGGTCCTCCCTGGTGCCAGTCTCCATCTCTAGTGAGAGGGTGCATCAGCCCTCGGAACTGGAGGGAGGAGCTCTTAGGAGACACTGGGGATGCTAGAGACCTTCCTGTTGATGGTAAACTCAGCCTTGGGAATTAGCTAAAGGCAGAAGTCTCCATCTCCCAGATGTGATGCTGTGATTTCGAATAAGAAATACATCTTTGGCTTTGTCCTGGTTCCTGGCACAGAGCTCCTGAAACTCTTGTAAATTCCTAAGTGGTAAGTACACCAGGGGGCTCCCCCGGTGGCTCAGATAGTAAAGAATCTGTCTGTAATGCAGGAGACCTGAGTTCGATCCCTGGGTCAGGAAGATCCCCTGAAGAAGGGCATGGCTATCCCCTCCAGTATTCTTACAAAGAGTCGGACAAGACTGAGTAACTAAACCTTTCACTTTCAAGAAAGCTAGGAGCATCTCTTGTGCTAATGAGGAGATTCTGAGAGCACTCCTGGATAGCGGCTGGTCATCAGAAAGACCAAGTCATGATTAGATGCTCGGCATTTTCAGCCTCATCCTCTCAACTACACCTCTCTAGAAAGAGGAGAGGGCCTGGAAATGGAGTGAAGGTGCCATCATGCCTACATGATGAAGCCTCCAGGGAAATCCCAAAGTAAGGGGTTCAGAGAACTTCCCAGGTGGTGAACGCATCCCTTTGCCAGCTGGTGATGCTCCCCAACTCCATGGGGACAGATGCTCCTGAATCCACGACCCTTCCAGAACTCACCCTATGTAGCACTTCATCAGGCTGCTCATCTGCACCCTTTAACAAACTAGTAAACAAAAGTGTTTCCCTGAGTTCCGTGAGCTGTTCTAGTAAATAATCAAGTCCCAGGGGGAGAAGATCAGGTGTGTAGCTGTGTCCAGCAGAAGCTGTGGAAACCCGAGGACCTCCACTTGCATTTGGCCTCTGATGGGAGAAGGGGCAGTCTGTTGGGACTGAACCCTTCACTTGTGGGGTCAGACTCTACCTCTAGGTAGACGGCACAGAACTGAGCTAAATTGTAGGACACCCAGCTGGTGTCACAGAAATTGCTCAGTATGGGAAAACCTGACACCCATTTCATGTCAGAAGTGTGGTGAGTGTGGTAGTTGTGTCAGACACACACAGGAGGGAAGATTGGATAGTTTTCTAAGCCACCATCCCAGGCTGGAACCCACCCAGAAATCGAACCATAGTTACGCCAACTGTGCTGGGATTCCAGAAATTCTGTATTATGCCAGTTTTAGTTATCCATGATCTATTTGTAGTCCTGTACATTTGTGATGTGCGATTTTGTTGTTATTCAGTCGCCAAGTCGTGTCCGACTCTTCGCGACCCCATGGACTGCAGCTCGCCAGGCTTCCCTGTCCGTCACCATCTCCCGGAGTTTGCCCAAATTCATGTCCATTGAATCAGTGATGCCATCCAACCATCTCATCCTCTGTCACCCTCTTCCCCTCCTGCCTTCAATCTTTCCCAATATCAGGGTCTTTTCCAGTGAATCAGCAGTTCGCATCAGGTGGCCAAAGTATTGGAGCTTCAGTAAGTCTTTTAAAGTCAAAAGGACCTGGGGAGCTTTCTTCAGCGATGACTATAAAGGGAGGGACCCAAGAGGGGGCCTGGCCTGGCCCTCAGGGGACAGGAAGGGCTGGGAAAGCAGGCTGAGTCACTGCAGGCTGCAATCAAGAAAGAACAAACCGAGGGACCCCAGAGATGTGTGCTTGACAAGAGGCTATACGCTGAGTAAGAAGTAGAACATCGGACAAAGTCCTCTGACAGGTGTGGGGCCAGAGAGGGAGGAACTGGGCCTCACACCTGGGTGGGAACAACAACTCGTCAACCTGTCACAACCTATTTCCCATCAAGGGAGGGCTGGCAGCTACCTGGCTGGCTTGGCGAATGGTGTGTACTGATTGTAAGGGGTGAGTGTCAGGCTTGGAGAGCATCTTGGAGAGGGTGCTAGTTTCAAGGCCACGGGGACGGACACCAGAGAAAATTGCTGCTACCTGTCACTGGTTCTCTGTGGATTACTGGTTACCAGCCTGGGCCGTTGGTACAAAGGTAAGTCAGAGTCAGCAAAAGCAATAGACTTTATATCACAGATAAGCCTTGTACTCTTGGTGAGATTATTGCACAATACACTGTACCTGAAAAGGAAATGACTTTTGAGGCCCTCCTTTCCCACCCAGCAGGAAGGCGTGAGAATTGAGCCCCACAACACTCTGCCTCCCCTTCCGTAGATAAACTTCCCTACTCCCTCCCTCCATGCTCTTCCTTACACTTGCCTGGCCAAACCCCACCCTGGTTAACCCCACCCTCTATGGAACAACAGACTGGTTCCAAATAGGAAAAGGAGTACATCAAGGGTTATATCCAGAGTACATCATGAGAAACACTGGACTGGAAGAAACACAAGCTGGAATCAAGATTGCTGGGAGAAATATCAATAACCTCAGATATGCAGATGATACCACCCTTATGGCAGAAAGTGAGGAGGAACTAAAAAGCCTCTTGATGAAAGTGAAAGAGGAGAGTGAAAAAGTTGAAGTCAAGGCTATGGTTTTTCCAGTAGTCATGTATGGATGTGAGAGTTGGACTGTGAAGAAGGCTGAGCGCCGAAGAATTGATGCTTTTGAACTGTGCTGTTGGAGAAGACTCTTGAGAGTCCCTTGGACTGCAAGGAGATTCAACCAGTCCATTCTGAAGGAGATCAATCCTGGGATTTCTTTGGAAGGAATGATGCTAAAGCTGAAACTCCAGTACTTTGGCCACCTCATGTGAAGAGTTGAGTCATTGGAAAAGACTCTGATGCTGGAAGGGATTGGGGGCAGGAGGAGAAGAGGATGACCGAGGATGAGATGGCTGGATGGCATCACGGACTCGATGGAAGTGAGTCTGAGTGAACTCCGGGAGTTGGTGATGGACAGGGAGGCCTGACATGCTGCGATTCATGGGGTCGCAAAGAATCAGACACGACTGAGTGACTGAACTGAACTGAACTGAACTATCACTCTGTGCCTGCAGCCCTACCCCCGCACAGGGCTGGAAAAAACACCCCACCATGGCAGCTGGTCTTATTTTAAATTCATGGCAGCAGATATCTGAGATTCTGCTAGGCCCATACTAGCCCAAGCAGTTCTGTCATATTTCCCGAGTCAGCTCGCTCCCGTGACCTTGTAGATGATGGTCACGCACCTTCTCCCCTCTTCAAACTTCCATCACATTCTCCCCCTTCCTGACTCTGCTAAACATTTGCTTCCATTTTATGGTGAAAGTTGAAGCAACCAAAAGAGAAATTCCACACCCTGTCATCTCCACATTCACCCACCCACCCCACCTGCCTAGGTGCTCAGACCATTTGCCTTCTCTTCTGTAACTCTGGAGGAGCAGCTCATGATCATTAGATCAATAAAACCAATTTTGTACATTATGTCCCATCCCTTTTCACCTACTCAAGGACACCATGGCCCACTTGATCTCATGCATCAGTCCTTTCCCTCCTCTCTTGCTGCTGCTGCTAAGTCGCTTCAGTCGTGTCCGACTCTGTACGACCCCATAGATGGCAGCCCATCAGGCTCCACCATCCCTGGGATTCTCCAGGCAAGAACACTAGAGCGGGTTGCCATTTCCTTCTCCAAAGCATGAAAGGGAAAACTGAAAGGGAAGTCGCTCAGTCATGTCCGACTCTTAGCGACCCCATGGACTGCAGCCTATGAGGCTCCTCCGTCCATGGGATTTTCCAGGCAAGAGTACTGGAGTGGGGTGCCGCTGCCTTCTCCGCCCTCCTCTCTTAGCCCATCCCAATAGCATACAAACATGCTAGAATAGCTCCCATGTTACACACACACATCTTCTGAAATCTACTTTCCCCTCCAGTTATTATCCCACTTGTCCCTTTTCTTTTAGAGCAAAATGCCTTAAAGAGTTTTTAATCCTTTGTGATCTCCACTTTCATTCTTCCCATGCTCTCTAGAACCCACTCCAGTCAGACTTCTGCCTGACTCTCCCACTGCAAGAGTTCTGGGCAAAGACAGCAACCGGCACATGGTCAAGCCCCAGGGTCACTGCAGAGTCTTTTTTGTCTCAACCATTTGCAGTGTCTGTTGTTCCTCTCTCCCTTCTTGAAACACTAGCTTCATTTGGCTGGTCGGTCATGATTTCCTCTTGGTTTTCCTCTGAATGCACTGGCCTCTTTTTATTGTCCACTGAACTTCATCCTCACATGAACTCTGGATGTGGGGAGTGCCTCAGGGTAGAGTCCTCTGACCTTTTTTCAGCTCAGACTACATTCACTTCCTCAGCTTTCAGTGTGACCCTGGCCAGCAACTCCCATACCGACATCTCTGACCAGACTCTCCCCTGAATTCCAGGATCCTGAATCTATCTGCTGGACACCTCTGATAACCCATAGACAGTGCTTCAGCAGTTGGCCTCCAGAATCTGTTTGTGATGGAAGCCTAGCCCTTCCAGTTAGCAGATGCGTGAACAGAAAAGTGTTGACATATTAAGTGTGACTGCTGGTCTTGAAAAGGCCTCTTTGTGAGGTTGATCCTTGGTTGGTATCTAGCAACTTGGATTTTGAGACTGTTCACTCCATTTCCCAAATTGATAAGAGTGCCTCCCGTGCCTGAACTGGGCAAGCAGTACAATTCACTCTGAATATCTGCTTTCCTTCTGGGAGCCTGGAATTTGTACCCATGCTGGGCAGAGACCATCTACACAACCAGCCTCCAATAAGTATCCAGGCATTGAGTCACTAATGAGCTTCCTTGGGAGTCACTTCACATGTGTGGTCACCACTCATTGTTGGTGACATAAGTGCATCCTGGGTGACTGTACCAGGAGGGGACTCTTGGAAGCCTGTGTCTGGTTTCCCCTCAACTTTGTCCTCTGTGCCTTTTTCCTTTGCTTATTTTACCAGGTATCTTTACACTGTAATGGATCACAGCCATGAGCATGCACAGCCATGAGTCCTGTAAGTCATCCTAGCAAATCACTCAACCTGGGGTGGGTCTCAGGGATGCCCAACGTACATATGTCTCTGAACTAGTCACTTCATCTTCCTGTGCTTTGGTTTCCTCATCTGTAAAGTGGGAATAATAATAGCATCCAATCCCAGGGACAGAGGAGCCCGGTGGGCTGCCATCTGTGGGGTTGCACAGAGTCAGACACGACCGAAGCAACTTAGCAGTAGCAGCAGCATGTGAGGTTTATACAAGTGAATACACATAAAGAACTTAAAACAGTGCCTGACTGATGGTAAACACCAATATTACGTCATCTCGAACATAAGTGTCTAAGAATGTACAGTTAGGTAAGATGAGAGCCAGGGTAAGAAGCTGAATATCTCTGATTTTTTGGCTTTACTATGGACACTATACTCCTGTCATGTCTCAAACATTTAAATTACTCTGGACTCTATATACATTCAGCTATCTGGAATAATTCAATTCTGTAAGCCATCTGTTGGTTTACCTACATAGACAGTGATTAGAAGTTCATCACTCAGTTTGTTTTCTTGAATAGTCATAAAAATACATATGACAAATTCAATCTGTAAGAATATAATTGCAAGACATTTATCGACTATAATCTATTTTTATCCTAGAGGGCACTGTGCTGTGGACAAACTCGGAGATCGCTATTCAAAAGGTGACACTGTTACAGCAGTCTTCAGTTTTTCTCCCTAAGCATTTGTGAAGGCTGCTCTGTGCAAAGCTCTATAAGGCACGATGTTGCTGTTGTTCAGTTGCTCAGTGGTGTCTGACTCTTTTCATCCCCACAGACTGCAGCACGCCAAGCTTCCCTGTCCTTCACCATTTCCCCGAGCTTGCTCAAACTCATGTCCATTGAGTCAGTGATGCCATCCAATCATCTTGTCCTCTGTCGTCCCCTTCTCCTCCTGCCTTCAATCTTTCCCAGCATCAAGGTCTTTTCCAATGAGTCAGCTCTTCACATCAGCTGGCCAAATTACTGGAGCTTCAGCTTCAGCATCCGTCCTTCCAATGCACATTCAGGCCTGAATTCCTTTAGGACTGACAGGTTTGATCTCCTTGCAATCCAAAGGACTCTCAAGAATCTTCTTCAACACCACAGCTCAAAAGCATTAATATTTTGGCACACAGCCTTCTTTACGGTCCAACTCTCACATCCATACATGACTACTGGAAAAACCATAGCTTTGACTAGACGGACCATTGTCAGCAAAGTAATGTCTCTGCTTTTTAATATGCTGTCTAGGTTGGTCATAGCTTTTCTTCCAAGGGGCGAGTTTTTTTTAATTTTGTGGCTGTAGTCACCATCTGCAGTGATTTTGGAGCCCAAGACAATAAAGCCTGTCACTGTTTCCCCATCTATTTGCCATGAAGTGACCGGACAGGATGCCACGATCTTTGTTTTCTGAATGTTGAGTTTTATGCCAGCTTTTTCCCTCTCTTTCACCTTCATCAAGAGGCTCTTTAGTTCCTCTTTGCTTTCTGCCATAAAGCAGAAATGATGTTGCTGAGAAATGTCATTTAGTATTGCAGATAGTGACCATCACTGACCTTTCCACTTAGCAATAGAGGGGCTGCCCATCAGACACCACCCAGCTTCCTCCAGACTTCAGGAAATCCCAGACAGGACTTCAAACTCATTTCTCTCTCACACACACCACAAAGCAGGGCAGGGAGGCTCATTATTCCTGATTAAGCAGGCACTGGTTCTCCCCACATTACCTCTCCCAGGTCTTCCTCCAGGCGCTCTTATCTTCGTGGCCAGGACCAGGCATGTCAGTCTAGATGCCCCATCTGTTCACGCCTGTCTGTTACTCTGTGACTGCTCTCCTTGATACGCTTCTGTGATGGGGCCGGGGAGGGGGGAGTCAGCTAGTACAGTCAAACCAGATTCACAAAGGGAATTCTCCGGGAAAGCCCTGTGAATATGGTTATCTGTTCATGCCTCTCAAATAAGGAATCCCAGCCTAGGCTGTTCCCTTTACTCTCACTTCCCTCTTTCTCCTCCTCACGTTAGGTGCCAGTGCAGGGAACCTAGGCTCTGGAGTCTGTGAGCCAGAGCCCTTCAGTTCTGATTACAGCCAGTAGGGGGCGCCTGTGAGGTGAGGAAAGGTGGGTAGGCGCCCACCCATGGGGCCACCTTGTTTCCAGAACAGGACAGTTGTGAGAAGCAAGTGGCCATCGAGGTTTGAGTTTAGAGTTAGTGTTTCGAGTAATGAATCAAAGACAACTTCATCAGGTCCTAGTATGTCCTGATTCCTGCCCTCCCCCACCTCCATCTCTTCCCAACACAGCAGCCAGTGATCCTTTAAAAACATAAGTCCCTGAGAAGGAAATGGCAACCCACTCCAGTATTCTTGCCTGGGATATGCCATGGACAGAGGCGCCTGGAGAGCTGCAGTCCATGAGGTTGCAAGAGAGTCGGACACGATTCAGCGACTACAACAACAACGTTTGTATACAGCACATGGCAACCCACGGCAGTATCTTGCCAGGAGAATTTCATGGACAGAGGATCCCGGCAGACTACATTCCATGGGGTCGTAAAGAGTCGGACACACCTGAATGACTAACACTTTCACTTTTTCGCATAACTTAGATGGTAATTTTACTTCCTTCTGCAGATTCTGGTTTTGTCGTTTTGTCAGTTCAGAACGTCAAATAAACTATGATTTATCCACATGATGGAAAGTTGTGCAACCATTAAAATGTTTGCAATAGCAAATGCTTATAATAAACAAGAATAAAATACAACAATATTTTGTGTAATCCAATTACACATGTAAGAAGTGGAGAATAATAAAAGCCCAAGAATAAAGCTACTAAACATTAAAATGGTTTTCTTTGGTACTGAAAAAAGTGAGTCCCAACCTGTCACATCTGTGCGTCAAGGCTTGCAGTGGCTCCCGTCGTGTTCTGAGTAAAAGCCAAAGGCTTTGGGTGGCCTACAGACCCTGCGCAACCTGCCTCGCTTTATTTACTCTCTGACCGCATCTCCTCTTGCTCACTCAGCTGCAGCCCACACTGTTCCTCAAACACACCAGGCACATCCCAGCCTCGTGTTGGTTCTGGCCACTTGCTCCTCCCAAGTCTCCTTCCTCAATACAAACATGGCAGTTCCTTCACTTCTCGAGGTCTGTGAGCTGCGCCTCTGACACCTGATTCGCTTCCCCCTGCTTCGTTTTTCTGCGTTGTTCTTACCACCAGCAGACATCCTGTAGACTTGATCATTTGCAGTGGTCACTCTTCTCCACTACAGTGTCAGACCCAGAAGAGGAGCGAGTTTCCCTGCTTTATTCATTGTTTAGTCCCCAGCACCTGGAACTGTGCGGGGTCCATGGCAGGCGCTCAGGAAGTTTTTACTACAGGAATGAATAAATGAATGGGTATTCAAACACATAGTCTAATTCCTGTGCTCAAGTGTCTTCTTAGTTGCAAATTGATTTCCAAGAATAGAGTATCCAAAACAAAAGAAGAAACCAGTCAGTGAAAAGACTGGAGAAAAACAGACATTTGTTGAGAATGACTTTGCACCCTGAACCTTAAATAGCTTTCAAAACAGAATTGGTAGCTGAGAGTGTTACAAGCTCCAGAAATGACCACGATGGGTAAGCTGCCAATCTAGGAAGAGCCAGATTTACACAGGCACCAGATGCTAATGCCAGAAATTCTAAGGGCTCTCTCTCTCTCTCTTTTTTTTTTTTTCTTTTAAGGTAGCTTTTTCTGGAAAATCCAACTTACATTTTAGCTCAGGTCAAGGATTCATATAAGTAGCACAGACTTCAAACATTTTCTCCCATGGTTCCCATATTTGTCAGATAAAGTTCCCCAATTTTTGTTTCAAAAATAAGCTAGTCATAACTGTAACATGAAAATGACTCCGAGGATAGATTTTGTCTGGACTTGACCTATTCCATGGGTTTTGACAAACGTATAATAACAAGTACCCATCATTATGGTATCAGAGTAATTTACTGCCTTAAAAATCCTCTCTGCTCCACCTGTTTATCCTTCTGTCCCCCCCACCTCTTGGTAACTACTGACTTTTTAAAAACTGTTTCTTTAGTTTCTGTTATCAACAGGATATCATATAGTTAGAATTATACATCATGTAGCCCCTTCAGATTGGCTTCTTTCACTGAGTAATATACATTTAAGGTTACTCCATGTTTTTTCATGGTTTGATAGCTCATTTCTTTTTAGCACTGAAGAGTAGTCTATTGCCTTGATGTTACCACAGTTTACTTATTGAAGGATATCTTGGTTGCCTCTAAATTTTGACAGTCATAAACTTTGTGTGGACATAAGTTTGCAACTCATTTGAGTAAATACTAAGAAGTGCCATTGCTGAGTTGTACAGAATGTTTCTCTTTTTAAAGGGGAAAAAAAAAAAGTTGCCTTCCATCTTCCCTGGGGCTGGGCATTTATCATCAAAATTAGATATATATTCAAATTAGTCGCTCAGTCGTGTTTAACTCTTTGTGACCCTATGGACTGTAGACCATCAGCTTTCTCTGTCCATGGGGATTCACCAGGCAAGAATACTGGAGTGGGTTGTCATGCCCAAGATCCAGGGGGATCTTACTAACCCAGGGATTGAACTCAAGTCTTCCACATTGCTGCTGCTGCTAAGTCACTTCAGTCGTGTCCGACTCTGTGCAACCCCAGAGATGACAGCCCACCAGGCTCCGCTGTTTCTGGGATTCTCCAGGCAAGAACACTGGAGTGGGTTGCCATTTCCTTCTCCAATGCATGAAAGTGAAAAGGGAAAGTGAAGCTACTCAGTCGTGTCCGACTCTTCACGACCCCATGGACTGCAGCCTACCAGGCTCCTCCATCCATGGGATTTTCCAGGCAAGAGTCCTGGAGTGGGTTGCCATTGCCTTCTCCCTCCACATTGCAGGCAGATTCTTTACCAGCTGAGCCACCAGGGAAGCCCAAGAACACTGGAGTGGGCAGCTCATCCCTTCTCCAGGGGATCTTCCCAACCCAGGAATCAAACCAGGATCTCCTGCACTGCAGGTGGATTCTTTACCAGCTGTGAGCTACCAGGGAAGCAGGGAGGAGTTACAGATATTTTTCTCACTTTAAATATTTCTTCAGTTTACCCTTCTAGTAAAAATTATAGTTAGTATAATAATCTCCTGCACTCCAGGCAGACACTTTAACCTCTGAGCCACCAGGGAAGCCCTATAATAATAGCTCTTACAAACATCCTTATTGACACTCTTCCTTTTATATAATAGCTGACCTCACTTGCTAAATCTCAAATTTATCACTACCACCTGAGCCGTCGGTACATCTTGTAGACTTGTATTCTAATGTTCAGTGATTACCAAGACAGTAACAATGCAGAGGTGACTTCTAGTCATCAAGAAAAGAGTCCATGACACTTAATATACCATCAGTTATATTTGCTATATCCCAGTTCTTTGACAATAGGTGTACCATATGTGTTTGATGCTATAAATTTTATTAATCAGTATACTTAATAAACTAAAATACTGATTTTTCTATCATATTGGAAAATCATGTTTAATATCTACAATACATAATGAAGTTGTAGTCATCACTCTTTGTGACCCCATGGACTGTACAGTCCATGGAATTCTCCAGGCCAGAAGATTGGAGTGGGTAGCCTTTCCCTTCCCCAGGGGATCTTCCCAGCCCAGGGATCAAACCCAGGTCTCCGACATTGCAGGCGGATTCTTCACCAGATGAGCCACCAGGGAAGCCCATAATAAAGTTAAAGATGAGGATACTATCATGTCATAGATCGTGGTGAGTTCCACTTTCTCTCAAGAAAGAAGACTCTATTCCCAAGGTTTGAAAACAGGTTGGTCCAATTATTTTGTGTCCTCTGCCTGGCGCCAGCCTGTCTTTAGGTGGCGCCAGAGTACAGAGGATGCCTTCCAACGTGCACAGCAAGTTGAAAAATGGTACTGATAACACACACATGGCAAACACTAATTGTAGAATTTGGGGGAAAGGTATATGGGTGTTCACTGTGCAATTTTCAACTTTTCTGTATGTTTGAAATTTTTTATAATAAAAAATCAGGGAGGGAAAAAATGGATTTTCCTCACATAACGGGCTGTGCGTAAAAGTAAGCTGCGCTGTGCTCAGTGATGTCTCTGCAGTCCCCTGGACTGTAGCCCGCCAGGTTCCTCCGTGCATGGAATTTTCCAGGCAAGAATACTCGCCGGGGTTGCCATTTCCCCCTCCAGACGTTCTTCCCAACCCAGGGAGGGAACCCCAGTCCTGCATCTCCTGCACTGGCAGGCGGATTCTTTACCACTGCGCCCCCTGGGAAGCCGGCAGTGAACTACACAGAAGTTTCCTTCATTCATCTCTGAGCTATACTCATCATCTTTAAAACTTATACATTCGATACTTTGGCTCTCACGACACTTTAAGGAATTGTGAATTGTGGTGTTTTCCTGACAAGAACTTCCGTTAATATTGACTATCCAATATTAGTCATGACATGTCTTGTAATCCAAGTTAAAATACAAACTCCTTGACAAGGGCAGGTTCCATTCCTCTCTGTGTATTTATTTCCCCAGCTCCTAGCTAAAGACACTAAGTGCCCAAGAAACTCCTGATTAATTTTAAATAATGCGGAGAAGTAGCATAGTTTAAAACTGAAAAGCCAGGGGCTTGGTGATTACCGAGAATTTAACACAGTGAAATGCAGAGAGGTTCTTTGATGAATTTGAAATGTGTCGATGGATTTGTCTAACTAAAAATGCCCTTGATGTCATGGTGGTCCTTGGATTTCATTTTAAAATGCTATTGTAGGCGCCCACTCTCTAATTGCTAGAAAAAAATCCAGAGACATGTACATGTGCACCCCACATGTTAAACCCCACAGTGCCTAGTGATGAGCAGATACTCAAAATTTAGCCTATGAATGATGAACATCGAGAGAAAGTCTTCAGCGGCAATTTGAACTAGGAAGTTGTAAGTTCCTAAATTGCAAAGCATCGTCTCTTATGACTTGTTGTATATTCTAATCTATGTATTTATATTTCTGAATTCTTATGTTACCTAATGTGACTCTTTCTATTGATCACATTTACCCCAAAGTTACACACATTGTATCTACTATCAGCTGGTTCATATTTTCTCAAAGGGTCATATAATTAATGAGACTTTGGAAGAATTAGGCCTACTATTTAAAGAATTTTTGCTATATATTAGAGTGTATCATAAAATTTTCACAGTTTAACAAATTGTGCAAACATATTAATTACACTGTATGCAAAACTATATTTAAACCTATTGTATCTGACCAAATGCACTTAGAAAAATCTCAGACATATTCCTTCATGTTTAGCATGTTCTCTTAACTCATGAAATCCCTAAAGCATGATTTGCTACAGGCCAGCTGGGGTGGGGAAGGGTGTGGAGCTAATCATATTAAAAGCTGTGACTCAGACCCACATTAGCTGAGCTTTCCTTTCTATAGCAACTTCAGATTTATGCTATATTCAGCAAATATGGACCCAGTTGCTTCAAATATTGAATATCCTCTGAGATGGAACCCGAAGAAGCACGGGTGACCATAGTCTCACAGGTTCAGAAATGAATGAGAAAATTTGCCCTGAGATTTAGGGTGGGGTGGGAAGAGTCATGGAATGACTTGTGCCTGAAATTCCATTGGGTGAGGCCCTTGGGAAGGCATTGATTGCTGCTGGAGAGAATTCATTGTAATGAGAGAACTGAAGAGACTATTGAGTCATTTTGTCTTTAATATGGCAGCAATACTCATATTTGAGCTAGTTTTCACCAAATGACTGAATAATAGAGTAAAATTCAGGTAGAATCATATAACAGGATCTAGAGAATATATTCTCTAACCAACCTTTCTTCCTGTGTAATTTGATATTTTAATATTACTTACATAGACTTTTATTCAGTTCAGTTCAGTTGCTCAGTCGTGTCCGACTCTTCGTGACCCCATGAACCGCAGCACACCAGGCCTCCCTGTCCATCACCAACTCCCGGAGTACATCTAAACCTATGTCCATTGAGTTAGTGATGCCATCCAACCATCTCATCCTCTGTCATCCCCTTCTCCTCCTGCCTTCAATCTTTCCAAGCATCAGGGTCTTTTCAAATGAGTCAGCTCTTTGCATCAGGTGGCCAAAGTATTGGAGTTTCAGCTTCAACATCAGGCCCTCCAGTGAACACCCAGGACTGATCTCCTTTACAATGGACTGGTTGGATCTCCTTGCAGTCCAAGGGACTCTCAAGAGTCTTCTCCAACACCACAGTTCAAAAGCATCAATTCTTCGGCACTCAGCTTTCTTTATAGTCCAACTCTCACATCCATACATGACTACTGGAAAAACCATAGCCTTGACTAGACAGACCTTTGTTGGCAAAGTAATGTCTTTGCTTTTGAATATGCTGTCTAGGTTGATCATAACTTTCCTTACAAGGAGTAAGCGTCTTTTAATTTCATGGCTGCAGTCACCATCTGCAGTGATTTTGGAGCCCAAAAAAATAAAGTCAGCCACTATTTCCACTGTTTCCCCATCTATTAGGTAGTTTGAACATTCTTTGGTATTACCTTTCTTTGGGATTGGAAGGAAAACTGACTTTTCCAGTCCTGTGGCCACTGCTGAGTTCTCCAAATTTGCTGACATATTGAGTGTAGCACTTTCACAGCATCATCTTTTAGGATTTGAAATAGCTCAACTGGAATTTCATCACCTCCACTAGCTTTGTTCGTATTGCTATATAAAAATACATACATACAAATTCAGAGATCCATAGACTTTGATTTTGGAAAAATACCCTGTTTTTTTCTAAGTCCTGCTTAAAGTAAAGACAGCTTCACACGATTTTTCAGAAGACACATCTCTCACAGATTGTCCTGTTCCTCCCCAAGCAAGGATTGTGTGTGTGTGTGTGTGTGTGTGTGTGCCTGCACGGGCATGCTCAGTTGTGCCTGACTCTTTGCAATCCCGTGGACTGTGGCCCACAGGGCTCCTCTGTCCATGAGATTTTTCAGGCAAGAATACTGGAGTGAGTTGCCATTTCCTCCTCCAAGGGGTCTTCCTGACACAGGGATCAAACTCAAGTCTCCTGAGTCGCTTGCATTGGCAGGCAAATTCTTTACCTGGGAAGCCCAAGCAAGGATTACTACAAACAAAAAAAGAACAGTCTTGAAAATGATGGGGAACAACTGACATCATTTCTTAATTCAGAGTGACAGGTGAGATCATTGTGTACATTGTGGGTATTTCCTCTAGAATATGTGGCTTTGTTTAAGGCTTAGGGTCACTGAAAGCCTGATGAGTCAAAAAAAAAAATACATTCTTAACCTGAGAGGTTGAAATTATTAATCATTAGAATTCAAGTGTAAATATTACTACAGACGTTTCCAGAGAACATGAGAAATTGCATTCTTCTTCCTTCTGTAGACTCTTGTGTTTGTTTTCTTATATATATATCAATCACCCCCTTCCTACTGCAGCCTCGTTCTCAGCCTTCCCTTTTCTCAGTAAGTACAGACAGTGAACCTAAAGCTTGAAGGTGTTCAGACATCTTCAGAGTACCTCTTACAGAAGCAGAAGACTGGCCCCACCTTAGACCTATAGAGAGGGAAGTTCTGGGGCTAGAGCTGGAATCTTCATTTTAAATAAGCCAGAGTTTCATTCTAACCTGTGAGAACTAGCTTTGTCGTTCACTCAGTCATGTCCAACTCTTTGCAACCCCGTGAACTCCAGCATGCAAGGCTTCCCTGCCCTTCACTATCTCCTTGAGTTTGCTCAAACTCAAGTCCATTGAGTCAGTGATACCATCCAACCATCTCATCTTTTGTCACCCCGTTCTCCTCCTGTCTTCTGTCTTTCCCAACATCAAGGTCTTCTTCACTGTATCAGCTCTTTGCATCTGGTGGCCAAATTATTGGAGCTTCAGCAACAGTCCTCCCAATGAATATTCAGGGTTGATTTCCTTTAGGATTGACTGGTTTGATCTCCTTGCTGTCCAAGGGACTCTCAGGCGTCTTCTCCAGCACCATAGCTCAAAATCATCAACTCTTCTGCACTCAGCCTTCTTTATGCTCCAACTCTTACATCCATACATGACTACTGGAAAAATCATAGCTTTGACTATCCGGACCTTTGTTGGCAAAGTAATGTCTCTGCTTTTTAATATACTAAGTTCATCATGCTTTTCTTCCAAGGAACAAGCATCTCATAATTTCATGGCTGCAGTCACTGTCTGCAGTGATCTTGGAGTAAAAGAAAATGAAATCGTCACTGTTTCCACTTTTCCCCATCTATTTGTCCTGAAGCAACAGGACTGGATACCATGATCTTTGTTCTTTGAATGTTGAGTTTTAAGTCAGCTTTTCCACTCTCCTCTTTCACCTTCATCAAGACACTCTAGTTCCTCTTCACTTCTGCCATTAAAGTGGTATCATCTGCATATCTGAGGTTGGTGAGAACAGGAGAGCCCTGTTTTTCCTTGTACACTCCCTTCCTCCATCAGCTCCCCTTGACAGAGGAAGGAGTGATTTACAGAGGTGCTTCCAAAATTTTATTGCTCACTGAATCACTTGGGAATCTTGTTCAAATGGTTTTGGCTCAGTTGGTCTGGGGTAGGGCCAGAGCTTCTGCATTTCTAAGAAGTTCCCTGCTGATACTGATGCCGCTGGTCCAAGGACCACATTTTAAGTAGCAAGGATTTAATGCAGGAAATCTGTGACTTTTACAGAACGCTCCTCTCCACCCCCATTCATTCTCACTGGGGAAAATGCCCCTACTTTATTTGGCCTCTTTAAATTGTTAGTTTGCTTCTTCAGCAATAAACTGTGATGGCTGAACAGGCATTTATAGAATAGTATTCTAATCAAATAAAATCCACAGAAATATTAGCTATCATTTCACAACGTACCATCACAGTGGCAATTAGGCATAACTGCCAAGCAGGCCATGGAACTGGCCTTAGTGTCACCTTTACACAAGTGTCATCTTTAGAATTTCTCTTCTCATTGGGTCAAGTTCCTCCCAGTGCATAATCATGTTCTCACCCAATGATGTGAATAAAGCCTAAACTGGAGTTTAGAAGATTTTCCAATGCCATTTGGTATTCGGTGTTGATGTGGTAAATAATTTAGGAAACTAGAAAGGTGTTTGAAAGGTAAATAATTAAATGAAAGAAAATAGAATCAGAGAAAGTTAAAATCAAGACTTCCCAGGTTTCTATTCTCGTCTAGACTGACTCTCTTCATGAGCACACTGAGCAACAAAGATACATCCATGGTGAAGGTTAGGGGTAGGGGTAGGTTTAGGGTTAGGGGTTAGGGGTTAGGGTTAGGGTTAGGATCAGGGGTTAGGGTCAGGGGTTAGGGTTAGGGTCAGGGTCAAGGTTTAGGGTCAGGGTTTAGGGTTAGGGTTAGGGTCAGGGTTTAGGGTCAGGGGTTAGGGTTAGGGGTTAGGGTTAGGGATAGGGTCAGGGTTTAGGGTCAGGGGTTAGGGTTAGGGGTTAGGGTTAGGGTTAGGGGTTAGGGTTAGGGTCAGGGGTTAGGGTTAGGGTCAGGGGTTAGGGCTTAGGGTCAAGGGTTAGGGGTTTGGGTTATGGTTAGGGTTAGGGGTTAGTGTTAGGGATTAGGTGTTAGGGTTAGAGGTTAGGGTTAGAGTTAGTGGTTAGGGTTAGGGTTAGGGTTAGGGGTTAGGGTTAGGGCCAATTTGAACAGGTTTAGAAAGGGAGTAAACAGATCTCAATACCTACAGCTGAGAGAGTAGGACAAAGGACAAGGTTTGGTGACAGGGTATCGATAGCAAAACGCTCACATAAAAAGAAACTTTGTGCAATACAATGTATGTCTTACATGAATGTTTTAAGTTTGGGAGGTGAGAAAGGAGAAGAGTAGTCCGAGAAACAAAGCTTCTAGATTCGGCCTAGACCTACAGTGGGTTCAAGGATGAACAGATTCAGGTACATCACTTCTTGGGAAGGAGACTTTTAAGTAAAAAAAAAAAAAAAAAAAAAAGCAATAGAATGGTAATCTTTATTTTCTTTGTACTATCTTATTCTCAAGATTGTATTTTAGCTACTCTAGCGAGTGGATTAGAACAAGAAGAATGATTAAGGGTAGTTAAGGGTAATAGAATATGCCACTTTGGCATATTAAATATTTTGAGCTAAAGGCAACTGAGTAAGTACGAGGAAAGCTCTCTACGTGCCCCTCGCCCCCGCCACCATTTGCCTAAAAGCAAGACATAAATCTGTGTCCCCAGTGGCCCCCCCCGGCCCTTCTTTACCAGGAAAACAAGTTAATCCCCAGAAACAACCCTAGACCCTTATCAGCTCAGAGAAAACATTACAGGAACCTACGTAGTACATTTTAGGGACCCTTCTCTTCCATTAGTTGCCCCATAGATTTACCTTCCCTGAATTTGCTGCTCTAGAAACTCAAAGACCTTTCCTTTGTCTTGACATTTTCTACAAATTTATCATTCTTTTGTTTAGATGCCGTAAAAGCCCCAATTTCCAACCACTCCTTTGAATGACTCATCTCTGAGTGCCCTGTGTGGATGCATGCTGCCCAGGTTCATAAACTTGAGTTTGTTTTTCTCTTGTTCATCTGTCTTTTGTCGTCTGATTTGCAAGGCCCTAGCTGGAGAACCTAATACTGGTCGAGTGTTCCTCCCTTATACAGCTGACTATAGAGAAAATTAGGCTGGTGAAATGTGTAATAATAAACCAGTATAATTCTCTTAGAAAAAGTCAATGAAGACTATCACATTATAAAATGATATGCTAAAATATACCACAAGATATGAGCTTTAATGATGCTTTCATTGCGTTATAGAGAACAGAAAGGTTAGAAAAGAAATTGAAACAAAAGCCTAGAAACAATAAATGCTATTAAAAAGTAATGGTCTTTTGATGGCAGGTGAACAGAATAGAAGGGCCATGTTTCCCTGGGGCCCATCTTTCAACAGGCTGACTTACTCAGGTGGTTCTCGGCCCTCTGTCTGGGCCATGAGGATGTGATGACATTTACAAAGCACTAGAAACCATGCTTTAGAGCTAAGACCTCACGTTAGAAACTCCCCTCACTGTAATTTAGTCGATGTCCAGATCTATTCCATTTATTGTCACAAAAACACTATTTAGAAGTCTCTCCTTAATTTTTTTTTTCCTGAGCAGGATATTTTAATTCTTAAGTTTATAACTCGCCATTCTCTCTTAATAACAAAAACGTTTTTAGATGTTAAGAGGAATTTCCTATTAAGTTACTCAGCATGGTGTTTGAGCAACAGTGCTTTGACAGAAATCATGTTAGAATACTTGAAACAACCTCCCTCACAGCCTGGGCTTCCCAGGGGCTCAGGTAAAAGAATCCGCTGCCAAAGTAGGAGACGCAGGAGATCCCCTGGGTCAGGAAGATCCCCTAGAGGAGGAAATGGCAACCCACTCCAGTATTCTTGCCTGTAAAATTCCATGGACACAGGAGCTCGATGGGCTACAGTCCATGGGGTCGCAAAGAGATACGACTGAGTGACTAAGCACACACACAGGCCTTCACAGCCCATCTTTCCAGAGGGCCCCAAGATGCGTATGCTTAACTGGGACTGTTTAGCTGCTCGAGTCCCAGGGAGAAATCCTTACAGGACTCTCACCCCAGTCGCAGTTGACAGCAGCCCTCCAGCATCCTTCTGCCTCCTGGGCTGAGACCACTGATGCCCACCAGCTCCGAGTTTCTCTAAAGCCCCTGTACCAGTTTTTGAAGAGAGCAGCTCCTGGCTCTTTAAGGGTTTTCTCTGTGGCTGGGATCTCCAGGTGCCCGTGACACCTTGCAAGTTTGCTGAAGTCTCTCCAGCCAGACTTGTGCATCACAGAGAGGTGGTAGTTTCATTCAAGTTAATGCTACAGAAGATAACTAAGGGTAGGGGGCGGCTGTTGAAGAGGAATGCATTGGGCATTTTGCAGTATGCCTTTATGGTGCAGGAAAGTCAGCCTGCACCGGTAGAAGTTGTGCGGGTACTGGAGATGGATCAATGGGGTCTCAATCCAGGTCAGTCATTTATTTATTATGTAAATTAACCCAGAAACCTCTTTCTATGTCTCCTAAAAAAAGAGAAAGTGTTAGTCCCTCAGTTGTGTCTGACTCTTTGCCGCCCCATGGACTGTAGCCCACCAGGCTCCTCTGTCCATGGGATTCTCCAGGCAAGAATACTGGAGTGGGTAGCTATTCCCTTCTCAAGGGGATATTCCCAACCCAGAGATTGAACCCGGGTCTCCTGCATTGCAGGCAGATTCTTTTACCATCTGAGCCACCAGGGAAGCCCATATCCTATCTATAAATTGAGGTGTGTATATATCATATACATTATATATACTTTTGAAAGTCTGTGATGTGTGGCAGCTGTGTGAGACTACACTAAGAGTGGGTGGGGCTCACTTAAATCAGATTCAGCCAAGGGAGTCAGATCCAGCAAATCACACCACAATTATGCCTCCAAAAGAGGACTTACAAACTCAGGAGGCAGTAATTAAGGTTCCTGATTGCACATTATTCAGAGGTTCCTCACCTGCTTTAAAGAATCAGCATGCCTCTACAGACACAGCCTGAAACATAGCCTGAAAGAGAATGGGCTAAATTTAAAAGAAATCAAGGCCTATGCAAAGAAGCTCTGTAACAACTAAAAATGAAACCACAGTTCTCCTCTCCCATACTTCACTCAGGCTCCAGGGAGGCAACCTAAACCTCACCATGTCTAACCTTACCTCACAGGAAGGACTAGAGCCCCAAGATGCTATTTGGTAGGAAGCTACCGGCCACAAGAAGAGCTTGCTTTTGACCAGCTGGTCTTAAACTTGCTGCCCAACCAAAACACCTGGGGAGTTTTTTTAGATGACCCACAAGGTGCTGGTACACCGGCCCTTAGGGGAGGGGGCGGGGGGGAACTTTGTGATGTGTAGTTGTTAGCTGAAGGCTGTGGTGGAATTACCACATGGGGGCCAACTTTAAACCGCCAAACTGATGTCCCTGAACACAGAGTCAGGGAGAGAAGCAGAACCGGGACGAGCCAGCCCCAGAGAGCAGCGAGGTGACAGGGCCTTTCTGGAGGGCCTGTTTGAAACGGACGGGGGTGGGTTCCAGCCAGGAATGCGGAAATCCAGCCCCAGGTCCGCCTGACTCACAGCGATGTTTGAGCACCACAGACCTGGCCGTGGGCATTGCTGTCTCTCCTGCCCGCGCCTTTCCCTGCCTGCTTTACAGCTCAGCTCAGTACATTCCTTTGAGAATGATGCTGCCATATTCGGATCATGTGCTTTGGGTAAGCCATCCCCTTCTTCTCAAGGCTCAGAGGTAAAGAATCCACCTACAGTGCAGGAGATGTAGGAAACCTGGGTTTGATCCCTGGGTTGGGAAGATCCCCTGGAGAAGGACATAGCAACCCACTCCAATATTCTTGCCTGGAAAATCCCATGGACAGAGGAGCCTGGTGGGCTACAGTCCATGGGGTCGGAAAGAGTCAGACACGGCTGAGCAACTAAACAACTCCTCTTCCTTCTCTCTGGCTCCAAGTTCCTTCCTGGGTGTGTGTGAGGGGGATGGGTGGAGGGGGAGATTGTCTCTAAAAGCAGTTCATTTATTCAAAAACATGTGTTAAATAATACATTCAAGGCACATGCTGGGCCCTCAGGAAACAAGGTTGAATAACATGTTCTTACCTTCAAGTACCCTGGAGTCTGGAGAGAGGAAAAGCAGTCAGTCAGCGTGGAATGGGGGGAGAGGGGGGTATCAAGGGAGTGCAGCGAAGGAGGATGGGCACAGACACGATGATGCGCTAAACTAGCAGCTTTCCAGACAACACCACACGCCCCAGCCCCACTTGCAGCCAGCATAGTGAAAATGCTGCAAATGGGAAAGCTAAGTGTAGTGATGAGACAGCTCTCCCCTGTCAGTTTTCATTCCAGTCCCAATAATGCCAATGGCAAAGAATGTTCAGACTACCATAATTGGGTTCATTTCATATGCTAGTAAGATTATGCTCAAAATCCTTCAAGCTAGGCTTCAACAGTACGTGAACTGAGAACTTCCAAATGTACAAGCTGGATTTAGAAAAGGCAGAGGAACCAGAGATCAGATTCCAACATTCACTGGAACATAGAGGAAGCAAAGGAATTCCAGAAAAATATCTGCTTCATTGACTGTGCTAAAGCCTTTGATTATGTAGATCACAACAAACTATAGCTTCCACAACAAACTGTGGAAAATTCTTAAGAAGATGGGCACTTCAGTTGTGTCCGACTGCAATCCTATGAACTGTAGCCCACCAGGCTCCATTGTCCATGGGATTCTCCAAGAACACTGGGGTGGGTTGTCATTCCCTTCCCCAGAAATGTCACCAATAGGACATGGTAAAATATTTTATGATTACCCCCCTATGACAATATCTTTGCAACCATATTTTGGAGAATGTATTACTTACTTGTGACATAATAACTAAAGGAAAATGCACAATGTATACGAATAACTATGTACCACAAAAATCTCAATTTCTCAGGGAAGAACACATATGGAGAAAAAGACTAGGAAAAGAAATTATAAAATGGTAATTACAATTCTTGCTAGATAGTAAAAAATACCACAGATTTTTATTTTTTCTTTTATGGTTTTTACTTTCCAAATTTTCTAAGTAAGCATTTTTATAATAGGGGGAAGAAAAATATTGCCTAAATATTGTTACAGTGGCAGCTGAAGAAAACCAGACCAGAAGCAGAACAATTAGTTTGTTCGTATTTACGGTCCATTAGATTTCTGAGTCTTTGTTCATGGCACACCAGAGTTGTAAGCAGTATTCTTAGAAATTCTCCGGGCCTCAAGTGGAATTTTCAATGGAATTCTTCCATTCCCCTACTATGGTCCCATCAAGATTTCTCGAATCTCTGGACTCTCATCCTATCACCTTTCCTAGCTGCTGCAATTCTAGCTTTTCCCACAATGTTGAGAGAGCCTCCATTCTACTCTCTTTGGGGATAAGAATGCTTATAATATTTTTTTATATCCCCAGGAAGAACCTTGTGATCACATGTCTGTGATCAGAGTTTCTGCTGTGGTCAGAAACTCTGTGGTCAGTTTCTGTGGTCAGAGTTTCTGCTCTGACCACTGCTTCTGCCCAGTCCAACCAGAGACAGCCATGGTCCATACCATGAGGCTCTTCATTAGCAATGCATGGTAATAATTGGACTATGGTGGACTAGCTTGGGTACTCCAGGGAATTTCATCAGTGGGCTGGCATTTTGAAACTGAGCCAGGCCCATCAGGCTCTTCCCTTGGAGACTTGAATTGGGAAGGACAGAGAGGAACAAGCAGCTGGCAGAAGCTAAAGTTGAAGGGATACACAGATAAAGTCAGGAGGGAAGGCTGTGTTCATGATAAGTCATGGCTATCCAGTCATGAGAAAGCAGAAACTATGAGCAGGCAGAGTCAGTGACGCGGGGAAAAGGCATGCAGAGTAGAGGGGAAAGGTGAGCTGTAGTGAGAGGCAAACCCACAAAATAGCATGGGGGAGAATCAGAGTGAAGTTTCAGACACTCCAGCTATTGAGGCTCTTAGAGGTTGCTGCCTTACCACATGCTGGCTGACGTGCTGTTTCCGATTTTTTACTTTGGTTCATCTCCCTAGGTTCCATGTGCTTCCTTATAATAACAAACCCACCCTACCATCCTGCCTCCCTTTGTGCTAACCTTATGTTACAGAAGTCTCTGTTTTTCTTGAAATCAGAAGCACTGAATTTGAATTTTGGTTGATCCATTTACTTACTGAATTGTGTATCTACTTATTAAATAATATATTAAAATTGTGCCAATATTCTATCCCCTAGGGACATGAAAATACATGATTTGATACTTGTTCTTACTGATTATCTGTATGGGCCTTCACAGTGGTGATAGATCATAAATATGAGTGGTATAAAGGATTGAATGGATATGATTGAATACTGGGGATGGGTGAGAGAAAGTATAAGGAAAAGACATGAGAGAATTTTTAAATTATGTTTCAGAACTTTGTCTGGGTCACTGACAGAATGACAGTGCTATTCTCCAAAATAAAGAATTCAAGGATGATGAGCATTGAATTTAAGGACATCTAGGTCTAAAGCAAGAGAGTTCCAGAAAAACATCTATTTCTGCTTTACTGACTATGCCAAAGCCTTTGACTGTGTGGATCACAATAAACTGTGGAAAATTCTGAAAGAGATGGGAATACCAGACCACCTGACCTGCCTCTTGAGAAATCTGTATGCAGGTCAGGAAGCAACAGTTAGAACTGGACAAGTGATGGACAGGGAGGCCTGGCGTGCTGCAATTCATGGGGTCTCAAAGAGTTGGACACGACTGAGCAACTGAACTGAACTGAGGTCTTGATATCCAAAATGCAGCTGTGGAAAGAGATCATAACTTAAACATAGATTTAGGAACAATAAATATTATCAATAATATTTGGATCTATGACTTTCACAATGAGAAGAAGGCTGAGAACTAAATTCTGGGCACCATTTAATGGGAGGCAGAGAATTAAGTTTCTAGAAAGGGGCCACATAGGAGTGATCCATTAGTAGGAGAACCAAGAGATGAATATGTCACAGATGCTGGAGAGTGGTAGATCATTTCAAGCAGGAGGACATAATCAACAGTGCAAGCGCCACAGAGATATTGAGAAAGGTAAGGTATGGACTGAAAGATGCCCATTATATTTGTAATATGGAAGTTCCTGGTGACCTAGATGAGAGGGCTGAGTGAGAAAACTACCAAGAGAATAATGAGCTGAGGGTCAAACAGTAAGCATGAATTATTCATTCAGTAAGTTAGACTCAAACAGGGAAGAGAGAGACAGAGAAACACCCCAGGAAGGAGATGTGAGGGGATGCAGAGTCAGCAATTAATGGAGCCCATCCATTGGTCTTCACCCTTTTCCACAAGGTGGAAAAGTTGAACTCTCTTGGGTTCCAGCTGAGCATAGCTGAGTGTCCGCACAGATCAGCTCCTCTGTTTTCTGGTCTCCTCCCCACTCCCCCCAAGTCCATGGGGAGCCTCTGCAGGAGCTTCTGCATGCAGTCTCTTCCGCCTCTGTCCAGCCTCCTCCTCCTGCAAGACTGGAAGAGAACCGCCCCCTCTTCCAACTTAAATCCTGGCTCTGAGTTCTTCCTAGCTGTTCCATGTCTGCCTATAGGCATGTGTATGCCATGCTCTTCTAAAGAACCGGAGAGACAAAGTGGGGATTACATTGTGTAGGAGGAAACTAGGAGCTGTTCTCCAAAGTATGGTTTAGGAAGAAAGAAAGCAGGTGTGCCCAGGACTGGGTGTGGGCCCTCCAACTCCCATCTGCTCCAGGGTCCCCCACATCTGTTGCCGCCTATTCACATGCGTCCCTAAACATTCATCCTCAATGGATAGATTTATAAAGGGGGATAAAATACATTGTTAACTCTGATAAATTTCAGGAATCCTCTCTGCTGTGGATTCCATAAGACATGATGTTATAATCCCTTAGTTACACTAGAGGGATTTTGAGATGAGATAACTTGAATTCAAATAAACTTGAGGGAGATTCTCCTTAGGTTCTGTATGGGGGAAGGGAGAGGAATCCTTCCTGTTGAGCTTGGTCCCCCTGCTGGGAAGGACAGGTTGCTGTCGTCGTTTAGTGTCTAGGTCGTGTCTGACTCTTTTGCAACCCCACGGACTAGAGCCCACCAGGCTCCTCTTTCCATGGGATTTTCCAGGCAAGAATGCTGGAGTGGGTTGCTATTTCCTACTCCAGGTCCTCTTCCCGACCCAGGGATTGAACACGAGTCTCCTGCGTTGGCAAGAGGATTCTTTACCACTGACCCACCTAGGAACAGGTGATAAACGGAGTCTAGTTCCCGAGTAAGAAGGGGTTGGTCTCTGGGGCACAGGAGGGCATAGTTTACCTGCTGAAAGAGAAAGAGGAAAGTTTGGGGACAGGTAAAGACACATTTATAGATGTGGGACAGGATAAGACAGAGTTCTTACTTATGGTTCTGTTTTCACAGTAAATTATAAACAAAAGCTGCTGGCAATAAGTGTTCAGGAGATAAGAATTACTGCTACTAGTAATAGCAGATCTGTGTTTTGGATAATGAAGGGGAGCCAGCTCCTTTATATGCACTATCTTATTGAGCCCCCATCACAGCCTTCTGAAGTGCAATTAACCCTTAAATACAAGTTTGTTAACAAAGGGTTTCTTCAGTATTCCAACACTGCTGAAAAAAACCCAGGAAATGCTAATTGCAATATTCCACTGAATATCTATGAAAAGTTACACGGAAAGCTGTACAAATAGACATGTATGTGCTTAGTCGCTCAGTCGCATCTAACACTTTGCAACCACCTGGTCTCTAGGCTCCTCTGCCAGGCTCCTCTGTCCATGGGATTTTCCAGGCAAGAATATTGGAGTGGATTGCCATTACCTTCTCCCGGGGATCCTCCTGACCCAGAAACCGAATCTACATCTCCTGCTTTGACAGGCAGATTATTTACCCCTATGCCATCTGGGAAGCCTCAAATAGACATGCTACTCTACATTTGAAGCAATCTATACATAAGCAAGTCGGACACGACTGAGCAACTTCACTTTCGCTTTTCACTCTCATGCATTGGAGAAGGAAATGGCAACCCACTCCTGTGTTCTTGCCTGGAGAATCCCAGGGACAGAAGAGCCTAGTAGGCTGCCATCTCTGGGGTCGCACGGAGTCAGACACAACTGAAGCGACTTAGCAGCAGCAGCAGCATACATAAGCAAATTTTGCTTCCCTGGTCATTTCCTATTATTCCATGGAGGCCCTGGCTTCTAGGATTACAATTATATTAATGTCCAAGAAGGCACTGTAAAAATGATTTTTAAATCATATAACTTGTAAGGATCTTTATAGTTTGATCTTCTGGATCCTCATCATGAGACCAGCTGGAGAGAAACTTGTCAAAGAATTTCAGGAGTACTGAATTATTGGAATTTATCAGATATCAGATGTTTGAGAAATGGAGAAAGGTAAAGTCACATCTTTTATGGTCCTATCTTTAGACTACTGCATCAAAAGACCTGGGATTCTGTTCAATTGAACAGCAACATATGAGCATTATGCTGGGCTTCAGGGTTTTCATACCAAAATGATGCAAATACACTCAATGCCCATAAGAAGTTTACAGTCAGTCAGAGGAAGAAAAACACAGACATCGATAATGATTTTGTAGACTTTATGGCAGGCACAGCCCCAGGCCTAGAGATTCTATTAATTGGGCCAGGGAATCAGTGTTTTCTGAAAGCTCCCCTGTGACCCTCCTGTGCATCACAGTTGAGAGCCCCTGCTCTGGCTCCTAAGGCAGGTGTAGGTGGGTTAATGAGTGATGGTACAGATGGGAAACAGATGGGGAAACAGTGGAAACAGTGTCAGACTTTATTTTGGGGGGCTCCAAAATCACTGCAGATGGTGACTGCAGCCATGAAATTAAAAGACGCTTACTCCTTGGAAGGAAAGTTACGACCAACCTAGATAGCATATTAAAAAGCAGAGACATTACTTTGCCAACAAAGGTCCGTCTAGTCAAGGCTATGGTTTTTCCTGTGGTCACGTATGGATGTGAGAGTTGGACTGTGAAGAAAGCTGAGCGCCGAAGAATTGATGCTTTTGAGCTGTGATGTTGGAGAAGACTCTTGAGAGTCCCTTGGACTGCAAGGAGATCCAACCAGTCCATCCTAAAGGAGACCAGTCCTGGGTGTTCATTTGAAGGACTGATGCTGAGGCTGAAATTCCAATACTTTGGCCACCTCATGCAAATAGTTGGCTCATTAGAAAAGACCCTGATGCTGGGAGGGATTGGGGGCAGGAGTAGAAGGGGACGACAGAGGATGAGATGGCTGGATGGCATCACCGACTCGATGGACATGAGTTTGGGTGAACTCGGGAGTTGGTGATGGACAGGGAGGCCTGGTGTGCTGTGATTCATGGGGTTGCAAAGAGTCGGACACGACTGAGCAACTGAACTGAACTGAACAGGTAATACTGCAGTGAGAGGCTAGGGCCTCCCTGTAGAAGGCCTTGAAAACAACCTTGAGGGAAAGAGGTTATTACACCTAAATGGTAAGATTATTCCAGCAAAAGTGGGGGAAGAAGATTGGCATGCATAGGCACTGAAGGTCATGAGGTCGGTTAGGAAACTTGGAAAGGCAAAAGGAATCGAGGGTCGAGTGCAGAATTGGGAAAGTAGAATTGAAAAGGAAGGAGTAAGTGAGAGAAACATGATAACAGGTAGGATGTGAAATCTAATGAGATGGAAAGAGGGGAAGAAGAGGCAGGAGTCCAAATGGTCCTCAGAGCTTTATGTGTGGGTGACCAGATAAAGGTAAAGCATTAAAACAAGTAAGGCAATCAGACACTGATGCTGGTGATCTTAGTATGGAGGAATGAAAAGTAGAGGATTCGAGGGAAAGGTCAGAGAGCAAAGTTGGAAGATAAAGATAAGGAGCAGATAATCCATGATGCTCCTACTTCAAAAATAAAACAAGAGCTGCCACTATTCCAGGAGCAAACCCTTTTCAAAACCATCTTTCTAAAATTAGCATTGTAAGTATATTTAAACAGTTACTGGAGTTTTTACTGATTTCCCATTGCTGCCATAACAAATTACCTCAGACTTAGTGGCTTAAAAGCAATGTAGCTATATTATCTTACAGCTCTGTAGGTTAGCTGTCTGAAGTGGGTCTCTCTGGGTTAAAAATAAGGTGTTAGCAGGGCTACACTCTTGTCTGGAAAGTCTGAGAAAGAATCCATTTCCTTACCTTTTCTTGCTTCTAGAGTCTGCCTGCAGACCTTGGCTCGTGGGCCCCACTCCCTCCATTTTCAAGGCCAGAAATGGTGAGTCTAGATTTTTCATATTGATTCACTCTGACTTCCTCTTCTGCCTCCCTCTTCCACTTCTAAGGACCCTTATGATTATATTGGACCCACCCAAATAATCCATGATAAACTCCCCCATTTTAAAGTCAGTCAATTAGCAACCATAATTCCAACTAAAATCTTCATTCTCATTTTCCATGAGATGTAATGTAGTGACAGGTTCTGGCAATTAGGACATGGACAGCTTCAGAGATCATTATTCCATTTACCACAGAGATGTTTCATGTTTTTAGGCTCATGTTATAAATTCAACTCTGACTTCCAGGTCTGTTTTAGTATTTTATAATGCACATATCAGATGGTGACTGCAGCCATGAAATTAAAAGACACTTACTCCTTGGAAGAAAAGTTATGACCAACCTAGATAGAATATTTAAAAGCAGAGACATTACTTTGCCAACAAAGGTCTGTCTAGTCAAGACTATGGTTTTTCCATTGGTCATGTATTGATGTGAGAGTTGGACTGTGAAGAAAGCTGAGTGCCGAAGAATTGATGCTTTTGAGCTGTGGTGTTGGAGAAGACTCTTGAGAGTCCCTTGGACTACCAGGAGATCCAACCAGTCCATTCTGAAGGAAATCAGCCCTGGGATTTCTTTGGAGGGAATGATACTGAAGCTGAAACTCCAGTACTTTGGCCACCTCATGCGAAGAGTTGACTCACTAGAAAAGACTCTGATGCTGGGAGGGATTGAGGGCAGGAGGAGAAGGGGACGACAGAGAATGAGATAGCTGGATGGCATCATGGACTCGATGAACGTGAGTCTGAGTGAACTTTGGGAGTTGGTGATGGACAGGAAGGCCTGGCGTGCTGCAATTCATGGGGTCGCAAAGAGTCGGACACGACTGAGCGACTAAACTGAACTGAAAACTTTGTTCCTTTTTATAGAGGCCTTATTCTATGGTATTGGAACTAACTCCCACAAGCCAGAAAATATTGGGGTATAGTTCAACCTAGAGGAATAATATTAATTTGAGTGTAAATATAAAAAATTGCAAAGGATTCCATTCTGTTCTTATAGAAGTCAAGAAGTTTCTTAATTACTTTCACCATTTTATTTCTATGTTTTTCATTTCGTGAGACTTGTAATCATTTGCTAGGGCAGCAGTAACAAAGAACCACATATTGGGTGGTGGCTTAAACAGAAATTTATTTTCTCACAGTTCTGGAGTCTAGAAGTCTGAGACCAAGGTGTCAACAATGATTAATTTCTTCTGGGGTTCGTAGGGAAGGATGTGTCCCAAGCTTCTCTCCTTGGCTGGTAAATGTCTGTCTTATCTCTCATCATGTCTCTATCTTCCCATCATCTTCCCTTGGTACATATCTGTGTCCAAATTTCTTCTTATAAGGACAACAGTCACTGGGTTAAGGGCATCCCCAATGACTTCATTCTAGCCTACTTGCCTCATTAAAGACCCTGTCTCCAAATCAGTGTTATTCTGAGGGCCTGGCAGTTAGGACTTAAACATATGAGTTTTTCAGGGAGACAATTCAGGCCATAACATAATGTGCTGGGCTAAGTCGCTTCAGTTGTGTCCGACTCTTGGCGAGCCTGTGGACCGTAGCCTGCCAGGCTCCTCTGTCCATGGGATTCTCCAGGCAAGAATACTGGAGTGGATTGCCATTTCCTTCTTTCATAACATAATAGGGTAAACCCATTACAAAATGAATCTCTCATGCCAACTCTGATGCTTGGTGGCTGCCTCAGAGCATCTTTTGGGAAGGATTCTGAAGGCGTATCTGGGTTCATCTGGAAAGAGCACCGGAATCAACCGGCAATGACTGACTGGTGGATGCCGGCTAGTGGAGTAGCAAGTAGCATCCCATTGATGTGAAATCCTCTCATTGACTCAATTATCACACAAGGAGTGAGAGATTCTTTTTGCTCAGTACAGAGTAGACTATGATCTTCGAAAAATAATGTTGGATGCTGATGTACTAAGCCATCGGTTACATTATAACCTAGACTTCATTGCCTCACTTCCACTAGATGTTTTAAACATCTTTAATTGTATATTGTATCAGACTGACCAGTGCCTAAATGCTCAAATAATGATTAGAGAAACTGCCTTAGGAATCCAAGTCATTAATAAGCCATTAAAATGAATTACATATTTGTAAAAGATGCCTTTTATAGGAGAAATGAATCATTGGAGAAGGCAGCCATTATATTGTTTTGAGAACTACAGTCAGATGAGTTCATTTAACGATAATGCACTTGGGCATCATCCACACACACAAAAAAGAACTGATTAGAAAACTTTGGGGACCTGATCTTGCTTTCATTGAAAGTGGCGAAGCATTATTATTCAAGGATTAATTTGATTTTTATAAGATTAACCCTGTGAAGAAAATCGATGGGGTATATAGTCCCTGAAATAGTGTGACATGTTTCTATATTATCAAAACTATGCCATAAAAGGTAGAGTTTTGAACCAGCCATTTACAAGGCTGACCACTACTATCATTTTTTGAGGGTGAGTCTGCAGTTGAATTGAAGAAAATTTGGCTGAGAGCCTTGTCCCAATTAATCCCAGCCATGTGTCTCTGTTCTTATGCCACCATGAAGCTAAAGATGCAGTAGACAGACAGGTAAAGCTGTTCCAAACAAGAGGGCTGAAGGAGAGTGGCTGACACTTGGCATTATTCAGTAAAGAAGCCAATTCTATTGGGAGGACTGATGTTTCAAGCCTTGCATCAGATGCCCAGAGATTTGACAAGATAAACCAGGATGTGCACTGGGTGTACTCTACACCGTGTTTATTTTCACCACAAAAGTTAGTCTTTGCTGACAAGTATGGAGTGGGACCAAGCTGGCTTCCTGCCACTCAGCTGAAGCTCTTGGGGACAGTGTCATGTGAGGCTGGCGCTCAAGAGAACCCGTGTGAGCCAGTTCAGCTGACACCAAAGCCTTCCTCCTGGGCTGACCTGACAGCAGTAGAATCAGGACATAGAAGGGCTACCAAGGAACAGATGAGCAGTCACTCCTCTCCTCTCTCACACTGCCTGGTAGTTCTCATTATGATTTTAAGTCCACAAGTATTATATCAATAGGAATCATATAAAGAGTCTGAATATATCAATCATTTAAAAAATATCAATATGAAATTGTAAAAAATAGTTAAGCTCACCAATGTTATATGAATGTGAACCCTTATAAAAGATGTATTGGTTCTTCTTGCTCTGGCTTTACTTGACCTTAATTCAGATTTTCTCTTGGTAGACTGGGTGCTGATGGTTAGACCAGGATCCTCAGCCAGCGCCCCAGGCTCCCTGAGCCACCAGACAGGTAAAGCCTGTAGCTTGGAGAGAGGTGCTTCCCAGCGCTGGGCAAGTGACCCAATCCCCTGCAGCGGGCCCCGCCTATCCAATGACGTGGAGGGTCCCACTCCCTAAGGGCCACTCCTTGTTTCATCTGGTTGCGTGCCAGGGACTTCTCTTCCTCGTGATGTATTTCACGTGGACCGTGTGAGTGCAGCTTTTCATCAGCTTAACTTCCTACATGAGCCCTAGAGGAGCCCCCTTGCCCCACACTTTTTTTTTTCCCCTCCAGAATGGAAAACACTAAAAAACACAGTTAAGTGAAAATAATGCTTTGGAGGGACAAGAGATATCACATCTTAACATTTTCATTTTTAACAAAGTACTAAAGGCATCAGAAAGACTTCCCAAGGTTCTTAGTGACCAGCTCACAGCCCAGGGTTCAACAGAAATGTAAACTTTAAGACTCGCTCCTCGAAAGTCTAGCTGGCAACTGTTTCTAGAACAGAGATTCCCAGGCTTGTGAGATTTCAAAACCAAAGCTTTAGAGAATGGCAGAGTTTTATTTTGTCATGTACGGGCATTACAAACAAACAAAAGACCCTGCCAATTTAGTCTCACCCTTGTATCTGAGATGAAACGACATTTTTAACATCTGAAACTGGGAAGAGCGTGATTCAAATAAAGGAGAGCTTTTGACTAAATTAACATCAAGAAAAAAAATCACTGCCTTGTTCTTTTCCTCATTTCACTCATGATAAATGTCAGTTGGTCCAACCAGACCTGCAAGAGTCCACAGTCTGGCCGTGGGAACCGTTCTTCTGTAGCATAACTCAACCAAGAATTTGCACAGTTTCCTGTGCAGTGATGGGAACCCCACGATGGGTACAGGATGTTACTAGCCCTCCATGGCCCATTCTGGAGACCTACTCCACCCTCTGACTGTGATCAACAAGAAGCTTTCGATTAAGATGGAAAATGCAACCACATAGCATCTAAACACAGCTGCGCTCTGCAAAGGATACCAGCAACTTGGGATACAGAGCATTTTCGGCTGCTAGTCCAAGTAAAATGGATTCTTTTTTATTCTTCCTTAAGCAATCCCTATTTAAAATCTGTAAGACACTGTTGCAAGAAGAAAAAAGTAATGAAGTATTACCTTATGGCAACGTGTTTTTAATAACATAAACTATCAAATTACTAAGAAACTTCAATATCAAAGGAACCTCTTGGAATTGGAAGAGCTTCTAAAAGTCATTGGGTGCTGCTCTCCGTGGTTCAGGAACCCTTGCCCCACACTGCAGCCCCCACTCCATGCCACATGGCTTACCTGGCCCCCAGCGCTACTCTCTGCTTGGGCCCAGCTCTCCCAAATCTCCGATGCTAGCCATTGCCCCTTGCCAGAAGTCTCAGATCTTATCCCCTCCAACCAAATCTTATCCCCCAAAATCATTTTCCTCCAACTTGAATTACAAAATGAAACCTCACATGTGTACCTGGCAGATAACAGATAAAGGAGAAGAAGAAGGAGTGGAGAGAGATGAAGGGCTTCTGCTCAGCCACCAAAATCCCCTGTTGCATATGGGATCTTATAGATTAATATTTTCTTTCCATGAAAATCTCCAGGTGCTGCCTCCTTGGGAAAATTAATTTCAAAAGTACAAAAGAAAAGGGAAAAAAGCAATGAAGAGCCAAATCCAGTTTTGGCTGGTGTTTGGAAGCCTGAGGCCAACCTGGCTGGGATTATGGGAGATGATCTGTGAGGAGAAGGGGATGTGACAGGAAGGAGTCCGGGGAAGTGGAGCAAAGCTGGTCTGCAAGGCTCTGGTCACTACGATACGAGATCAATCAGCTGAATGACTGATTGATCTTGCCCTCAGGCATAGTTACCTAGAAACCTTGCACTTTGTAAAATTTCTGCAATCATTAAACACTAGTATTCTTATTCTAGAGGATGGTATTGAGCCCATTTTTCTATTCTTTGTATATAATCACCAGGTGATAATTTTTTTGGCTGAACCATTCATTTCCTTTTGAATTTATTGGCTATTTTTTTGCACCTGGTTGTACTACAGTCTATTCATTCACCGATACACAATCCAGAAGTCTGAAAAAAAAGCATTTTGAAAGTAGCTCTTCTTGTAAATTTCATATTGAAGGAGGAAAAACCAAGCTAGAAAATATCTCCAAGAACCCAACTCTGTTCTTGGTGTGCTATTTGTGAAACAATTAGAATGTGAACCTTGCTTAGGGTGCACTAGTTTTGAATTCCTGAGTGATGTAGACATGTTATGAAGCAAGATTGGGCAGGTTCCTACAGACCATTTACCATGAGGAACAGAGAGTTCCCAGGAGAAGGTAGATGCTCTTGAGAAAGATAGCTCAGAGCAGTGCTATTTTGAGAAAGGAGGAGAGAAAAGATTCTCTGAACAATGATCTACAATGCTGCATTACCTAAATTGTCTAGGTTTGGGGTTGTGCTAATACCAGAGAACAGAGAAACTAAACCAGCTCATTCTATGAGAAAGAGAAAGAAAGCAAGAATCTGTTTCTCTGTCAAGTGTAGTGAGGGTTTTAGAAAGGACTTTGCAAAACTGTGACAGGACTTGAAGCCACAATTTCAGGTGACTTGAAGAACAATTTCCAGGATAGAAACTTCTCATGTATTCTGAGACACCGATTTGAATCACCTGGAGCAAACCACATCCTCAGGGTTTCTTCACTTTTCTGCTCCCTGAGCTGTGTGGCTCAGAGTGAACTAAACTGAAAGATAGCTGAATGAAGTTTTCAAGAGGAAAGAAGTTTCAGTATGAAATTGTTCCTCTGGGGCATCTATGGTTTTGACTCTGTCGGGGGAGGGTGGGAGGAGACCTTGGCCAGGCAGCCAGCCGCATCCAGCTTCCGAGCAGCCCCTGCCTCTCAGACACACATCATTTCAAAACTCACCACTGCCTCTCTTCCTCACTGCACCTTTCCAGTGCGGCTTCGTTTCACTTGTTCTTTCCTGGCCCAAAATGTCAGAACCATATATACATACATACATATATATATATATATATATATATTTTTTTTTTAATACCCTCTGATCATGGTTCATGGTGGGCCCCTTTAAAAAGACTGAACTTTTGAAAGGACCAGAAGCATCAGGAACAGGGTAAAGAACTGTAACATCAAGGACTGCACTAGAGCAAAGTCCAACTGCGTTGGAAAATTATTGTACAAACTTGCCAGAAGTGAGTCTCTCAAGCCTTGCAGGCCTACATCTTTCAAAGGGCAATTTAAAAAGAGACGAGATTGGATTTAAAAAATTTTTTAAAGGACAAGGAGTGCCCTCAAAATCAATATCCCAACATAAATACTAGACTTAATTCTGACTCTGACATAATTCAGTCACCTTGGAAGAACAGACACCTGCCAGAGATGCACCCTGCACGGGGCACTTACATAGAAGGGCTGGTGAATATCCTTGCAGAGGTGCTGGGAGATGCAGGGCACTCTGAGCCCTCCCCTTCCTCTAAGAGCCAGCACTCACCTGTGAGCCCTGCCTGAGCCACAGCTTCCAGGGATGACCCCTCTCTGCCAGTACTTTTAGGGACTTCAAAAACTGGCTATTAGATCCCCGGAGATCAAACCAGTTCAGAACACACACAGGCAAGTTGAATCCAGCTTCAGCCATATTGTAACAAGGAGAAGAAAGAAAATAAAGGGCCAAGTGTACCATTGATCATGCATGACTGCCCACATGTGGTAAACCCAGTATCTAATTGGGAAAAAGCTGGATGCTACACTTGGTGTGGCCTGCCCTCTGTAAGTATGGTCTGAACCCATGAAAAAGGAAAGGAATGAATGGCTGCCTCTTCCTCTTTCTATCCCTCCGTCCATGAACCATCCTGGTGTCCTGAATGAACCAGAGTCAGCGAGCTCCTAGGGTTGGCCGTTTGTATGATAAGGATGTAGAAGCCGTGAGCACTCAGCACAGAATATCCTGAGCCAGGAGAGGTGCTCAGATTCCGGGTACCAGAGAAGCTTCCCTGACAACAGAGACTAGAACCGCGTGGACCCTGAGGCTGTGTCAGGCAGCCTTGTCCACCGGGGAACTGTCAGCAGAGGGTCTCAGCCAGGGATGAATCTACCCCCAGGGGACACACGGCAAAGCCTGGAGACACTTTTGCTTGTCACAGCTGGGAGGATGCTCCTGGAATAAAGCAAGCAGAGGCCAAGGATGCTGTTCAACATCTTGTGACACGCAGAACAACTGCCCTCTACAAAGAGCTAACTGGCACAAGATGTCAGTAGGACCAAGGTTGAGAAGCCCTGATCTACAGCGTGTCCCCAGCCCTACAAGGAGGAAGAGCAGGGAGAGAAGATCCACAAAGTGATCACTGGCTCTTAAGGAAGCAGAGCGTTGCCGTGAGTTTGCCCTAAGGAGGTTTGTAAAGTGTTAACAGTACTTCCGGGTAGGAGAGAGGCCGTGCTGGTGGGTCAGGTCTGTCCTGGGTGAGGCCCATGGACTGGGCGTTTGCTACTGTAATCCTTATAAACAATTATACGGAAAAAAAGAAATGTGAAAGGAATTCTTACAGCCCCTCTAGGGAATTGTTCTGAAAATCCAACTTTTTATTTCAGGGTCAACAAAAAAAGATGACGTCCTGTATGAAAGTATTAGTTGCTCAGTCGTGTCCAACTCTTTGCGACCCCATGGACTGTATTCTCCAGGCAAGAACACTGGAGTGGGTAGCCATTTCCTTCTCCAGGGGAGTTTCCTGACTCAGGGATCAAAACCAGGCCTCCTATATTGGGTCAGAGACTTTTGTCTGTTTATTGACTGATATACCACAAGATCTTGGAGCTGTATTTGGCACACAGGAGGCACTCAGAATATACTTATTGAGTGAATGACAGGCTCCAATCAATCTAGGCTCCTTCTCAGGCTCCCTTCTCATTGGAAAAATAATATCTGACACTTATTAGTTATTTATTAAGTGCCAAGAGCTGTTCTAAATGCATATAATACCCACATTAATTGAAATCCTCCACCACTTATTGAAGTGGGTATTATTATTATCCCCGTTTTACAGATGAGGACAATGAGGCAAAGAAAAGTTAAGTAATTTGTCCAGGTTCATACAGCTGGTCAGTAGTAAAGCTGAGATTCAAACCCAGGCCATCTGGACTCAGAGCCTGGGTGTTTCCATGTGGGTGGGACCTTTTTCCCCAGAGAAGACCCCATGCACAGATTAAATGCTGCTGTGTCTCAGCATCAGTGAAAAATAACGCTAAAAATAAAAAAATAAGATAGTACCTCCTGGCCTAGAATTAAGCCCTGAAATTATGATAAAGATGCAAGTTCAGGAAATGAAAGAGTTGAGACAGCCGCAAGTTCTGGAAGACCTAGAGGAGGCTTTGATGCTGTGAGGGGGTGCGGATCAGACAGCAGTGCTTTGCCTGGCTCCTACCCAGCTTCCTGTGCCTTCATCCTTCACTGTCTGCGGAATCTCCTCACTGAGTGCCCACTCCACGTCCTCAGCTGTGCCTCCGAACCTCATCAGACAGAACTGGAGGGGCCCTGCTTCAAGACGCTCAGCCACATGGGTGTCAACTTTAATGTCAGGTCTCTCCTGACTCTGTGCTCCAATAGCCCCCGACTGCCTCCCAATTCCCGTCAGCTGGTGGCTATGGTTTCTCCAGTGGTCATGTATGGATGTGAGAGTTGGACTGTCAAAAAGCTGAGCACCGAAGAATTGATGCTTTTGAACTGTGGTGTTGGAGAAGACTCTTGAGAGTCCCTTGGACTGCAAGGAGATCCAGCCAGTCCATTCTGAAGGAGATCAATCCTGGGTGTTCTTTGGAAGGAATGATGCTAAAAAGCTAATAACCATCTTAGCTTCTGCCTGTCCCTTCTCTCCCTCCCAGGATGAGGGCTTTGATCTTGAAGCTACTTCTTCAGTTATATCCTGTTGACTTCTATCAGACCATCTACCCGACCACATCTGCGCAGACTGTCTGTACTCAGCTACTGTATGCCCACAGCCTACCCCTCCCAGCTCTCTGACCTGCCTGACTAGACCTCCCTGATGCCGTCACCTGCCTGTACTGCCACCTGCTTAGTTCCATCCTTTTCACATAGAGCTCCTTCTGCCTAGATGTGCCGCCGCTTACAGCTGTGTTTGCCCTCAGTCTCTGCCCTTCCCCCAAGGGATGGGTGAGCCCAGTCTCCAGACTATCTCTTCTGGTCTGTCTGGGGCAACCACCTCCTGAGAACTGACACCTCATCTCTGGTGCTGCTTAGAATAAAAGCTTGACCCATGCTGAGATCAGCAGAACAACACCTCTGTCCTCCACCCCACACAGAGCTGAGTCACGGCCTCTGTGCACGCTTTCTTAAATTTCCCAGGACAAATTGGCCATCTTCCTTGGTGAACCTGGAGTTCCCCGGATAGGTCTCTAGGAAGACACCTCTCACTGTCAGTTCAGTTCAGTTCAGTCACTCAGTCGTGTCCGACTCTTTGCGACCCCATGAATCGCAGCACGCCAGGCCTCCCTGTCCATCACCAACTCCCGGAGTTCACTCAGACTCACGTCCATCGAGTCATAATTTGTAATATGTCTAACAAGGTATGGAACATTCTCTTCCTTAGTAGCAGGCATGAAAGATTTGGCACAGAAACCATTTTTGTTGGGAAAATTTTGAGATCGCTTGGTTTTAATGAGTTCCTATAAGAAATATCACCTGATGCTAAGGCCTCAGAGAGAGGGTCAAGAACACATCATACAAGGAGACAGACTTGTTTCAGCCTCAGAGCAGGGAGAGAAGTGGAGCCATCAAGACAGAAAAGCCTCATACTCTGTAATGAGAGCCATTCTCCAGGAAAGCCAACCAGCCTTACAATAAATAAATTGTTGTTAGAAAGCAGCAGTGAGTTGGGATTTGGCATCCAGGTGTATTTGAAAGGAATCAGAAACAACATGTGTGGACACAGACCCAGAGACAGAATTGTGGGTTTATTGATGCTTTTGAACTGTGGTGTTGGAGAAGACTCTTGAGAGTCCCTTGGACTGCAAGGAGATCCAACCAGTCCATTCTGAAGGAGATCAGCCCTGGGATTTCTTTGGAAGGAATGATGCTAAAGCTGAAACTCCAGTACTTTGGCCTCCAGTACTTTGACTCATTGGAAAAGACTCTGATGCTGGGAGGGATTAGGGGCAGGAGGAAAAGGGGATGACAGAGGATGAGATGGCTGGATGGCATCACTGACTCGATGGACGCGAGTCTGAGTGAACTCCGGAAGTTGGTGATAGAGAGGGAGGCCTGGCATGCTGTGATTCATGGGGTCACAAAGAGTCGGACACAACTGAGTAACTGAACTGAACTGAACTAAACCCTTTGGAATTAATTGTATATATAGATATATCTTTTTATATCTATGTATGGGCTTTCCTGGTGGCTCAGGTGGTAAAGAATCTGCCTGCAATGTGGGAGACTCGGGTTTGATCCCTGGGTCAGGAAGATCCCCTGGAGAAGAGAATGGTTACTCACTCCAGGATTCTTGCCTGGAGAATTCCATGGACAGAGGAACCCAGGGGGCCACAGTCCATGGGGTCACACGACTGAGTGACTAATACTTTTACTTTGATGTCAATGTATATCAATAGATAATGGATAGATAGACAAATAGGCAGATATAGTTATCTCTCAGGGAGGCTTAGAACTTCCCAGCCATGAAGTGGAGGTCCAGACATGCCCACCTAGATGTCAGAGATGTGTGGAGAGTAAGGACCGCTGACATCTAAACAGCCTCCTCTGTGAAGCATAAGACTCCTTGACAACAAAGAACACATCTTATTTGTCTTTGTTCAGCCATTCTTTGACACACTGCCTGCCTGGCACAAAGACAGTGCTCAGTTAATACATGATGAATTGGTGAATGACTGCAGCTATTCTGAGCACAGCTCTGCCTTACTTGGTTTATGCCGAATATCCTTGTATAAACCCGTCTCCCTAAGAAACTGGAAACTTGTTCAGTCACTAAGTCATGCCAACTCTTTGAGATCCCATGGACTACAGCACACCAGGCTTCTCTGTCCCCAACTATCTCCCAGAGTTTGCTCAAATTCCTGTCCATCGAGTCCGTGATGCTATCTAGCCATCTCGTCTGCTGCCACTCCCTTCTCTTTTTGCCTTCGATCTTTCCCAGCATCAGGATCTTTTCCAATGAGTTGGCTCTTTGCTTTAGGTGGCCAAAGTATTGAAGCTTCAATACTTGGCTTCCCTGGTGGCTCAATAATAAAGAATCCGCCTCCCAATTCAGGAGACATGGGTTTGATCCCTGGGTCAGGAAGATCCTCTGGAGAAGGGAAGAGCTACCCACTGCAGTATTCTTGCCTGGGAAATCCCATGGACAGAGGAGCCTGGTGGGCTATAGCCCATGAGGGTCAAAAAAGAGTTGGACACAACTTAGTGACTGAACCACAATTGAAACTACCACCTGAATAATCCTCTCCACACCTTGTGAGACATTATCTCAGGAGAGTTACCAGGCCAGTGAATTGTGTGTTGCTGCCTTGCTTATTTGGGCACCAAGCCCTGGACAGCAGGGCCACCATCCCCTGGGGCCTCCGGGGAATGCTGAGGCCTGCCCTCCTGAGTCAGCTCAGGAGTGGGGCTCAGGGAGATGGCCCCAGGGGGAGGTGGGAACGCTGTCAAAACCTGGGTGAAGAAGGGTGAGGTAGGGAGAGGAGGAGCCGTTTCAGCTTCTGTGTGTGCATGCTGGTTCAGTTCTCACAATTACTCCCTTAGACTAGCGGCTGGGCGTGAGAGCCATCCACTTCCCGAGAAAGGGAGGGGCTCCACGTGAGACATTAAAGGTACAAGAGCCACAGACCCACTGACAAGACACCAGACTTAACACTCAGCGCTGCTCTGATGCATCGCATTCCTCTGCCTGGCCTTTGAGGGTCTCCTTAGTCAGGCCCAGCTTACCTAGCGAACTGACTCCCAATACCAAAGGGAGACCTTCAGAGGCTGACCTCACACTCTAACTGGAGGTCAAGTAGATTGGTCCCAAGTAATACACTCTCCACTGAAATCACATGAGCACGGACTCTGAGAGACAAAGCTCTGGTCTTATAATTGAATGAGTCACCCATTTGTTGCTGGAGCTGTTAGTCACTTTCTCTGTGTTCTAACCAAAGATGAGGTAGCCTGGATTTAAAAGGCCAGTTGATCTGATTTCCCGTCAGTTGATTTCTGTGTACAATTTCCACAAATGAGTATGTGCTTTCTAGGCCATGTCACCATTATGTGAGAAGCTCAAGCAATACTTATGCATGTTATGTCTAGAACACATTATTTTCCTAGGAACAATGATAATAAATGCTCCTTACTCCCTCTAATGAGAACATGCCAGCCTGTCTATCACCCAGGAGGAGGAATGGCAGGAGGTCTCTGTATGCTCCAAAGGAAACTTGAGGACTCTGACCACACTGTTTTTTATCAACTGAGTTCAAAGAAAGAACAAACAATTGCTCGCATTGGGTTTTCCTTTAGCCGGAGGCTGATGCCATCCATCAGGCTGCAGTGGGGTAATATTCAAACAATCCTCCCTGGAGTCATGTAAGAATATGTGCAGTCTCTAGCCTGAGAGAGAGAACACCTATGTTTCTAAAGCACCTGGGATCCTCACAACTCTTCTGTGGGTCTCTCAAGATTGAACACTGTCTTGCCACCCATTCCCCCCTCAGTCACAACTAAATATTAATAACTTTGATCTTTGTGCACTTATTCTTAGCAGGGACTGCTTTTAGGCCTCCCACATGTTGACTGGTTTAATCCTCATAATTTTATGATATATGCACACTTGTTATTCAGTGGCTAAGTTATATCCAGCTCTTTGCAACTCCATGGACTATAGCACGCCAGTCTCCTCTGTCCACTATCTCCTGGAGTTTGTTCAAATTCATGCACACTTGTTCTCTCAGATTAATTTGTCCAAGGGTATGGTTCATAAATTGTAGAACCTGAATTTCAACCCCAGAAGCCTGACTTCAAGACCTGTGTAGCCAAGTGCTATGTTACTCCAAAATCAAAGAACAATAAAACTGAGCGAAAGGGAAGAATGATACGTGAATGGAATATAAAACCAGCATGATTTAAATGATCTGAACTGGGGGAAAGTAAACTAAAGTAAAGTCGCTCAGTCGTGTCAGACTCTTTGCGACCCCGTGGACTGCAGCCCACCAGGCTCCTCGGTCCATGGGGGAACACAACATAAATCAGAGGGGAAAAAGCATCCTTTCATCAACTCTGTAGTCCTCTTCATTTAAATCTAATATTGGCTTTACTCCCATGAGGAGATGGAGGCCACAGTTAAAACACAAGGGGAAACCAAAATAATTTGCCTTGGGGTTTCAGTGTGAGAATCATGTAAGGAGTTTTTGAGGGTAATTTGATTATCCAGTCTTTTTATTCACATGTTGAGACCCTAACCCCCCAACAAAATATGACTTCAGTCAGTTGCAGTGACTGAGTTGGGAAAAATCTTGTCGCATTTTTCCATCGCTGAATCAGCATCAAGAGGCATCCTGAGAAGCCCCAGCCCTGCGTTGGGCTGGCACTCAAAGCTGTCCCTTCTTTCTGCTGTGCAGGCCAGAACCCTGAGCCCACTGGGGTCCCTGGACTCAGTGGGCTCTGAAGCTCACAGAATGAACTGTAGCCCATCAGGCTCCTCTGTCCATGGGATTTGCCAGGCAAAAATACTGGAGTAGGTTGCCAGTTCCTTCCCCAGGGGATCTTCTCGACCCAGGGATGGAACCCGTGTCTCCTCGTGGCAGGCGGATTCTTTATTGCTGAGAAACCCGGGAAGCCCCCACAGACTAAGAGCAAGGAAATTAAAACAGCACAGACTTGTAGTCAGACACTGGCCAAAACACCGTGAAGCCATTCTCCATCAAACATAAATCACACATTAGTAAGAACTTCTTCATGCAGAGACTCTTAGTATTTTCCCTAAACCTACAGCCAAACATCTGCCCACAAATGCCCAGTACTAATTGCTCTTCCACTGAAAGCCATTTCCACTGTGCAATGTTCCTCATGTCATTTAACAAGGGTATTTTGCCAAAAGCACGTTGGGCCTTCTTTCTGAGCACAATATTAGTCATTATCTTTGCAGCTGGTTTTAGAAGCTTCTCATAAATCGTGCAACTCATACTATTTTTGCTCTAAGAAGCTTATTTGGTGTCCATTTTCATGAGGAGAAGAAGGCCCACACGGGAAGCTGAAACTAAGAATGATGTATTCAGGAATTGAGGGGAAAGCGACAGTCTCCCTTTTAGTTTAGATCAGTAGTTAATTATCGTAGTTCATAATTACCTGAAGAACTAAAGAAATTAATCATAATTCCTAAGCCCCACCCAGATTTTGATTTTAGGGTCTATTTCTATAAAATAGTTTGCCAAATGTATAAGATGAAAAAAAAAATACCCCCTCCACCCCAGGTCAAGGAGGTAAGGTACTTGGGAAATTTTTTTTTATGTTTTCTAGGTAATTTTTATTATAGCATAGACTAGACCTCTATTATAAAAAATAATACATTCCAGAAAGCCCTTTGTGCTGAAATTCCTTGCATTAGTTCTAGACCTACTACCAGAATGTAATTTTTCAAGGCTTCATGTTTATAAAAAATGAACAATTATTTACTGAGCATCTTTTAATGAGAGTTTAAGATTGTGAAATTGACTTTTTTTTTTTTTTTTTTTTATTCCTATCTATATTGTCTCTCAAAATGAAACAGAAGAGTACCACCTAGAAGAAGCATGGACCTGACCCTAAAGCCCCGTGGCCTTCCTGCTTATCCCAGCAGGTAAAAGATTGATATGTTTGTCATATGCCACAAAAAAAAAGAAAGATGAAAGTACTTTACATGCTCCTAGAGGCATCATAATACACTGCTCGCCCATTCACTGCTTTCCTTCAGAAGCCAGCAGTGTTAGGGGAATGGCAAAGGAGAGTGAGTACATCACAGACACGTGAATGTCAGGAGCTGAATTTCTCCTCCTTTCTCGGGCCTGTTGTTTCCCCAGCGGTGGCGCTGGTCTCACATCAGACTTGGGAGACACGGGTGGTACCCGGTACCTTCAAAAACATTCAACAAAGTATGATTTCCCTTCCTCCATAGGGAGATATTAAATAAAAAAATGTGTTTTATTAGTTGATTTGATGATTGAATTTTAGTGGTAGTATGTGTTTCGTTAATCCAGTTACTGATATCTGTTAAGATATTTGGTTCTGATTAGTTTAATTCCAAAAGAGAGATTTCTAGACTAGTGTTTCTACATCATCCCTCCAATCTGCCTCATGATGTTAACCCTCCCATTTCCTAATTAGATCAAAAATCAAGGACTGAATCCCTGAGAGACTGGATAATAAAATGGCATCTGCCATTATGTTCTGACTGGGAGCTTGAAAGCAAAAGAATACTCTTTCCTCCTCAGTCCACAAGAAAGGGCATGTTTTCAAAGTAGAGATGGGTTTGTTTTATATAGCAGGTCATCTAGGCCAATAGGTCCATCTGTGTTTATTTCCTACATGTTATCCTCTAGAGTGGGGAAAGCCAAATTTATTTGTTATTTCCGCCAGTCTCAGCATTGCTTCGGAGACTTGAGGGAAGAGAATTTGTACATGTTAACCTGGTGGGTCAGAGAGGAAGGAGTCCTTTAGAGGCTGGGGCTGCGGTAAGTTGAAGCTTGAGGGAGAGAACAAACCTCAGGATACAAGACAAGAGAAGTAGCCCAGTTCCACCTCCCCATCAGGAAATGTTTCTTTCAAGGAAACCAGCCTACTTAGGGGTTTGACATTTTTTCCCTTTATTAAGTAAAGTTGCATAGCCTACAAAGATAACATGCCCATCTCACAGAAGAAATGACTGGGGCCAAGGTAAGTTGAGTTTCTTTGCCCAAAACAATAGAGCTGAAAATGATGTTATAAGAAGTAAGAAGCATACCACTTAGTGTTACACATTACTGATCTCCAAACTGAGGAATTATAGCACACTTAAAAAAATCTTTCTAAATTGTCATAAAATACCGAACATAAAGTTATGTCTTACCCATTTTAAGTATATGGACAGTAGTGTTCATATTGGAGAAGGCAATGGCAACCCACTCCAGTACTCTTGCCTGGAGAATCCCATGGACGGAGGAGCCTGGTAGGCTACAGCCCATGGGGTCGCTAAGAGTCAGACATGACTAAGCGACTTCACTTTCAATTTTCACTTTCATGCATTGGAGAAGGAAATGGCAACCCACTCCAGGGTTCTTGCCTGGAGAATCCCAGGGATGGTGGAGCCCAATAGGCTGCCATCTGTGGGGTCGCACAGAGTCAGACACGACTGACGCGACTTAGCAGCAGCAGCAGCAGCAGCAGTGTTCATATAGTCACATTGTTGTGCAACAGATGCCCAGAAATTTTTCATCTTCTGAAACTAAAACTTTCTATCCATTAAATAACTCCCCATTTTCCCATCTTCCCATCCCCTGGTAACCCCCATTCTATTTTGCTCCTATGAATCTGACTACATTAGATACCTCATGTGAGTGGAATTTTACAATATTTGCCTTTATTTAAATGGCTTGTTTCACTTACTTGACGTTTTTAGGTTCTTCCATGTTGTAGCATGTGACAGAGTTTCCTTCCTTTTTAAAGCTGAGTAATATTCGCCTGCATGTATATATTATATTTTGTTTATCCAGTTATCTGTTGATGGACACTAGAATTGCTTCCACCTCTTGGCTATTGTGAATAATCCTGCAGTTAATGTGAGAGGGCAAATATCTCTCCAAATTCCTGCTTTGAATTCTCTTGGGTGTATACCCATAAGTGGCATTGCTAAACCATATCATAATTCTATTTTGAATTTTCAGAGGAACTATTTTCCACACTATTTTTTTTCCACACTATTTTAAATTCCCACCAACAGTGCATAAGAGTCTCAATTTCTCCACATCCCCGTCAATATTTTTTATTTTCCTTTTTTTTTTTTTGATAGTTGCCATCCTAATGAGAGTGAGGTGACATTTCATTGTGGTTTGACTAGCATTTCCCTAATCATAAGTGATCCTGAGCATCTTTTAATAAGCTTGTTGGTCATTTATATATCATCTAAGAGAAATGTCTATCAAGTCCTTTGTCATTTTTGTAATTGATATATTTGGGTTTTATTGATTTGTAGTTCTTTATTCTGAATATTGGACTTCCCTGGTGGCTCAGACAGTAAAGCATCTGTCTACAATGCGGGAGACCCGGGTTCAAGCCCTGGGTCAGGAAGATCCCTTGGAGAAGGAAATGGCAATCCACTCCAGTACTATTGCCTGGAAAATCCCATGGACATATTAATTGCTTATCAAATGTATGATTTGCAAATATTTTCTACCATTCTGTGGGCTGCCTTTTCACTCTTTTGTTTGTGACTTTTGATGCACAACAGTTCTGAAGTTCGATGCAATCCCATTTATCTATATTTGCTTTTGTTGCCTTTGCTTTGGTGTCATATCCAGAAATCACTGCCAAATCCAACGTCATTGAAGATTTTTGCCCCTGTTTTCTTCTAGGAGTTATATAGTTTTAGGTCTTTCATTTAGGTATTTTCATTTAGGTATTTAGGTATTTCTTTCATTTAGGTATTTGCCATTTGTTGAAGAGACTTTCCTTCTGACATTAAGTAGTCTTTGTACCCTTGTTGAAAGCACCCCAGCTAGGTTCCCTTAAAAATGATTAAAACATAAGAATTTCCCTGATGGTCCAGTGGCTAAGACTCCACACTCCCAATGCAGGGGCCCTTTGTTAGATCCCTGGTTGGGGAACTAGATACCACGTGCCACAACTAAAAGTTCATGCCACAGCTAGAAGATCCTACATGCTGCAACTAAAAAATAAATAAATAAATAAAAGTCCCATGTGCTGCAACTAAGACCCAGCTCAGACAAATAAATATTGTTTTAGAGCACATGCATGTTTTAGCAAATAAGATCTTTCTCTGATGTAAAGTTTGTTGTCAATCCTTTACCTCTTCAGTATGTCCAATGTCAATAATTATAGTCAAAAATAACAACTTACAAATTGATCAAAATTACATTGCAAGCCAGTGACAGAATCGTGGTATATCAGTGTGCCTCAGCATACCAGTTGGGCCCCACAATGCTAGAGTGTAGTCTCTCAGAGAAGGTATTTCTTGGAATCCTAGGCATATTTTCTCCATCCTTACTAAGGATGAATAATTACATGAATTTAATCAGATTAAATTTCCTGACTACTGTGCAAAGCATAAACATATTATTTATGTCTTTTTAAAATTACAGTTAACATAAAATATTAGGTTAGTTTCAGGTGTACTAAATAGTGATTTGACATGTGCTTTCATTTTGAAATGACCACCATGATGTCTTGTAATCATCTGTCTGCATTCAAAGTTAATACTATATTAGTGACCATAATTCCCTTTGCTGTATGTATATTACATGCCTGTGGCTTATTTATTTTGCAAATGGAAGTTTGTAAACATTAATCCCTTCACCTATTTCAACCCTTCTCCTCCCTACAACCACCTGTTTATGCGCTGTACCTGTGAGTCTGGTTTTGTTTGATTTATTTTGTTTTGTTTTTTAGATTCCACTTATTTTCAAATACTTTCTCCCATTCAGTAGGCCACCTCTTCCTTTGTTGACAGTTTTTTCACTATGCAAAAGCATTTTAGTTTGATGTAGTTCGATTGCCTATTTTTGCTTTTGTTTCCCTTGCCTGAGGACCAGTGTCAAAGAGTGTGCTGTCAGTGTTTTCTTCTAGGAGTTTTATGGTTTCAGGTTTTATGTTCAAGTATTTAGCCCATTTTGAGTTTATTTTTGTATGCACTGTGAGACAGTAGTCCAGTTTGATCCCTTTGCATGCAGCTTTCCATCTTTCCCAGCACCACTTATTAAAGATGCTGTCTTTTCCTCATTATATATTTTTGCCTCCTTTGTCATAGATTAATTACCTAATGAGCTTGGGTTCATTTCTGTACTCTGTAGTCTGTTTCATTGATTTTTGTGTCGTATGTTCCCTCTATGCCAACTTTGTTGAGAGGTTTACCATAAATGAATGTTAAACTTTACTAAAAGCATTTTCACATATGTTGAGATAATCATATGATTTTTATTCTTCAATTTGTTAATGTGATGTACACACTGATTGATTTGCAGATAGTGAAACATCCTTCCATCCCTAGAATAAATCCCATTTGATCATGATGTATGATCTTTTTAATGTGTTGTTGAATTTGGTTTGCTAATATTTTATTGAGAATTTTTACACCTATATTAATCAGTGATATTGGTGTGTAATTTCCCTTTTTTTTAGTGTCTGTGTCTGGTTTTATTACCAGCTTATATGTAGAAAACCCTACAGACACTGCCAAAATATGTATAATAAAGTTCATGTTTGACAAGCCCATATCCACCATCATATTCAATGGTAAAAAGCTGAAATCATTTCTTCTAAGATAACAAACAAGACAAGGATGTCCACTCCTCCCACTTTCATTCAATACAGTATTAAAAGTCCTAGCCATAGAAATCAGATAAAAGAAATTAAAGGAACCCAAATTGTCACTGTTTGCAGATAGCATAATACTATATATAGAAAATCCTACAGATGCTACCAAAAAGAACTATTAGAATTAAAAAATGAATTCAGTAAAGTCACAGAATATAAAATTAGTATACAGAAATCTTGCACTTCTATACACTAATAATAAACTATCAGAAAGAGAAATTAATAATCCCATTTATAAAAGCATCAAAAAGAATAAAATAGCTAGGAATAAATCTAACCAAAAAGGTAAAAGTTTTTCACAGAACTAGGACAGGTAATTCTAAAAATAATATGGAAGCACAAAAGACCTCAAATAGCTAAAGCAATCTTGAGAAAGAAGATCAAACCTAGATATTTCACACTCCCTGATTTTAAACTACACTACAAAGCAAAGTAACTAAAACAGTATGGTATTGTACAAAAAAGAACTAGGTCAATGGTGACATTCTTCCCATTTGTGGATTGCTGAGCCAGTGGTGTGGATTCTGACTAAACCACATCTCTGCCCCTCCTATTCATCTCCTTGTGGTTTCTTCTTTATATCTTTAGTTGTGAAAAATCTTTTCTGCTGGTCTTCAGGTCATTCTCATAGATAGAGAGATACTTACTTGATCTATAAGTACTTATAATTTTGGTGTATCTGTGGGAAGAGGTGAGTTCGAGGTCTTCCTACTTCACCATCTTGGACACCTCTAAGGCATTACCATTTTATAGCCAAGTACATAAATAGGCTCAAACAATGACTACCACTTGATTCATGAATGACTAGGAAGCATGTTGTCTAAAATCGTTTTACTGTCTCCACCCATCAGAATGTCAGTTTCATGAAAGTAAGAACCTTGTCTGTCTTGTTCACCTCTGTATCTCCAGTAACTGTTGCAAAGGAAGAATGCAATAAATCTGTGCTGAGAGAATGAATGGCCAAATGAGCAAATGCAGAAAATTTGTAAATCATGGAAGGTCATTAAAAATCATGTTTAACCTTGTCATCCATAGGTATCTATTCTTTATACATTTTCAGATTTGTTCTTTAAACTTCTTCCTCTCTCTGTTTCTTCTCTCTCTCTAGTTGTGTGTGTGTATATAATAAAATACATTTAACATATACTCTATTTTATAGCCTGCTATTGTGTGTTTGTGTGCTCAGTCACTTTAGTTGTGTCTGACTCTTTGCAACCTCATGGACTGTAGCCCATCAGGCTCCTCTGTCCATGGGATTTTCCTGGCAAGAATACTGGAGTGGGTTGCCCTCCTCCAATGGATCTTCCCAACCCAGGGATCAAATTTAAGTCTCCTGTGCCTCCTACATTGCAGGCAGATTCTTTACCACTTGAGCTATCAGGGAAGATAAAACTCCTGGGAATAAGTATTGAACATATACCTCTATCAATAGTAATTATTATAAAGTATAAATATGCCTGTTTAAAAAAAATAGAAAAGTAAAAAGTAAAGAATAAAAGCCATACACCACTCAGTCCCATTCCCAGAAGTAACTACTGTTAAGATTGGTATGTATTATCCCAAGGTTCTTCTTTTGTCTATATAAATACACACACACATACACACATGATGTTATACAACATGTCATATATATATATGTATATATGTATGTGTTACTATACATGTATATATACATAAATATAGGGAAATAAGGTCACAGAATTTAAACTTGTCTTTTTAAATTTCAGAATATATTGACATCTTCCCATGTCAGAACATGTGGAAAATTGTAAGGGTTTTTAAATCTTAAGATGCCTGCAGGGTAGCGGGAGAAGTAAGCCAACAAAAAGCAAGCTGATTCCTGCTTCAGCAAGATTCAGGATTTAAAAACAAACAATCTCTGAAGGCAAGACTCAAGGTGAAGTTGAATACAGGAGGACAGCTTCAAAGTCTTTACAAGAAACATATAGAAGCCCAGTTTTGCTTCTCTACTAGAATTGAGTGACTTCTCCTCAACTTTGGCAGAAAACTAGAAATGTGCCCAGAGCATTGAGGACAAATCATGGCTAAGACAAAGTGAGGCACATGTTGAAAACATGTAGATTATGTTAAAGGCAGTATATTCAATGGTGAAAGTCCCAGTCCAGTCCCCCAGTGGCCCCTAGAATAAATAGGAACCAGGTTATGCTTTTTAGGCAAGAGATAGGAAAATTCTGCTCCAGGAAAACTGATCAGCCCAAGAGAAAAGACTCATGTCTGTCAGTAATTTGGAGCCCCCAGAGGCAACAATCAGATTCACCTTCTTAACCTATGGTGAGGACCACTGCTGCTGCTGCTGCTGCTAAGTCGCTTCAGTCGTGTCTGACTCCGTGCGACCCCATAGATGGCAGCCCACCAGGCTCCCCCGTCCCTGGGATTCTCCAGGCAAGAATACTGGAGTGGGTTGCCATTTCCTTCTCCAATGCAGGAAAGTAAAAAGTGAAAATGAAGTCGCTCAGTCGTGTCCGACTCTTAGCGACCCTATGGACTGCAGCCCACCAGGCTCCTCCATCCATGGGATTTTCCAGGCAAGAGTACTGGAGTGGGGTACCATTGCCTTCTCCGTGAGGACCACTAGTTGAACCCAATTAACATGTGGAGCTTGAAAACTAGAATTTTTGTGTCTCGCTCTAAAATATAAATGATCAACCAAGGATCATCAGCCATCTAAGAAAAGCCTCAAATTTGAAAAATAGGAGCCAAAATACACACATAAGCTACCAAAAAATGGATTTCAAGGAAGAAAGAGATATGAATGGGACCAGAAGTAAACTTCAAAAACTTATTATTAATATATTATGGAAAAATGAGAGGAGATTTTGCTTCCACAGAATAAGACAAGATGATACTCTTTTAAAAAGGGGGAGGGGGGAAGATTGGAGGATAAGAAAAAGCTCTTGGAAATTAAATATAGAAGAAAAGTTTTTAGATTCAACAAAAAGACTGAAAGACGAATATTGGAAAAATCACTGCAAAGGAAGCATAAAAAGACAAAGATGGAAAACAGAAAAGGACAGAAACAAAAGAGATTCTAACATTGAGAGAAAAGAACAGAAAATTAGAATACATAACTAAGAGATCCAACATATGGTTCACCTTCAAGGGAAAACCAAACTTAGATAAGTGGTTGGGGAAGTGGTCTCAGGATGGAGCCTACGATTGGCTCCCTCCAGTCCCAAGGCAACAACAATGACGTTGCTGGTGGTACATGCCGCCGTGAAGACTCCTGTCAGCCTGAGCATCACAATCACTGAGGGGGTGGAATGGAAGAGGAAGCACTGGCTTATAAGATCTCTGTAGCACTTGAAAGATAATCTGTGGGGGCAATGGTAATGATAAGCATCATGGAATTGTTAACTGAAGCAAGTGAATAAAAGGCTTATGTCAACCAATCATCAACTTGTAGCACGGTGTGAAAGCCAGAGGTCCTCCATGGAAGCATCCAAAGAGATCTTGATCTCCTGCATCTGTACATCAAACTGTTGAAAATCAGGTCTAGGGTTTGATACAAGCATGACAGACCTACAGTGTGGGCTGCATGCACAGTTCTAGGAAGTGTCCCATGTTAAAAATCAGGCTCTGATAGGAAAAGAGCTGGACTCCAAGACCTGGGATTCAGACTTTGGGTAGATAGCTCCAGACTCACCGAAAGGTGCCTTCTCCTGTGGCGGAGGCAAGTCACCTCCCACTGCCTGGAACCACAAAGACCTCACCTGAGGCAGATGCCTCATAAGATGTTAGAGTCCTCCTCATTGTTCCTTCCATCACTGCTTCTACACTTGTGACTAGGTTGAGTTCTTAGACTATCCTGAAAAGCAAAGTAAAACGACCGGAAGAAATGGCTATCAGCAAAAGCGCTGCAGGACCTGGCTGATATGTCCGGTTAGCACTGAGAGGTCACACACGAAAATGGACTTTGGGGATGTAGGATTGAGAGACGGGTGGTGGGATGAACCAGCTTCCTCAAAACCTGCAAGCTCAGTATCCAGGGATGTATGGAGTTGTAAGCGATGAAATCCTGTATAACGTTTCCTTAAACTAAGAGAGGCGAGGTGTGGCAGTGGACACAAGACCATAAGAGCCACTGATCTTTCCGTTGGCTGAATCTCCCAGAAGCTGCCAGACTAAGGAGATATTAAAACAGCCTTTTATAGTCTCTTTACAAGAAGTCTTTTGGCTTCCCTGGTGCTCAGAAGGTAAAGAATCTGCCTATAAGGCAGGAGATCCAGTTTGATCCCTGGGTCAGGAAGATGCCCTGGAGAAAGAAATGGCTACCCACTCCAGTATTCATTCTTGCCTGGAAAATTCCATGGACAGAAGAGCCTGGCGGGCTACAGTCCATGGGATCAAAAAGAATTGGGCCTGACAGAGCAACTAACACTTTCACTTTTCACTTTTATAGTCTCAGCTAAGGTACCAGCTCGCAGACCTTTTAGAGCTGGGCTCACGCCCTTGTGGCTCCACTTCCAGTGTCTTATCATGCGAAGAATTGACTCATTGGAAAAGACTCTGATGCTGGGAGTGATTGGGGGCGGGAGGAGAAGGGGACGACCGAGGATGAGATGGCTGGATGGCATCACTGACTCGATGGATGTGAGTCTGAGTGATCTCCGAGAGATGGTGATGAACAGGGAGGCCTGGCGTGCTGCAATTCATGGGGTCGCAAAGAGTGGGACACGACTGAGCGACTGAACTGACTGAACTGAACTATGCCCCCTGTAATAGAAATTTTAGGCTCTGCAGAATTCAAGGTCTAGGTCTTTGAGGGGGTACACTTCGACCAGGGAACGTAATAAGGGTTCCACTGAAGCTTTTAGGTTCCTCGTGCAGGTGGACCAACAAGCCAACAATCAGTTATTAGTGTTAACTGACCTTGATCATCACAAAGGCAAATAGTTGCTGTTACAAAATACCAATTAAAGCTTCAGGCTGCCACTCTGGGGACTATAATTCCTATCACCTGTCTTCCCATTTATGAGTTGGCTTAGAGACTATGGCCTTCAGCTCCCTTGAGGCATCAATAGCAGAGCCTGCTCAGTGTGGGGTAGGGGTGCCCTGAGGGCTGTAGCAGGCGATGTCCCCCCATGTATCCTTGGTACACGTCTGGCCCCGCAGCTACAGGACAGCTCCCTCGCCCTCTGACGGCTTCCCAGCCCAGGTGTCTGTCTCTCTAACCCTTGGCCTGAGAGCCTTGCCTGTTGCCATGAGAATCTGCTCAGCCTGCACACAGGGCAGCTTAGACATGCTGGGATTTAAACCCCAGAGCAAAGATCAACAGTGAAGGACGGCAGCCATTGGATAAAGAGCCCAGCCTCCCGATCCTGCAGTAGAGCTGTTCCGAGACACATTCCTCACAGCTCCTCAGCAGTCTTGAGCCCCAAGTCAGTGCTCTGACTATAAACATACACTTGACTGTCGTTTATCCTAAACTCTTCTCTCGACTTATTCCTTCATTTGTGCTTTCTGGGATCACTTCCCAAATAAACTACCTACTCCCGAGTTCTTGTCTCAGGAATCCAAATTAGGGCAGTGTACCATGAACAAAAGAAAGGCTTTCTGCTGTCAAAACTCCTGATGACTTATAGTTCACTTTAGCATCTTAGTAGTTCTGAAATTTGTATTGTAATTAAGAAAAAAGAAAACAATATAATAATAATAATAAAAGATTCTGTATACTCCACTTACCACTATATTTCCCTAGTGTATTTACGTGCAGCTGAAAGAATGGACTTTGGAATCAAACTGACCTGGTTTGAATTATGGTTCCATTATTTACTCTGGAGTCTGCCACCTCTCGTAAGCCTTAGGATCTCAAACTCTGCTGTGGTAACAGTATATCTACCTAAAGGAATTGTTGTTAAGGTCAAATAAAAGCCTGGCTCATGGTAAGAAACTGATAAAGTAGATATTATTATAATTACCTAACTGGAAAATCTTTTTCAGTAAGATTTATTAGCATCTGGAACATGACTGTATTTTTAGAACTTTCTGTAGGCATTTCTCTAGTGAAAATCTGACCTCTCCTCTTGTGCTGAAAATAGTAAATCATAATTCTAAATGATGACGTTTCTTCTATTAAAGTTTTAAAGGCATTTGTAGAACTCAAAAAAAGCATTCCTATCAATGAATTCCTACAAAGGAGAAGCCTTTGTTTAACATGTCAGCTTTGTCGACAATGTGAGCCTTATGAAGCTTCTCTAACAATTCTCATTTGGTCCATGTTACCAAACTTTTGTTCAATGAAAATGGTGTCTCAGCAGAAAGATCTGTAGTTTTTTTAATTTTTATTTTATATTGGAGTGTAGCTGATTTACAATGTTGCATTAGTTTTAGGTGTATAGCACAGTGTTTCAGTTATACATATATATATATATTCTTTTTCAGATTCTTTTTCCATGTAGGTTATTACAGAGTATTAAGTAGAGTTCCCTGTGTTATACATCGTTGATTATTTTGTATATAGTAGTGTGTGTATGTTAATCCCAAACTCCTAATTGGAAAGTTCTGTGTTGTAACATGTGGACATTTATACACTTTGCCTGCCAGTCCTAACACATGCTGGGATTACTCACCTACCCTCAGATTGAGGAAAAGATTGGGTTGCTCTGTTACCAAAACATAAGGCCCCAAAGAGCACTTTCCCCACAGACGACCTGAGAAAAGAAAAGCCACATAAAACAGGCTGCCTGTGCGTAACATCCTTCCATTTTCCATTCATTTCCAAAAGCAGCCATGAGATTACACAGCTATAAATGCTGAAAACTCTTCTAGCTTCTTAGAACAAAAAACTGTGACGTGAAAAAAAAAGAACAACCAGGCATGTTTTATACATAAATCCCTAAATACTAAACAAGCTGAATTGAGAAGGGCTGGGGGCAGGCTGTCTGCTTCCTGATGGCTTTCCTGTAATGACTCAGCTTTGCCATGGGCCGAGGACAGCGCCCATCTACGGCTCCTCCAGGGATGCTCAGAGAGCCCCACCAGGGCAATTAGGCTAAGAATTAGCCAGTTAGAGCTGGGAGCTTATTGTTAATCGGCTCAGTCAGGAGGTGGAGAAGTAGCATTCTGAGCTGAGTAACTTCAATGCAGCCTTTCTTTTTTAATTTACTTTTTTAATATGACATAGTTTCCTTTGAGATCCATGTATCTGTAGCACATGTGAATAGAAAAAGACACACATCACTTAAGTCAGTTTCAACTTAACTGGCGATGTTTCTGAATGTTGAATTTATTATTTAGTGTATTCCAGGCAAGAATACTGGCATGAGTTGCAGTTCTCTTCATGGGAACTTCCGGACCAAGGAATCAAACCCAGGTCTCCTGCATTGCAGACAGATTCTTTTCTGTCTGAGCCTCCAGGGAAGCCCTTATTGTGTTTACCTCTGGCTTCCCTGATAGCTCAGTTAGCAAAGAATCTATCTGCAATGCAGGAGACCCTGGTTTGATTCCTGGGTCGGGAAGATCCACTGGAGAAGGGATAAGCTACCCACACCAGTATTCTTGGGCTTCCCTTGTGGCTCAGCTGGTAAAGAATCTGCCTGCAATGCAGGAGACCAGGGTTCAATCCCTGGGTTGGGAAGATCCCCTGGAGAAGGGAAAGGCTACCCACTCCAGTATTCTGGCCTGGAGAATTCCATGGACTGTATAGTCAATGGGGTCACAAAGAGTCGGACATGACTGAGCAACTTTAAATTTCACTGGCCCTAAATCCCTATGGTGTTGAAGAAGACTCTTGAGAGTCCCTTGGACTGCAAGGAGATCCAACCAGTCCATCCTAAAGGAAATCAGTCCTGGGTATTCTTTGGAAGGCTGCTGAAGCTGAAACTACAATAGGTTGGTCACCTGATGCGAAGAACTGACTCATCTGAAAAGACCCTGATGCTGGGAAAGATTGAAGGCGGGAGGAGAAGGGGACAATAGAGGACAAGATGGTTGGATGGCATCACCAAATCAATGGACATGAGTTTGAGTAAACTCTGGGAGTTGGCAATGGACTGGCGTGCTGCAGTCCATGGGGTCGCAGAGTTGGACACGACTGAGCAACTGAACTGAACTGACTGCAATCCCTGATGTCTTATAGAACATCTGGAGAGGGATGTGTGCAGAGGGAAGGGGGAAGTCTTGGCTGACTTCTCAATCCTGATAGTAATGTTCATCTGTACCAGGGCTCCTCCTTGGAGTGAGGACTGTTCTGCCGTGGTGTTGGGATGTCTGATTGCATAGCCAGGGCCGCCTGGTGGCACTGTGCAGCTGCGTCCTGCACAAGGGCCCCTGGCTCAGGGTGCTTCTGGTGGAAAGCTGCATCTATTCTTTCCCTGAGCACTAAGAGCCCCACTGGGACGATCCCTCCAGAAAGAGGACCAGGAGGCTAATTTACAAAAGTGGTTTGTGTTTGTTTGGGGTTAGCCAGGAATTCATTTTTGTCATGTTGATGTCTCTAGTCTTGAGATCTAATTTCTGATCCCCTAGATATCTTCAGAAGAGGAGATTATTCCAGTAGTAAATTTTGTTAACATGAAATTAATCGTGGCAAATGCCAGTTTCTTATACATACTTCAGTTTATCAACCTTCTATATCTGCACTGAAACCAGTTTTGGCTGTTGTTGAAAAGGGATGAGGTATTGAGGTGCTGGGTTTCCCTAGTGGCTCAGACGGTAAATAATCTGCCTGCAAATGTGGGAGACCTGGGTTCGATCTCTCAATCAGGAAGATCCCCTGGAGAGGGGCATGGCAACCCACTCCGGTATTCTTACCTGGAGAATTCCAAGGACAGAGGAGGCTGGTGGGCTATAGTCCATGCAGTCACAGAGTCTGACATGGCTGAGTGACTAACACACACACATTAAGGTGCTGCCAGACCAGGAATTGAGTGAAGTGTAATTTGAAAATCTGAATTTTCACGGAAGCATTTCACGTTTAAAATATCCACTGAACAGAAAGCAGAGAACAGGGAAATAGGATTCACACATGAAATTTGCTTTCAAAGCCTCACTTGGCAATTTACTTTTAATGATTACATTCAGAGTTTCCATGTGAGTTCCCTCTTAACTTATTCATAAATAGTTGATACTAGCAAGTTAGTTCCCTTGAATATTTGTGTTGGAAAAACTGGCTGAGCAAACCATTATACAACCATCTCTTATGATTCTCTGATGACTCATTATCACTAAGACAATCTTAAGCCATTTAAATCAACAGGATTCCATTTCTTCACCAGAGAACTATCTTTAAATACACACACACACACACTTCTGAGTTCTCCTGTATTTCTTCAGTTGGAGAGAGCAGGTTGTAAAATTAACAATGAAACAGAATAGTACAAGTGGAACATCGTTAATGGCGCAGAATCTAAACCTCTTTTAATCTCCGTTTTTGGCTTTTTCTCTTCCCACACTTGAGGTGTGTTATTTCTGCCACACCCCGCAGACACACCCAGATACTTGAGAAATCCAAGAACAATGCACCGGAAAGGTGACCGGACAAGTCAAACTCACTGAAGAATGGTCTCCAAAAGCAAAGGGCTCTCTGATCATCCACCAGTGAGTCCCAAGCTTGGTCTGTCTTCAGGAATTTTAAAACCTGAAACCACTCTACCGAGAGAGTGGTTTTAAAATTGCTGCAAAAATAACTGTTACAGAAAGAGCAAGGAAAAGGGGAAGGATTTCAAAAGCAAGAGCTGGCACCGAATCTCTTTATCCCAGCTTCCTAAGCAGCCTTCTCCTGCCCCTGGCAGAGCCATTGCTACAGTTCCAGTTATATCCTTACTGCATAATCATAGGAATATTCTTACTCAAAGTCATTCCCTTTTCAAATGAATTTAGATGTCAAGATTATTTTTCTGATGAAGAATATTCCACAGTATAACAAAAACTATTGATGTACTCTGTTCTATGTGAATATCATTTGTTCACCGTGTTTTCTGTAATACATATTTCAAAGTATCCTGTACACAATGAAGATGCACAACATTCTATGCAGTGTATGGATGATTCTATTGTCTTTTTAAAAACTGTACCTTGGGACCAGTAATCTGTAATCTCTAAAGCAGTACATTTTAGAAAGTCTAAAAACTAGTGCTTCAGAAAGAAGATTAAAAGGGTTTTTCTTTACGATGCCCTCTCCATCAAGACTGGCCCCTCTAATGTCAGCCACATCCCTGGAATGATTTGGAAAATGGCTCATACCTGTGAAGTTCATGAAGTCATGACTTATGAAGGGTCCAGGCACAGAGAAGTGCAATCCAACCATGAAAACAACACAGTGTGAACTCCGCTTCTCAAACATGGTACCATGAGCTACACATACCCACAGAGATGCTTTTAATTCCTTTCTTCTCTTTGCCACGAATTTCCCTCATCTGCCTCGCTCATGCCCAATTCTCTATGAAGAACCAGCCCTCACTGGGACTTTTACATTCTCCATACTTCTTCATTATAAAATGTCTCCCAAAACACATAGAAAAGCAGAACCCTCCTGGAGTATGGAGAATGAAAGGGGCTGAGAGACCCAGACCAACACAGTGGGAGGAGGGGGAAGCCTGAAATCCTCATAATAGTATCAATACCTACTGGAAAAGTGAAAGTCACTCAATCATGTCCTACTGAGACCCCATGGACTATACAATCCATGGAATTCTCCAGGCCAGAATACTGAAGTGGGTGGCCTTTCCCTTCTCCAGGGGATCTTCCCAACCCAGGGATCAAACCCAGGTCTCCCACATTGCAGGCAGATTCTTTACCAGCTGAGCCACAAGAGAAGCCCCAATATCTACTGTACTGTGTTCTAATGCACCAAATAATACCACAACATGGTATGTTTTGCATCTATTATTGCTGTTGCTATTTACTATGTGTCTGACCTTGCGAACATTATTTCACATTTCTGTGCTTCCATTTCTTCTCTGAACAATTAAGATCATCAAGTTCATATCCGAGGGTCTAGGCCAGGTTTATATGGGTTAGTACATGGGAAGCACTTAGAGGATGCTGGTTAGGAAGTGTAACCATATCCTCAGGTTCTTCCACTCTGTAAGTTCCAGGTGGCAGCCTGGTGGGGGGATGAGGGGCCAAGCCAACTGGCAAATTCCTCATGGGGCTGACTTCTAACTAATCCCCCTGATTTACACCCTCCTCCTCTCCTGGTCCTACTTTTCCTTGCCAACACCAAGCTTGGCACTTCTTTGGCACTTATAAGCAGCACAGCTGTTACTTCCCTGACAGCCAGCTTGAGTTGGTTCTGACTGGCAGCTCCACTGATATGTTGACAATGTCACTCATTTTCCATCTTCCAGAAATTTGACAGAATCTCTGGTCAGCTATATATCCCTCTTTAATTATGGATTTATTCCCTCTGGCACCTGTTTACTATTCTACATTTTTTTTCTATCCTGGTCAGAAGTGATTATTTAATAGAGAATTCATTCTACCATCTTAAATCAGAAGCTCCCTAAAATACAAATAAATATTTGCTTCTAGGCTTCAGGGTTGCTTATGCTCATAATAAGAATCTAGAGGCACTTATTTAGTAGATCTTCCAATGAAAGGAATATTCTTTAATTTTCAATTGAAGAAAAAAAAAATCCATCACAATATTAAGAAGATGTTAATCATTTGTCTCTAGTTACGAAAATCAACTTGAAAAAAAACACCAAAAAATAGCATCACTTAATCCTTTTTCCTTTTCCCAAGAATATGTGAGTAAATCAACAAATGAGGAGCTACACAAACACACACACTGAATCAGAGAATTTTGCAAGAAAAAGGATCATAGCAATAATCTTACAGATGAGGTTGAGGCATGAGGGGTGGTAAACTACTCAAGCTGTGAATTCCAGCATAGCTAACAAAAGCCAACAGTGGGATGAAACTAAAATATGCCCTTTCCAGGTATTCTTAGGAAAACAAGTCAATTCAGCATCTGTGTTTATTATATTAACAGAACTGTCAGCAGGAGCTTGTAGCAAAAAACCAACCTAAGTTATTCTGACTATATTTTTCCATTCTTTTCATTCCCTTAAGAAAAGAAAACCTATCAAATTTTAATGTCAGTCCTGCAGTGTATGATTTTGAAGCTAAAAGTAATTACACTCCATAGTTACCTTGTGCGACAACTGAAAAGTCCTTGACTCATTACCCTTTTGTTACAGTCAATGGTAAAAGGCGTATCTGATTACTTCTAGTGTGAGCGTGAGATGATTGTTTGGGAACCTAGAACTGCTTGTTTAATGGGTGGGGACTCAGTATAATAATTACAGAGCCAGAAACCAGTTCAGCTTGATCATGGGAAATCTCATTCAGTACATTTTTAGTCTTGAGATGGCTTCTCAAATTCTCTATTCCTCTCTGGAATTCCCTAGAATTCTCCTGCTCTGTTTATGACATAAAGGTTTCTGTCCTAATGAATGTGAACTAAGAAGGAATGGAGGGTCTCTACACTGGAACAAGGCTGAAAGAAGTGGCACATTTTAAGTAAAGTAATGATGTTTCTTCTGTCACAGACATTTCCTGTTAATACAGACCATGGATTCCAGGAAGCTGTAATTTTTCCTAAATGTGCATCACTAGGATCTAGTGTGTTACTTATTTAGGAGAGAAAGAAGGAAGCTTGGTGGGAACAAAATCTGAAGACAAGAGTGCTTGCTTCCCTCCGATGGCAGTGCTGGATAAATACTGTTTGATATTGGTGTTCTAGGTGTTGGTCATTGAGGAAGTAGTTCAGAGAGTGAACTACTAGAATCCATTAAAGTTCATCAAAAATTGTTTTTTGTTTTTTTTATGTTCATCTTAAAACTTGAAAATGATAAAAGCAACTTTTCACTTTATCCAATGTTCTTTCTACCCCACTCAAAACATCTTTTACAAATTCCCTTCCCCCATTGGGGGGATGGGGGAATGAGGGGGGAAGCAAAACATTGGGGGAATGAGGGGAGAAGCAAAACAAAAAAAACTGCAAACTAGAAACAAGATAAGATCACCTGGTTTATTGAGAAAAGTTCATAATGAAACTGCAACTGCTATTTTTACAACTTACAAAATAATTTGATATATAAAATGAATTGGTTTTCAATATGTAAGTACAAATAGTAAAAAAAAAAAATAATAACATTCCATGTGATATATCATATTTGCAAGTCAGAGCAATCCCACATCTCCTGTTAAACATTTTACATCAGATATTTTTAATCTGTTTACCAAGGGAAACCAGGTTTTTAACCATATTTAAGTTTTTGCTTACAGTTGCAATCTATCAGAAGCTGTGTCTACATGATTAGAGCCCGATCAAGCCAAAGATGAAAAATTCAAGCCATGTCTTCTCTTTAGGCTGTTTAATGTTACTTTTGTGATGGGAATGGCCCTCCTAATGCTTTACTGAACAACCTAATACTACTTAAAGGTCATAATGAATTAGACCAGTCCATTTTTTAATCCAGTCTACCCTGGTCTAGAGCATATAGACACCAAAGAGCACGAAATTACTAGTAACTTTCTACCACACCCCACCCTATGAACCACTTTAAAAGAGAAAATTTCATCTTAAGATTTCACTGCTTAAGGAGGCCTTACTACTGCAACAGGTTTTGCCCATGAAAGAATACTTTCCTAGATGTCATATTAAATTAATGAAAAGCTTAGCCCCAAATCAATTATTCATGATATTCATTAGAAATCCTCACAAATGACATGCATTTAGGAACCAATTTTGCTTCTTTGAATAGCCAAAGGCTTGAAAAAAAATTTTTTTTGCGTTTCTTTTAGAATATTTAGTCACTGACAATTTTTACCAGTATCATCTTCTTCTCCTTAGTCCTTAATAGACCCAACCCATTCCGTCTGGGAAAAACAGAAACCTAACCAGATTTACTCAAATCTCTGAAGCCTTCTCATTTTTACCTTATAAATTATGTGGTTACTTTCATACTCATATTCTTTTACAAATGCAGTATCAATGGTATTGCTAGATATAAGGAAACATTGGCATATTAGTATTGAGTTGGCCAAAAAGTGAGTTCAGTTTTCCCATCAATCTATGGACAAGCCTGAATGAACCTTTTAGCCAACTTAATAATCAGGTAATTAATTAAAAGAAGTAAGTCTTACTTAACACTACAAAACATATATAAAAGATGAATATGAAACTATAACACCATTTAAGAAACACTTTCCCCAGATTATTTTAGCATTTTGACCATAGTTTAAAGATATGAACATTGTCCCCAAAACAGGTTCAAAGTATTCCGGGGAAAACAGTTTCTTTCTCTGGAATATATCTCAGCAGCAGTGATGTTCTTCTGCTCATTCCCCACCTTAGGCAGATGTGTAGAAGTACCTGGGCTTGGCATTGCCCAGCAGGTCATCTTCATAGTTAGGGAGGCAACAGAAGAAGAAGGCGCAGCCGATCAGGATAATAGTGGCTGCCCACCCGAAGCCATAGGCCCAGTTATAGATGTAAGTGACAGCAGGATTGAGGTGAAGGTTAAAGGTCTGAGTGTACTTCACAGGGTAAATTACCAGGGAGATGATCTGGAACACAGCTAAAAGGAAGGAAAAAAAATTCCAAAGTATGAATGTATGAATGAATGAATGCATGGTAACAACAGATTAATTCCTCTTCCTCAACATTTTTGCCTCAAAATTAAGTGTTAAATCCACCTAAATAATGCCGTTAAAAGGGGCTGGGAGAATCTAGTTAATCATGAACCAAAAACAATGGTTGAATATTTTGTGTCAGAGATACCTGGCACTGAGCAGAATACTGAATATATGAAAAACAGGCAGAATATTAGCAAATCATTCCATAGTACCTGTGTAAGCATTATATATACTAAAGTAAAAATTGCTGAACTGTGGTGTGCAACAGAAAGCAAGAGGGTAGAGAAGAATCTATTTTTTTCATCTTTGCATTTCCTATGCCAACCATTTAATATTTCAGTGGTAGCAAAAATAATATATATGTACACATGTGTGTGCACACACACAGAGTTAGAACTCAATACTGACATTTGATAACATACCACTGGAATATTCATTCAATAAATGAATGACTAAATGAAACAGTGAAACAATGATATGATGATCAATGGGAGAATTAGTAGAAAAGCCTGCAGAGGAAGGGAAATTTGAAGAATAAATAGAAATGAAGAGATGGAAGGCAGGAAGAAGACTTCCAGGCTAGGAGAACAGAAGTAAAAGAAGAGAATAATCACAGTGCTTTGAAAAAGAAAAAGGGAAGATACAGGCAGGGAAACATGTCAAAAAGATTTCTAAACTCTTGAGAGTCACATTGTTATAATTATTATTAATCATGCATTAACATTTTAAATTGCTTAATAATAAAAGGAGCTTTATTAGATTTACTTTGTAGTCTTTTTCAATGAACATGCATAATTCTATAAAGCACTAATGACTATACACATGCTATGCTATGCCATAAGCTATGCCAAAAGACCCTGATGCTGAGAAAGACTGAAGGCAGGAGAAGGGGATGACAGAGGATGAGACGGTTGGATGGCATCATTGACTCAATAGACATGAGTCTGAGCAAACTCCGGGAGATAGTGAAGGACAGGGAAGCTTAGCATGCTGCAGTTCATGGGGTCGCAAAGAGTCGGACATGACTGAGCGACTGAACACAATGCTAGGCCATGCACTTTATAACTTAGTATTTCATGTGTGCATTGCTATGTTAAGGTATGAGCAAATTTTAGCTCTGTGACACTCAGACACTGCTCTTCACAGAGAGACCAATTAGTTGGCTGTGCTTCCTGGAGTATGTCCGGGAGTGGATAGTTCTCACCACTACTTTTCTTTCACCTTAATCTTTTTCTACTAGCTCCACAGATATATTCTTAACTAGTTTTCTGTTTCTTCATTTTTAAGAAAAGCTAGTTTTTCCATTTCTTCTTTTTTAATCACTAGAAAAGCTATAGATGTTTCCATATCTTGACTTGTTGCTTCTGTTTCCCAACTTAAAATATTCTCCTTTGGCAACTCATGAAGGGCAATATTGGTGCAGATCATCATTTCTCTGCTTCTTGTCAACTTAAAATAGCAAATGTTCACTGGTTAAGCCTGTCATTTAGTGCAAATCATTGTGTCCTACACAAAAGGAACACTTCTCTGCATTTTTCTCTACTATGTGCCATAATACATGTAAAATATAGTTATTTACCCATTTTGGTTCATCACATGGTTTAGATCAATTTCTACAAAATCTAAATTGCAGAGGACCCTTTCACGATCCACCACATCCTAGGACTGCAAAACTTCTTCACCAAGTGCAATGGTTCAGGGACATTTCAGTCCCCTAAGCATGCAGCTCACGGCAGGCCAGTCTGGGACCACTGTGGAGACTGCCCTTCCACTGGCGACACAGCCCTGGCCCCTTGGGGAGCGGTGTCAGGGACTCGAGGTCATCTATGAGAGACAGCCGCAGGTAGAGTGACAACCTTCCCCACTTGGGAGGCGGGCCTGGAACTGGAACACTATCTCAGGCAGAAGAGGAAAGGGATCAAGATCTTAAAGCACATCTTCTGTTACTTCTGCCTTTGGGGACACATTTTCTGCGAGCAGATCAGGAACTGTGCTGTCAGGGATCTTCACTGTGGCTTGGACATTACTAGATTGATATTCACTGCAGATAGGAATGAAGAATTGCTGGCGCACAGTCTTACCAGCCAGGGCCAGGAGGCCTCCGATCACTCTCAGGAAGACAAGCATTTGGGGTCCACAGAGGGCAAAGAAGGAGAGGATGAAGCAGATCACCAGGATGATGAGACCGCAGAGCAGCATGGCGGCAGCTGCCCTTCCCCAAGCTACGAGGAAAAACAGTCATTACAACAGGCATGACAAATTTAAAAATTACTTAACAAAGCATCAACAGTTTTTTTTTTCTTTTTAATAATTATATTTGGGTGGAAGAACAGTTTTTCTTTCAATAATACTTAAACATCTCCATATTTTAAGGAAAGAATAGGTAATTCGTAGGTAGGACATTAATATAGTGATATACAGTAAAGCCTTACCCCTCCATTTAGGGGCAAATGTTTATACCTCCAAAATGAAAGGTAGACATCATTAAACTGTATCTCATTTAATAAGTGGATAAATTGGCCATATAAACAGGTATATTTAAAAGATTAACTCAAGCTCTAATCCAGTACCACTCAATAAACAACATTTTTGGTATTGAACAATCCAAGTTATAATCTCTTCAGGAACTGTTTCAATTACCTTTAAAAGGATCATTGTTTTGTATTAAGATTTGGTTCCATGAAAAAATAATTTTTGAAAACAGAGTACCTATGCCTAGGCAGAGATGTGAAATAAAACAACTTAATTGTAAAGTAGGTATGATTTTTATAACAAGTTTAGGTGCAAACAACTTTCTAAATTTTTGCATACATTTTTTCTGAAGTATTTAGAATTTGTTGCACAATAATTCTCAGTTATTGACATGTGCCCTAAAAACAATCGGGATGAGGTGGAAATTGAGTTCTGGTTTCAAAGATCGATGCGGGCAGCTCCAGCCCTGGCTCATTCTGCTCTACGCCTATGGGAAGAGAAAAGCCATGACTTCCCAGCTAAGGATTTCAGCCAATCACTCTTCTTGTTCAACCTGCACCAATTTGTAGAATCTCTTTCCCACACAACTTTCTCTCCAGAGGTAGTAACTGACATGTATGAAGTAATTACTCTGTGCCAGGCATGGAGCTAAGAACCTGCCATCGTTTAACTCTCTGAATTCTCACGATAACTCTTCAAGGTTCACATTCTGTTATCATTTCTATTTTAGAAGTGAGATTACACTGAGGCTTGGAGAGTCCAGATAACCTGCCTATAGTCACAGAGCTGGCAGCCAAGTCTGATTTCTAGCCTGTCTGAAGCCAAAATATGACTCTTTTTTCCTTTGGGGATATGATTTACATGCTGGAAAATTCATCCATTTAAAGTGTACAATTCAGTGGTTTTTACTATATTTACAGGGTTGTGCAGCCATCACCACTTACAATTCCAAAAACTTTCATCACTCCAAAAAGAAACCCCATGACCGTTAGCAGTCACCTCACCCTCCCTTCTTCCTTCAGCTTCCAACAACCACTAACCTTTCTGTCTCTATAAACTTGTATACCCTGTACAGTGCTTATAAACGGAATTATAGTTTAATACTTTGTGGCCTTTGTCCTGTGCTTTCACTTAGCATGTTTTCAAGGTTCATCCATATTGTGGCGGCATGGATCAGGACTTCATCCCTTTTATGACCAATAATTATTCTATTGTATGGAGACCCCACATTATGTTTGTCCACTCATTCATCAGTGAATGAACATGCACCCTTAACCTGTTTTTCTTTATGGAATTTGGAAAAGAGAGTTGCATGCACCTCAGGGCTGGTCCTACTCCAACTTTAACACAGCTTGGCTGGCAAACATACCCTCACTTAATTTCGGTCAAATGGTAGACAAACCTAACGACTAGCAGAAAGAACAAAGGCTTGGGAACCTTGTTTATACCCCGCCTCTACTACCTAGTAGGGCTTCCCAGGTGGTGCTAGTGGTAAAGAACCTGCCTGTCAATGCAGGAGACATAAGAGACACAGATTTGATCTCTGGGTCAGGAAGATCCCCTGCAGGAGGGTACGGCAACCCACTCCAGTATTTTTGCCGGGAAATCCTCATGGACAGAAGCAGCTGGTGGACTACAGGCCACGGGGTCACAAAAAGTCAGACACAACTGAGTGACTAACTTTCACTTTCTTTCAAGTAGAAGATACATGTTCATTTTTTTTTTTTTACATGCTCAAATATTATGTTTTCACACAAATGACCCTTTAGTAGCACTGTCAGGATGACAATCCCAATGGCACTGTCAGGGGCATGACAGTCCATGAGTGGGTCCAGTTTTGTTTATAATTTTTACTACTTTCCTCCAAGTCCTGCTCTTTCTGTGAGATCAATAAGAGATTTTAGGACCAAGGTAAAAAGAAATGTTTTATTTTAAAAGCAACATAGATACAGCCAGAATGTGAAATTAATTCTCTTTTTCCACTTTTGCCTTGTCCTTTGAATAAAGTAACTTTCCAGAGAAGAGAATCCATCTTTGGAAAGAACTAAGACCATCTCTAAGTCTACACCATAGACCACTGACACAAAACCATCAGTGCTGCTTATAGAAAATATGGATTTTTATGTGTCCCTCCAGATACACTGAAACACAGTTGAAAAGAATCTGCATTTTACTAGTATTTCTTACTAGTATTTCTTTACTAGTATACTAAAGTTTGAGAACAACTAAGATAGATGATTAATCTTCTTATAAGAACAGCTGTTGCATTGTCAGAAAGGAGCATGCAGCTTTCAGTATGTGACCCACTGCCAATTACAGTCTCATTTCTATAGATTTTTTTCATGGCTACTGCCAATCATTAAGTTCAAATAAGCAGATACTGATTTTTCCTTTTAAGTTGAATTCACAGGTTTGTAACTGTTCAATGAAAAGGCAGTAACATCTGTATATGCATACAGAGGAATACAAACATTATGAAGATCAATTGTACAGTAGAATGTGAGTGTTCAATAAAAACAGAAGAAAAACCCTAACAGGGAACATATTTAATAATCAAACTTTGACAATTACAGAGTAAGGTTTTTAAACTACAGCTAAATAATGTATGATATTGCCTAAAGAGTAATATCAATCATTTTACCTGTTTGAGGAAAATTAATAAAAGTTACATTATTGCTATTACTACTTCCTCTGACACTATAGCTATAATTTACATTTAGTTTCAGGTACTTGAAAGAAATTAAAGAAATAGTAAGCCAATTCACCTAAAACCAACAGGTGAATGTAAAGATAAACAGATCATTTTAATAACTCTTTCTATGCTATGTTAAATCAACTCAATTAGCGTCTTGCTTATTTAAAATGCTGAGTCTGAGAGAAATCAAAATGGACACTTCAGCAACATTTTGTCTGGAGAAAGGCTGCCTTGGAAGTAGAACATGTAAAACTTGCTCCTTGTAGCGTGGAAACACCCACAGTGAATCACTTAACTATAATTTGAGATATAAATCTTAGCACGGTTTGGAAGGTCCTGACGGATGGATAACAAGGAAGGCAACCTTCTCTCACGTCACTGACTATTTTGTTGTAAGATGGTGAGATGGACCCTATCAGATCTGAGCAGGGTCCTCCCAGCCCAACATTCTGCCTGAGGAGGAGCCCAACTGCCATGTAGACTTACAACATGGCAATCTTCTAAGACATACACTTTAAAAAGTTAAGTCTATAGGCTAAGTACCTTTGGTCTCCCTTAATTACCCAGAATGAGCCTAATATTCCCAAATTTACCAAACCCTTTTGAGAACTCTTTATACTATACCTTGATCTAAATTATACCTATTTACCAGCCCCAATGGAAAAAAATGACTTTTTAAAACTTGTCCTAAAGCTACTTCTTTCATGATTCAACAGATGTTCCTCAGTTCTTCAAAGACAATCCATCTTCATCTATTGCAAATATAACTCTGTCCTTCATTAATATTTTATATAGTAAATTTTATTGCCTTTCCTAATCTGTATTTTATTGGCATTTGTTACATCCATACTAAAATTTGGATGGATGTAAAAACTCAGATGAATGATCTCCTTATAAAGATAGATTGCAGCACTGCCAAAAAGGAGAATGTAAGTTTCATGAGAAATGAGACTACTATCAACTATAGTCTCATTTCTATAGATTTTTTTTCGTGGTAACTGTCGATCATTAAATTCAATTAAATACAATCATTAAATTCAAATTGTGTGTGTGTGTGCACACAGGTGTGTGCAGGGGTTGGGGAAGTTGTCAATTACCCTTCTCTGAATTGAGACCAAAACAGGTAAACAGAGTTTCTATGCAGGAATTTTGTTTGTTTGTTTTCTTAAAGGAAGACAAATTTGGTGTTTCATATGTATTCATAATTTATTCTGTCATAAGTTTATTTTCTAAATACCACTTGGAGAAATTCATGTTATCAAAGAAACCAGAAATATTATAAATCCACTTTTAAATAAGATTCATTAAAGATCCATTTAGGTGAAGAATGGCTTATCAAATTTTGCTATTTCTTGCAAAGATTAACATTAAATCAACAACATGGAAACCATTCATTGATCGCTAATGAAATTCTGAGTTTTTTCTAGGAAATGTTTTTAAATTTTTTGTATGAGGAAGAATGCTGTATCTTTTTCCAGAGATTATATACTAAAATACGACATTACAAGGCAAACACAGCCAGGAAAAGACCAATAAGATCAACTGATAAGAAAAGAGCAATAAAAGTAAAAATAAGTAAATACCTTGAATATCAAGCTAGAAACCATAAATCAAACTTAAATTTGTGGAAAAGAAAAAAAAAAATTGAAGATAAAGAGAGCACTACTACTATTGTGGCTGATATTTTGGAGACTGTCATGACTTTTTCACCCCAAATTAGTATCTCTTTTAATGGATTTGCTGCATTCTTCAGGAGTTTTACATGTGGGCACCAAATATTCAGGTTTCCCCAGTGGCTCAGTAGTAAAAAATTGGCCTGCAATGCAGGAGGCGTGGGTTCTATCTCTGGGTCAGGAAGATCCCCTGGAGGAGGGCATGGCAACCCACTCCAGCATTCGTGCCTGGCGAATCCCATGGACTGAGGAGCCTGGCAGGCTAGAGCCCATAAGATGGCAAAGAGCTGGACATGACTGAAGCGACTGAGCAGAGCACACAGCAACAAATGTTGCCCGAAACCTACTGCGGCCTAGCCCCTTACTCACTGCCCTGCAGACTTCAAACTGTCACCCAACCGGAGGATGGCTCCTTTCCAGAACAAAAGATTCATCTGTGAACGAGACAGAAAACCCTACCTAGTGAATCTGAGATTTTGTCAGATTTTTTCCTATTGTTTCTATAAAGTTCTTTATGTCATACACAAGCAGAACTGGAAACTGGATAAGACCAAAATTAAGAATATAAAAAGATGCTATCTACAAATAAGCATGGGTAGACTATATATTCAAAAAGACTGTTGCCTGTTCATTGAGGAGACTCGCAGTAATACAGACCAGTGCTTCTGAAACTTAAAAGTGCTGATGAATCAATCACCCGGGGACCGAGTTAAAATACAGACTCCAATTCAGTAGATGGGCCTAAGATACTGAGTGACTGAGTGTCCAATAACTTCCCCAATAATGCAGATGCTGATGGTCTACGACACATTAGTAGTAAACATCTAGAGTGATAACTCAGTACAGACCTCCAAATAAATCAGCATAGGAAGAGCGAGCCTGCAAGGTTTTTGGAGGCCAGAAAGGAATGGCTTCAAGGAAGAACGGTGGGGGCGGGGGTTACTGGAGGGGGGTGGCGATTCCCCAGTAGGTGTGAGATTCTTTACATGCTCCACATTCCCACCCCCTCTAAACTGAGCCAGATAACTCTTGCCCATTGGTCTTTGCAGAACTCCTTTACCGTCTTCTTTTGAAGTCTGAGGGGGAAAGTATCCTACACAGGAAGATGGGAAAATACAGGAAATTGTGTATGAACTCAGAAAAGGTAACTAGCAGCAAATCTGGGATCTACCCGTAAGTGTTTGAAAATCTGTCTGCTGTTAGAAGGCTAAAAAGAATAATTACAGAGAAGCACATCAGCTCTTGTCAGCATTAAGAGAGGTACTTTTTTTCAATTGGAGGATAATTGCTTTACAATGTTGTATTGGTTTCTGCCATACAACAATGCAAATAGGCCATAATAATATATACATTCCGTACCTCTTCAGCCTCCCTCGCCCCTCCCATCCCACCCTTCTAGGTCATCAGAGTACCAGGCTGGGCTCCCTGTGTTTTATAGCATTGCCACTAAGAGAGGTACTTTTAAACAAACAAGCATGGTGGAGAGAATTAAGTTGCTGAACAAAGGGTGAAAGCTCAGATCAATCACAGGGGATGCTGACAGGCAGGCTTTGGAGAAATCTTGAGTAGGCGCACTCTTCGTCCCTCCTAATGCTGATAGTCTAGGAATCTGTGCCCATTTACAGGGAGAAAAGACAAATTAGATCACTAAAAAGGAATTGAGGCTCTCTGGTAGTTATTGCTAAGCACAGCAAATGTGAAGTAAACTGGACAAGATCACTGGTTCCCAGATGTCTAGATTTCATAAATCAACACATATAAAATCATGAAAACCACCTGAGTGTCCAACTTTTTATTTTACTATAAAAGAATATGAACACATGCCCACAAAAGATTAATCTATCTACTAATGTCTAATTTCATAAGCCACAAGAATATAATCTCAAAATGAAATCCTTTAAGTTGAATTTAGCCCAGTGAACACCTGTTAACTTCGTACTTATTTTTCTCATTTTCCACACTTCCTATAATAATTAAGGTTAATTATTAAGATTCTTTGTCTTAAGGCTGATTGCATGTTAAAAAAAAAAAAAAAACTTTCATTGTGGTATCATTGGTAAAAATGAGGCTCTGCCCTTCTGAGTTCAGATCAAAGACAAAGGTTCTCCCTTGCTGCCACTCAGACTTGCCACTGTCGTTGTTGGAGCATAAATTCATCTTTCTTATCCCAGTAACTGATCCATAAACTTAACTCCATTACTCCACCCTGAATGAGTCAGAGCTTGCTTAGGACTTGAAATCTACATCTCTGAAGTTGAAAATATCCTCCTGATCTACTCTTTCTTAGAACTAGAAAAGAAGGTGCCAGCAATGCAAAAATACCATCTGTGAACAGGGATTCAAATTTAATTTTGCATTTTCTTTATACATGAAATTTAAATGACTGTTTCACCATTTAAATCAAGATTTTTCTTTTCCTGTTTTGAGGATTAGACACCTTGATTTAAAAAAAAACACAAGTATGTGTATTTATTTACTTGTTGTTGTTTAGCTGCTAAATTGTGTCTCTTTTGCGAACCCATGGACTGCAGCCTCCCAGGCTGCTCTGTCCACAGGATTTCCCAGGCAAGAATACTGGAGTGAAAAAAAGAATACTGGAGTGTGTTGCCATTTCCTTCTCCAGGAGATCTTCCCAACTGAACCCTCCTCTCCCGCCTTGCTGGCAGATTCTTTATCACTGAGCCACGAGGGAGGCCCCATTTAGTTGTTACTATTGTGTAAAAGAAAATATTCAGTGTTTAATTCAGTTTATTGATGAGGAAAAATGAAGTGGATACATCATTTTTTTTAATTCTTAAAACTGTTAATGACAGTGAAGACTATAACATTCTGCTTTTTACATAATTCTAAGAAACTATTTACCTTTATGAAAAAAAGCCTATATTATTTAGTATTATTGCCAATACCTACCAGTAACAACCTAAGTCTTTAATACCAAAATAAATCAATGTTATAAATATCAACAAATAAAAGTGATAGTAAAGCACTTTGTAAATACAAAGGTATACTTTCTTAAATGTTACAATGGTAAACCACAAGATTTATTTTTTAGAACACGGCAAGACATTTTTAAAAAGTGGAGGTACTCACTTAATTCTCTATACTATACTGAGATATTTTAATTAGAGCCATCAACCTTACTTTCATCATGTTTGTACATATGTGGGAGTATGTGTAAACTCCTCACTGTATTTTAGATAAAGTATGACCTCATGTGAATGTATTTTTTTCGGCAAGGACTTACTGACGCTATCTGCCTATCTGAAAAATCTCAAGAGTTCAGACACCTAGATATTGACCTGCTGCTGCTGCTGCTAAGTCGCTTCAGTCGTGTCCGACTCTGTGAGACCCCAGAGACGGCAGCCCACCAGGCTCCCCCATCCCTGGGATTCTCCAGGCAAGAACACTGGAGTGGGTTGCCATTTCCTTCTCCAGTGCATGAAAGTGAAAAGTGAGAGTGAAGTCGCTCAGTTGTGTCCGACTTCGCGACCCCATGGACGGCAGCCCACCAGGCTCCTCCGTTCATGGGATTTTCCAGGCAAGAGTACTGGAGTGGGTTGCCGTTGCCTTCTCCGAGATAATTGACCTCAAGTGTAGAAATACACAATTTCTATACCTGTGAGGCAAAACTAGACGACAGTCCCTGGCAGGAAATGGAGTGGAAGTATAATAATCATTCTGACCATCTTTGACATCAATAGCCCGGGATGGACCTCTTGTGGTGAATTCATAGCTATTTTCTATTTCCCATGGTCACCTATTGACAGTGGATGCTAGGTGCATCATTTGATTCTAGGGCTTGAGCAAAAGCTGCCTTTAACACATTCTTGGCACTTGGTTATCTTTGCAAAGGTCAGGAATAACTAAATTGGAATGTGAAGGCTACCACCACCCACTTGTGAAAATCACAAAGACAGTACTAGATTTTTCAAGACTCACTTGAAAAACCGCACTTTTCCAAAGACCAATTTCTGTATCAAATTGAAACATCAACTATTCACTGGATCTGTACTTTCTTTACAATTAAAAAAAGTTAATGCTTGAGACTCCTAATTAAAAAATTAGAGTACTGGAGTGGGGTGCCACTGCCTTCTTGGAGAAAACAGAAATAGAACCTGCTTATTCTCTTCTTTATACAAAGCATTCAATCAGCCTGAGGTTAGAAGTGCCACACCCTAAGAAGGTGAGTTCATCCTGCAAGTCAAGAAAAATGAAAACTGCATTGTGCCTGTTTCACAAGAGGGCTGTGGTCACAGCCAGAGCCTGGCAGGCCGGATCATGTCCCAGCAATACTGCTGATCCAGGCTCTGCCTGCACCCTTCTCCTGACTGGAGCACTAACCTTAATTCACATGCCCAGCATCGCTGAATATTCATTCGTTGGGTCTGCATTAGTTTTCAAAGTGAGACATGAAGACCAAAGTCTGTTTAAAAACACATGTGTTTTAAGCAGGCCTGCTAAATCCCCTATAAGATACTGAACCTGACTGCATTTTAACCAAATACACAGACATGTTATTTCAAAGAAATTAACTCACTTCGAAAACCTAAAAGACTTGTGGGTAATACAAACCATGGCAGGCGGGCTGTTTGTGCTTTAAGAGAGGAAAAACACAGACTTCAAGGAAAGTAGGAATTTCATTTAGTCTTTACATTTACCTCCTGACAACGGGCATGCATCCTTTGTGGGTTGGAGGTGGGGGATGGGGTGGATTCCGTGTGGGAACTTCCAAGTAATTCCACAGTGGATAAGATAAGCCCCAAGCCCCTGATACAGGGCCTCAAGATAAACAGAATTTGGTTTGAAGCCCTGGGCCAGTTCAGGGGTAGGGGACAGGTCAAAGGCCCTACCAGAGAATGGGGGAAAAGGCAGGATAGCTTTCTTTCTCGGTTTAAAACTACTAAACTCAGTTGGTAAGGCCCCATTCAGTAGTACCTGGCTTTAAACTTCTGATTACGCTTCTACTTAAACCCTCTTTTCTCAGACCCCACACACGTCGCTAATTACAATAGACCCCAGCAGTTCTTCCCACCTACCAGTAAGCCTGGGGGCGGTACCAGCCCAGGGCAAATTCCGCTCTGGTCCGGTCAGCTAACTAGAGAAAAACCTCTATCTACAGTATTTTAAATTTGTCAACTCCGTTTCATTTCGCTAGTGTAGAAGATGTGTTTGCTTTTTAGATTTCAAATCGAATTGAAATAAAGTTTTCTAAACAGCAATGCCGGACTTGAGCTACACTCTCCCTCTAACAAGAATTACCCTGCAGCGTTAAACACTGCAATATCTACTGAAATTGTCACTGCTAAAACTTTGACAGAAAGGGGTTTTGTTTTGTGTTTTTTGTTAAAGGAAGAAGAGCTGCTTTCTCTTACTTCAAGTTTAATAACATAGCGAATAAAGGTACGCACTTTTAATACTTGTATTTTATGCATAAGAACCCGAGGAGGAGGCCACGGAATGGGAATAAATTTCATTAGGTATCCAAGAAAATATACTTTGTTCATTGTATTTACTCATCAAACCCTTTTCAAATGGCTGAGATCACCTTTTGCTGTACAAACTACGAATAAATGTAGCTTGAACTAGGGTCACTGTCGTCCAGAGTCGAGCCTAGGTTTTGGCCACCCAAGGCTGCTACTGCTTGATTTTATACGGGTCCGATGTATGGACCCAGGCCCTGAAGAGATTTTTGTTGAATCACCCATTAGCCCCCCGACCCTGTTTCGTCCCTTCTTGACCCTGTTTTAGTCCATTCCCGTAGAGCGACTTCCGCACTCCTGGGCGCCGACGCTCGCCCCAGCCGCCGCCCGGCGGACTTCACGGAGGCGGCGGCACTCACCATACGTCATGAGGCTGTCGCAGACTTCTAGTAAGCAATGCCACCACAGCGAGGACGTCTGGCTGTCATCGCTAGACTGCAGCCAGCCGCGGCCGGCCAGCGCGATGATGTCAAAGACGATGGCGCAAAGCAGCAGCAGCGGCAGGATCCACCTGCAGCGCTCGCAGGCCAGGCCGCAGCGCAGCATCTCGACGGCGGCGGCGGGGGGGAGAGCAGCGCGCGAGGCTCGGACACCGGCGGAGAGTGGCCCTCGAGCGCGGGCAGCGCGACAAAAGGGAAGAGGCCGCGAGGAGGCGGCTCTTGGAGGACGCGGCTCGGCGCTGGCAGCGGGGGCGCGGCGCCCGCCCCACCTGGATTCCGGTGACTCAGCGCGCGCCGCCCGGACCTGCTCGGCCGGCCCGCCTGGGCGCGCGCTGGGGAGGCGGGGCCGGCTCGGGTTACGGCGGGTGTGGGTGAGCCTAACCCTGCCCGCGAGCGGCCTGGAGCCTCGGGGAGCCACAGTCTCGTCTCCCCCTCTCACTTGGGCCCCTCACATCCGACGCTTTTCTTCTCAGTGCTTCAAGGTGTACACATCACAAGTTATGTATTCAACCCCTGAGGTCGGATCGTGGTCTGATTTACAGTAATACTGTATTTAAATTTCCAGCCATTTGAGATGAGCGTTCAAACTGGACATGGGTCATTGTTGCAATCTGCTTGAGCTCGTGTTTGAGCACGTGTACCGAACCGAACACTCGGTCCCTGACCCTCCCCAAGAGTTTCCCTGGTAATCCCAAGGGCTTCCCTCGTGGCTCAGATGGCAAAGAATCTGCCTGCAATGCAGGAGACCAGGGTTTGATCCCTGGGTGGGGAAGATCCCCTGGAGAAGGAAATGGCAACCCACTCCAGTATTCTAGAGTCGGATTCGACTGAACGACTAACACACGCGCGCGCGCGCGCACACACACACACACACACACACAGTCGCACTTTCTTTGAGTGCGTGTACCCAATCCAGGACCCTGTCCCTGACCCTCCCCTGCAGAGGTGGGCATTTCCTGTTGAGCTCCACCTTTGTACCTTGTATCTCGGTAGCTTCAGACTCTTAGCTGTTTACATCCCCGCCTTCTCCACTCCGGTGCCAACTCTTTGACAGAGAGACCTTATGATCTGTGTATCTCTGGTGCCGGCCCTGTGCCTGGTCTTAAAGGGAGCATGGTAAACATTTTATTCGCAAACACACTGAAATTAATAAATGCTAGTTTCACGTGGTGGAGAAGGAAATGGCAACCCACTCCAATACTTTTGCCTGGAAAATCCCATGGACGGAGAAGCCTGGTAGGCGACAATCCATGGGGTCGCAGAGTGAGACGCGACTGAGCGACTTCACTTCACTCACTTCATACTTTATCACTGGAGAAGGAAGTGGCAACCCACTCCAGTATTCTTGCTTGGAGAATCCCATGGACCTGGGAGCCTGCCGGGCCATGGTCTATGGGGTCGCAGAGAGTCGGACACGACTGAAGTGACTGAGCAAGAGAGAGTTTCAGTCTTGGAAGCGCTTCAACTGCTTCTCCAGATAAATTCAGGTCCTCTTAGCTGTCGTCCACTCCTTAGCCCAGATCTCTACTTAGACCCCTTTACTTCTACCCCTTTCATTTACTATTTTGAAATTTCTCCAAACAAAAACTGCATGTCAGCATGCAACCACTGCATGCTAAACCACTAAAGTCCCAACTCCAGTGTCCTGACTCTGTTTCCATCACCACGTAGCCCCTCAGGTGTGGCTAGCAGGGTGAGGTGCAGCTGGGAGTGATACTGAGGAGAAATAAGTTCTCAGTATCTGCACAGCCCCTCCTTGGGCAAATCATGAAGAATAGCCAATGAGGGTCATATCTCACCTTGGACCCCCAAATATATATTCCAAATCACTTTTTCTTTTCTTTTTATTGAATATTTACAATATTAGTTTCAGGTGTACAGCATAGGGATTCAATATTTTTATAGCTCTCAATATGCCAGAAAATTTGGAAAACTCAACAGTGGCCACAGAACTGGAAAAGGTCAGTTTTCATTCCAATCCCAAAGAAAGGCAATGCCAAAGAATGTTTGAACTATCGCACAATTGCACTCAATTCACCTGCTAACAAGATAATGCTCAAAATCCTCCAAGCTAGGCTTCAGCTGTACATGAATCGAGAACTTCCAGATGTACAAGTTGGATTTAGAAAAGGCAGAGGAACCAAAGATCAAATTGCCAACATCTGTTGGATCATAAAAAAAGCAAGAGAGTTCCACAAAAATGTCTACTTCTGCTTATTGACTATGCTGAAGTCTTTGTGTGGATCACAACACACTGTGGAAAATTCTTAAAGAGATGGGAATACCAGACTACTTTACCTGCCTCCTGAGAAACCTATATGCAGGTCAAGAAGCAACAGTTAGAACCTGACTTGGAACAATAGACTGGTTCCAAATTGGGAAAGGAGTACATCAAGGTTGTATATGGTCAACCTGCTTATTTAACTTATATGCAAAGTACACCATGCAAAATGCCAGGCTGGATGAATCACAAGCTGAAATCAAGATTGCCAGAGAAATATTAATAACCTCAGATATGCAGATCTCACCACCCTAATGGCAGAAAGTGAAGAGGAACTAAAGAGCCTCTTGATGAAAGTGAAAGAGCAGAGTGAAAAAGTTGGCTTAAATCTCAACATTCAAAAAACGAAGATCATGGTATCCAGTCCCATCACTTCATGGCAGATAGATGGGGAAACAATGAAAACTGTGACAGACTTTATTTTCTTGGGTTTCAAAATCACTGCAGATGGTGACTGCAGCCATGAAATTACAAGATGCTTGTTCCTTGGAAGAAAAACTATGACCAACCTAGACAGCATATTAAAAAACAGAGACATTACTTTGCCAACAAAGGTCCATCTAGTGAAAGCTATGGTTTTTCCAGTAATCATGTTACGAATGCGAGAGTTGGACCATAAAAAAGGCTGAGCACCAAAGAATTGATGCTTTTGAAGAGTGGTGCTGAAGAAGACTCTTGAGAGTCCCTTGGACAGCAAGGAGATCAAACCAGTCAATCCTATAGGAAATCAGTTGTCCTGAATATTCCCTAGAAGGACTGATGCTGAAGCTGAAGCTCCAATACTTTGGCCATCTGATGCAAATAGCCGACTCATTGGAAAAGACTCTGATGGTGGGAAAGATTGAGGGTAGGAGGAGAAGGGGATGACAGAGGATAAGATGGTAGAATGGCATCATCGACTCAATGGACATGAGTTTGAGCAAACTCCAGGAGATACTGAAGGACAGGGAAGCCTGGCATGTGGCAGTCCATGGAGTCTCAGAGTCAGACATGACTGAGTGACTGAACAGCAATACTCCATTTAAAAATATTATAAAATATTGGCTATATTCCCTGTGCTGTACAATATATCCTTATAGTGTATTTATTTTATACGTAGAAGTTTGTGCCTCTTAATCCTGTCCCTATTTTGCCCCTCTCCCTTCCCACTGGTAACCACTTATTTGTTCTCTGCATTTCTGAGTGTTTCTGTTTTACTTTATTCATTCATTCATTCATTTTTTTTAAGATTCCACATATAAGTTATAATATACAGTATTTGTCCTTCTCTGACTTATTTTACTAAGCATAATACCCTCTAAGTTCATCCATGTTGTTACAAATAGCAAAATTTCATTTTTAAATAATATCCCATTGTATATATATAGACAGACATATGTGTGCCTATATATATTAGCATATATATATCACATCTTTATTCTTCTGCTGATGGATAGTGATGTTGCTTTCATATTTTGGTTATTGTAAGTAATACTGCTGTGAACATTAGGGTGCATGTATCTTTTTGAATTAGTGTTTTCCTTTTCTTCAGATATATTCTCGGGACTGGAATTGCTGAATCATATGATAGTCCTATTTTTAGTGTTTTGAGGAACCTCTATATACTGTTTTTCATAGTGTCTATAGCAATTTACATTTCCACCAACAGGGTGCTAGGGTTCTCTTCTCTACATTCTCACAAACATTTGTTGTCTGTAGGTTTTGGGTTTTTTTTTTTTATGGAGACATTCTTTTCTGACAGGTGTGAGGAAATATCTCATTGTAGGTTTGATTTGCATTTCTCACATGTGAATTCCATACTTTTTCCATTTAAAATTAAAGAAGTGGAAAATGCATATCAGTGTTTAAATTTAGTCTCCTGTATTTCAGTTTGGTATCCTCAATATAAACAAAATACTGTTTTGCATTATGCAGTTCTCTGTGGCAATTTTCGAGGATGAATAAGATAAAATTATTGAGCAAATATCTGAAGCCACCTGAAATAATTTCCCCAGCCTTCATTTTACATAAACCAGATTCACATATTTTCATTAAAGGCAAATATTTTCACTTTCAAGGGGGTATTCTGCTGAGAGTTAACTGCATACCCTGTAGACTGTAAAGAAAATGTTCTCAGTTTTCAAAAGTAGTGAAAATATTTGTTTTATTAGCTGTATAATAAATTTATGAGGAATATCATTTTCTTACAAATCAAAGTACTGATTATGAGCCAATTTCAGGCGAATTGAGTGTTTCTTTGGTGTTTTAACCTCTTCAAATAATTTTGACTAGATATGACTTCTTTCTCTTGTTTCAGTAGATTTGAGGAAAAGAGCTATTAATGCTGAAGTGAAAGCAAGTAAAGTAGCTCCTCAGAATTTTTGGAAGAGACCCAAATTGACGCTGGTGTTTTCCAACAATAACGTACCTCACACATGATTCCCAGACTATGGAACCAGATAGCTCAAGCACAGATCCTTTCTCACGCTTGCTGTGTGACACTGGGCCACTTCGTGCTTCACTTTCCTCATCTATAAAATGTGCTTCAGTTTCCTTCCATTTCCTCACCCTACAGCATTGTTGTTGCTGTTGTTCGTTCAGTCGCTCAGTCGTGTCCAACTCTTTGTGACCCCATGGACTACAGCACGCCAGGCTTCCCTGTCCTTCACAATCTCCCAGAGCTTGCTCAAACTCATGTCCACTGAGTTGGTGATGCCATCTAACCATCTCATCCCTTGTCGTCCCCTTCTCCCCCTGCCTACAATTTTTCCCAGCATCAGGATCCCATTGTAATAAAAATCAAAAGAGCTGGTATCCATAAAATGCTCAGAATAATGCCTACATATAGTAAGTCATGACAAAAGAGTTGCTGGTGATGATGATGATAATTTTCATATAGGTTTTCCACTTTAATGAGATTGGAAATGGGACTTTTCATGTTCATAAGATGCAAATTCTATGTACGAATATTAACCAAAAGTCATTATCATAGACAGTGCAATCATTCATCCATACATATTCCTGAAATGCTAGCTTATAGTTTCCCAGGTGGCTCAGTGGTGAAGAATCTGCCTGCCAATGCAGGAGATGTAAGAGCCACGAATTTGATCCCTGGGTGGGGAGAAGAAGGAAATGGCAACCCACTCTAGTATTCTTGCCTGGAGAATCCCCTGGACAAAGGAGCCTGGCGAGCTACAGTCCATGGGGTGGCAAAGAATCAGACACAGCTTAGCAACAGGGCATCCATGCCGGCAATGGAGAGTAAACAGTTAAATTGCTCCCCCTACTGGATAACAGATGGATTGCAGAATATTCAGCAACTAGAGTGTTCCTTTAAAAAGTTTTTATAAATCTGACAGGTATATGGTTATATAAGTAATGAATGTCATAAACAAAAACATATAAATATATCATTTGAAAATGAAAATTCTTAGTTGGCTTAACCTCCTATCCAGAAAAACTAATAGTAATCATAGTAGTAACAGCTAACTCACATTTGCTGGGAGTTTGCTGTGTGCCAGTAAGTGTTTCGCACCCACCCTATGAGGTACGTACCCCTGTCGCCTTCATACTGAGAAGACTGGGCCACAAAGAAGCTAGTGGCTCAGTCCCTGAGTGGCCAAGCTGCACATCACCCTAAGCAGTTGGGCACCAGGGACAGTGTTGTTTACAACAGCCACCCATGAGAGTCTGGGAGATATTCATACAGAAGTTTCCTTCTTTCTCTTCTCTCCTTGCCCTCATAAACATCCAGGACACTGCCAATTCTCTCCCAAGTGAAAGTGAAAGTATTAGTTACTCAGCAGTGTCTGACTCTTTGCGACTCCATGGACTGTATGTAGCCCGCCAAGTTCCTCTGTTCATGGAATTCTCTAGGCAAGAATGCTGGAGTGGGATGCCATTCCCTTCTCCAGGGGTCTTCCAACCCAGGGATCAAACCTGCTCTCCTACACTGCAGGAGAATTCTCTACCATCTGAGTAGTGAAATGACCCCCGTGTAAGTTACCACGTTCTCACTAGTAAACCAAACTGACACCAGTGCAGTAGAAGAGACAATCACAAAACAAGCGCGGAACAGAAGATCAGTCGGCCGGAGTTCTGGTTCTTGCTGACCCCGTGTTTCCCCTCTCATCCTTGTCCAAGCTTTTCTCCCTGGCTTATGCAACCTTTTAATTATCTCTACTCTCTCGCTTCCTTTCCTTCCTCAGTCACCTGTATCTCCCTTCTACCTAGTGATGTGATGGCCAAAGTGAAACAACCAACTTCCTGAAGAAAAAAATCCTTGATATATAGTATTTGCCCATTTCTCTGGTGTAGATACTCCCCATGGCTGATTTTCAACTGCGAATTTGATGTCACTGAACACAGAGTTAGGAAGAATATATGTATAACCATCTGTCTCAAGCTTGTAAGAGCATACCACTGCATCTACCCCCAATACCCTCCTAAAACTCCTCTCACAAAGGTCCCCAGGAAGCTATTTGCCAAATCCAGTGTCTCACTGGCCTCTTGGTTGGACTAGATACTTTGGTATCTTCTTCCATGAAACTTTCTACTCTCCTGGCTTCTATAAAGATGTTGAGGTCCAGTGCCAAAGACCACTAGGATCACATTTATAGACAAATATGGCAGAAAGTGAAGAGGAACTAAAAAGCCTCTTGATGAAAGTGAAAGAGGAGAGTGAAAAAGTTGGCTTAAAGCTCAACATTCAGAAAACAAAGATCATGGCATCTAGTCCCATCACTTCATGGGAAATGGATGGGGAAACAGTGGAAACAGTGTCAGACTTTATTTTTTTAGGCTCCAAAATCATTGCAGATGGTGACTTCAGCCATGAAATTAAAAGACACTTACTCCTTGGAAGGAAAGTTATGACCAACCTAGATAGCATATTGAAAAGCAGAGACACTACTTTGCCAAGTTCCATCTAGTCAAGGCTATGGTTTTTCCTGTGGTCATGTATGGATGTGAGAGTTGGACTGTGAAGAAAGCTGAGTGCCGAAGAATTGATGCTTTTGAACTGTGGTGTTGGAGAAGATTCCTGAGAATCCCTTGGACCGCAAGGGATCCAACCAGTCCATTCTAAAGGAGATCAGCCCTGGATGTTCTTTGGAAGGAATGATGCTAAAGCTGAAACTCCAGTACTTTAGCTGCCTCATGCGAAGAGTTGACTCATTGGAAAAGACTCTGATGCTGGGAGGGATTGAGGGCAGGAGGAGAAGGGGACGACAGAGGAAGAGATGGCTGGATGGCATCACCGACTCGATGGACATGACTTTGAGTAAACTCCGGGAGTTGGTGATGGACAGGGAGGCCTGGCATGCTGCGATTCATGGGGTTGCAAAGAGTCAGACACAACTGAGCGACTGAACTGAACTGAACTGAACTGAAAATTAGATTTACTGACGTACTGGAGCAAGGGAGGCTGTACACCACTAAGATGTCTCAATGAGAAGGTGGGGGGATGGCTAGTAAGAAGATTTAGGCTTATACTGGGTGATTTCGAAGCATGTTCATGGGAGTGGTTGTTGTGTTCTGAGTTAACATTATGTCAGAAAGAATTGCATGGTGTTTTTATTTTTTTAGCATTCAAATCTGATGATGGGATGGTCTTGTTTTTGTCTTGTTCTACCACACAGAGTAAACTTTTCTGGTTTTAAAAGTCTATGAAATTAGCTATGCTCAGCTTTAGATCCCTTGTTGTTCAGTTGCTCAGTCGTGTCCGACTCTGCGACCTCATGAAGTACAGCACCACAGTGCTCCTTCACTATCTCACATTCATGTCCATTGGGTCAGTGACACCATCCAACCTTCTCATCCTCTGTCATCCCCTTCTCCTCCTGCCCTCAGTCTTTCCCAGCATCAGAGGGTCTTTTCCAGTGAGCTGGCTCTTCATGTTGGGTGGTCAAAGTATTGGAGCTTCAACTTCAGCATCAGTCCTAGCGATTATTCAGGGTTGATTTCCTCGGTAGTCTTGGTATTGGTTGCCAGGCCAACTGCCAGATGTGTGAGATGTTTTTACTTTCATGCTGGTTCTCCATTGCATCTTTCCATGCATCCCTTCCCTGTCTCCTTAATGTGCTAGTCTTCCTCTGCTTCCTGCCTTCATCCAGGGTTACATTCTCTGGGTTTCTTTCCTTGCACCATTTTCCCGTCCTTTCTATACATTTGCTTTGAGTCACATCACACAATTTCATGATTTCCACCCCTACCTACATACTGATGACTTGAAAAAATATGTAATCTCCAGTCCATACCTTTTCTCCATGCTCCAAAGTGAAGTGAAGTCGCTCAGTCGTGTCCGACTCTTTGTGACCCCGTGGACTGTAGCCCATCAGGCTCCTCTGTCCATGGGATTCTTCAGGCAAGAATACTGGAGTGGGTTACCATTTCCTTCTCCAGGGGATCTTCCCAACCCAGGGATTGAACCCAGGTCTCCTGCATTGCAGGCAGACGCTTTAACCTCTGAGCCACCGGGGAAGCCATGCTCCAAACTTTTATACTAACTTCCAGCAAGATGATATGACCCAGATTCTCCTTGGAACACTTTAAGCTCAACCAGTACAGAGTTCAAATGGCCCTCTCTTCCCTAAACCATTCGTTTCTTTCTGTAGCAGTTCCATCACCTTGGTCACCAAAACTAAAATTCCCAGATCATCCTTGACTCTTTCTTTTATATCCAGTACATATGTGATACTTGAAGATCTGCCACCTACTTCACCTCCCAAATATTTCTACAGTGCGGACTCCCTGCTGCTCCTACTCTGGTTCATTTGTCTTTACTGCCCCAGCTGCATTCTCACTGCTCTGCCTGTTGCCAGTTCTGAACACTCCCCCATCCCTCATCCATCTTCCACAAGACCCTTAACGTGAAACAGCTGAATGTGAGCCTGACACGCTCTTCCAGGACCCCTCACTGATGCTCCCTCACTTCTGTGGTCAGGAATGAGATTTCCAGAAGTGGCACACAAATTCCTCCACGGTCTGGCCCCTGTGAGCCTCTCCAGCTTCATCAGTTACCTCTGCTTTCTTTGCACTTTATTTTTCCTCTCACATACCCTCTACTTTCTGATGTTATTTCTGGAATACTTCTCTTCCTAGTTCCCACCTTATTCACCCATTTAGTTCTTGCTAAAGATCTGCTTCAGACCTCGTGTCTTCCAAGAAAATGGCCCTGAATCTTGACATATTCCCACGCCCAATCTAAGGTAACTATGTACTCTTTCTCTGTGCTCCCAGAAGACTTGAAGCATACTTATTAATCCCATTGTTTTATAATCATCTTTTTCTTGTCCCCATTAGATGGTGAGATTCTTGAGGAAAGTGATCATTGTCCTAATTGTCTTTGTACCCCCAGCACCTTTTCTAATACAGGTGTTAAAAAATTGCTTCAAGAATATATAAATGCATGAACGGCTATGTCAATAGCTGCCTTGGTCTTTCTGATCCTCAATGTACTCACGTATTTGTTGAGGTAGTTAAAGTAGCTCTAAAAAAGTAACGGTGTTAGTCGCTCAGTCAAATAGTTCTAAAAAAAAAAATGATAGTTGCTCAGCTATGTCCAACTCTTTGTGATCCCCATGTACTAGAGCCCACCAGGCTCCACATTGTCCTAATTGTCTTTGTACCCCCAGCACCTTTTCTAATACAGGTGTTAAAAAATTGCTTCAAGAATATATAAATGCATGAACGGCTATGTCAATAGCTGCCTTGGTCTTTCTGACCCTCAATGTACTCACGTATTTGTTGAGGTAGTTAAAGTAGCTCTAAAAAAGTAACGGTGTTAGTCGCTCAGTCAAATAGTTCTAAAAAAAAAAATGATAGTTGCTCAGCTATGTCCAACTCTTTGTGATCCCCATGTACTAGAGCCCACCAGGCTCCTCTATCCTTGGGATTCTCCAGGCAAGAATACTGGAGTGGGTAGCCATTCCCTTCTCCAAGAGATCTTTGCATCCCAGGGATCGATCGAACCCAGGCCTCCTGCATCCAGGTGGATTCTTTACTGTCTGAGTCACCGTAGTGCTAAAAGATAGAGATAAATTAAAAAATTCTAATTAAATTGAAAAAAATTTTATTCAGAACAGTAGGTGGCGGTAGAACATTGTTATTCAACATAGCATTTGCACAACTTAAAATCTATCAAATAACCACAGAAAAACTATAGTCACAAAGCAGGATTTTTAAGATGACTCTATAACCTCAGTTAATAAAATCGTATCCATATTGATTCATTAAATGCAACAGGTGTACTATACTGATGTAACATGTTAATAATAGGAAATTAGTGGTTGTTTATGGGAACTCTGTCCTGTTGCAAGATTTCTGTAAATCTGAAACTGTTCTAAAAATATTTTGTAGTTTTAAATGCTTCTATATTACTTGATAAATAATTTTCCTCATACAAAAATGAATAGTCCTGTATCAATTATTTTCCTCATATAAAATTAAATATGAAACCCCCAAATCAATAATCTTCAAATTTTAAAAAAGGTTTTAGATATCCAGTGTCAACCAGAAAAAAATACCAACCAAAAAGTTGAGAATTTGTTTTATTCGGTGGAAATTTTTAGGACTTAAGCCTGGAAGCAGTGTCCCACGTAACTCTGAGAGAGCTGCTCTGAGGAGGCGAGGGGAGGAGCCAGGTAATATAGAAGTTTTGCAACAAAAGACAGGTAGTCTGAACACAGAAGATTATTGTTAATTAAAGAAAAAACTAGATATCCCAAGTTAAGGAATTTAGCACTTTTCTACTTATGGGAAAACCCAAGAGTCTGGGCTCGCTGAAATCATTCTTTTCATATGCATCTCCATTCTCTGGGCCTGTATCCTGTGTTTTTCACATCCTGAGTTCTTCGGTGCTCACTGCTGGGAGTGGTTGCAGCCTGATGGCTACCAAATTATGCAGGTATTCTTCTCCTTCCCGAGTGCCCCTAGGGCTCGGGAATTCACATTTGAAGGGTCAGAATCTCTGATGATTATGACATTCTTGTTTACTGATATGGCAGGAAATATTCCATTTCTCAACACACATATATCATACATATGTATTGTATGGATTATAAATATATTTTGGTTTTAACAAAATTAGGATTAAAATCTACATATAACTAGGTATTCTGTTTTTTATTTCATATGTAAAAATCTGAATATTTTTAAGTTCTTGATACACCTTGCCAAGTGGCTCTTCTGTTTATACTTGCCACAACAGAATTTAATACTTGATTTGTCCTATCTTTGCTACCTATGATTAATTTCCCTGTCTGAATCTTTACATTTCTGTATAATACTGCATATTTATTCCCCCGGGAAACATTTATTGAGTTCCTCTCGTATACTCAGCACTGTGCCCGGAATTGGAGAAGGCAATGGCATCCCACTCCAGTACTCTTGCCTGGAAACTCCCATGGACGGAGGAGCCTGGTAGGCTGCAGTCCATGGGGTCGCTGAGTCAGACATGACTGAGCGATTTCACTTTCACTTGTCACTTTCATGCATTGGAGAAGGAAATGGCCACCCACTCCAGTGTTCTTGCCTGGAGAATCCCAGGGATGGCGGAGCCCAATGGGCTGCCATCTGTGGGGTCGCACAGAGTCAGGCACGACTGAAGCGACTTAGCAGCAGCAGCAGCAGTGCCCAGAAATAGTCTAGGAAGCTGGAAAGGATAAGGCCCTGTAGCCATCTACTCAGTACTTGGGGCTTGGGAAAGATACTGCCACCAAGTGATGCTGCTGATGCCAGTGCTGTGTGCTGTCCTAGTGAAGGGCTGTAGGCTAGGGGAGCAGAGAGCAGGGGGCATCACCAGTAGCCCTGGCGGAATCAGCACAGCTATTAAGAGTGGGACACAAGGCTTATTTCAGGACTGTTTTTTCTCTGTGCCTAAATATAACTCAATTCCAATTCTAAACCCCTCCCTGGGACTAATGTACCAACATATTCAAAGGGACTGTTGGCAGCCTTCTACTGAGGAGGGGTCAACTGACATTTGCTTAAAATCGCTATGTTCTGAGGAGTCTACTAAGTTATCCTACAAGTAGTGTCTTTTTAAATTCTCACAACTGTCTGTGAGTTAAAGCTGTTATACCCATTCCGCAGATGAAGAAAACTAAAACTGAGCTATTAAGTAAACTACTTTAGTAAATGATGGTTTTGACACTCTGGTTTACTTGTGCAATGTCCATGCCATATTCACTCCATCACACTGTTGTCATGATCTCTGAGTTGAGCTAAAGATGATGTCTTAGGCAAGCACAATGTTCAGAACCAACAAGGAAGCAGAGTTAGGGAAGGTTTAGTGTAGGCATATAATGCCACGTTTATGTAGTGGTTAAATCCCAACATCAGTTCCAAGCTTTGAAAGCCATGAAACAAATGAGAAACGAGACAGAAATAATAGGCTCCAAAATTTTCATCTAGAACCCAAAAGTTTAATTGCGGTTTAGTTGCTTAGTCATGTCCAACTCTTGCAACCCATTGGACTGTAGCCCACCAAGCTTCTCTGCTGCTGCTGCTAAGTCACTTCAGTCATGTCCGACTCTGTGCGACCCCATAGATGGCAGCCCACCAGGCTCCCCCGTCCCTGGGACTCTCCAGGCAAGGACACTGGAATGGGTTGCCATCTCCTTCTCCAATGCATGAAAGTGAAAAGTGAAAGCCAAGTCGCTCAGTCGTGTTTGATTCTCTGCGACCCCATGGACTGCAGCCCACCAGGCTCCTCCATCCATGGGATTTGCCAGGCAAGAGTACTGGAGTGGGGTGCCATTGATCTATGGGATTTCCCAGGCAAGAATATTGGAGTCATTGCCATTTTCTTCTCCAGGGGATCTTCCCGACCCAGGGATTGAACCCACATCTCCTACATTGCAAGCAGATTCTTTACTGCTGAGCCACTAGGGAAGCCCAAAAGTTTAATTAGAAATAATAAATGCTAACTTTTTTTGAGTATTTCAAGGTACATGGTACTATTCTTTGTATATGATGTATATTAATTTCTTTAGTCTCAAAACAACCCTGTGAAGTAGAAGCAATTATGTCTACTTTGCAGATAGAGATGCTGAAACATAGATAGCTTAAATTACATGTTTAACATCTTTCAGTAGCTTAGTGTGAAAGCTAGGAAAAGCCCAGACCAACCTTCTTGATCCAAGAACTCAGCATCACTGTGGAAATAACCAAAATAACAACTAATGCTTCTCTAGCACTTACTATGTACCAGGCCATGTTTTGAGAATACATTCATTTCTTTGATCCTCACAATATAATGAGCAACATATAACTGTTGCCTCTACATTACAGATGAAGAAATTGAGGCACAAAGAAGTTAAATGATTTTCCCCAGATAACACAGCTGGTAATTGGCAGAGCTGGGCTTCAAGCCCAGACATTTGGCTCCAGAGTTTGCACAATTAACTCCTGAAAACTCAATTTATTGTGCATATTCTTAAATTTATTGGAGCACATTTGAAATTTGTAGAGCATAACCAGCTGTCAATATATATTCTAAGACTCTAGTTATCTCTCCAAACCAATTCCAGAGTATGCTCACCCTTCCTTCCTCTCCCTTTCTCTCTCCACCTCTAGTACAAAGGTGATTGTTGCATGCCTGGAATAATAATTTTAGTGGTCATCCTAAAATGCAGGTTATATAATCTAGGTTTCTTTCAGCCTGGAAAATTTCCAATAAATATTCAGCTAAGACCTAAATGAGTAACACATGCCCTTAAAATACTCCTTTAAAAAATAGCCTTGCAAGATAGAGAAGAGGATGAGAAAGCACAGACCCAGGCTGAGCAGAATTGTATTAAAGATTACACAGACTTGCTTCTTTAGAAAATTGAAGGCATATCAGAGTTGTACTAAAAATTACTTAAACAACAGAAGGGAACATCACTGTTTGGAAGAATTTTTGTATTTAAGGTTTTCACTGTCTCTGAAATGGACATTTTGTTTTATTTGGCGTTTCCTGGGAATTCTTCCCAGCTTACATTTGACCCATTTTGTGAAGTCACTTCTGCCCATCCCATAATGACCTTTCAGGGCCCATTTGGTTTTAACTGCTGCTTCTTCATACATCCATATCATCTCCCAAACTGACCTTAAAACTTCCAAGAGAAGGTTTGCGTTCAGTCGCCCAATCGTGTCCAACTCCTCATGATCCCATGGACGGTAGCGCACCAGGCCTCCGTGTCCCTCACCATCTGTCAAAGGTTGCCCAAGTTCATGTCCATGGCATCAGTGATGCCATCCAGCCATCTCATCCTGACACCCTTTTCTCCTCCTGCCCTCAATCTTTCCCAGCATCAGGGGCTTTTCCAGTGAGTCAGCTGTTTGCATCAGCTGACAAAGTATTGGAGCGTCAACTTCAGCATCAGTCCTTCCAATGAATAGTCAGGGTTGATTTCCTTTAAGATTGACTGGCTTGATCTCCTTGCTGTCCAAAGAAGCTGCAAGAGTCTTCTCTAGCATCACAGTTCGAAGGCATCAATTCTTTGGCCCTCTGTCTTCTTTACAGTCCAGCTCTCACAACTATACATGACCACTGGAAAAACCATAGCCTTGACTATCCGGACCTTTGTTGGTAAAGTAATAATTTTGCTTTTCAGCACACTGTCTAGGCTTGTCGATCTATGACAAACCTATGACAATAAAAGGTTTATACTTCTCTGTATTCCTACAATTTGCACTTAATCTGTCAGGCTGTATCTCTCTGGATTTCAGGAAATAAAACTACCAAATAACAAACTGTTTTGCCATATGGATAGAGATAAAAAGAAAAATATGCTTAAATATATAAATGTTATGTAATATTTAGCACCTCTACCTACCCCTCTCCTTGTTTCAGGAAGTCCATTCTGCCACCATTATTTGACTATCTTTTAATTGGGGCTGGAAATGTTTTCTGAATTTTGTTAAAAATTCAAAGCAATATCTTTATCTGCCTGAAAAGGTACAGAATATATGTTAACATTTTGCATTTATGAATGATAAGTTGCAAGTAATTTTTATTTATACTTTTTAATACATTAATATTTTCTACAATGAATGTATTTACCTTATTCAGTTTTCATTATGCATCATAATTCCGTGGTTATAAAGCAACCACAGTTAAGTCAAGCATTCTCCTACTGATGGATATTTAGATTGTTATCTGCTTTTTGCCACAACAACTATCCTCTTGCATATTTCTGTAAATATTTCCTTGGGATAAATATCAGTGGAAATTATAGATCAAAGATGATATGCAAACATCATCTTTTGATATTTACAAATTGCCCTCCCAAAAGGTGGCACCTATTTTTATTTCCACCAAGAGGAAAATGCTTGCCAACATCATGCTTTCAATGATGTCATTTTTACCAGTCTGATAAGGGAAAAATTAGGCATCTCCTTGATTTGATTTTCAGCTTATTTTAAGTGAGTTGGAACATGTATATTGGACATTTGTATTTCTTAGTGATTTATGTATAGCACTGAAGTGTGCTATACACATGTGAAGTGCTTCTGCATACCAAAATTAGGGTGGCTACTACTCGGAGCAGAAAGTATGAGGAAGGAGGAATCTCTCTTTTATCTGAATTCATATTCAGTGCCCAAAGACCCACTACCAGAGCTGTTTCTTGTAAGATTTAGAGCCATCACTCACTATCTGTGGAGCACTGGTTCTAGGAGTCCTGTGGATACCAAAATATGTGGATGTTCAAGTCCCTTACATAAAGTGGTGTAGTGCACACAGCCTTCATGTCTGCAGATATAGAACCCAGGGACATGCAAGGGCAGCTGTCAGTGAGGCTGCAACCCAACTGCTGCTGCTGCTAAGTCACTTCAGTTGTGTCCGACTCTTAGCGACTCCATGGACTGCAGCCTACCAGGCTCCTCCGCCCATGGGATTTGCAAGAGTACTGGAGTGGGGTGTCATCGCCTTCTCCGGCAACCCAACTGAGCCCCTTCATAAAATGAACCTCACCCAGTTAAGACTCATTTACTTGCAATAAAACCCAAACTCCTTTCTGAGACCTAAAAGCCTTGTAGGACCTGGCTCTTGCAGCTCTTACCAACGCCATCTACTGCCACAACACCTCTCTCCCCAGGCTCTTGGGCCTCTTCACTGTCCCTCTGACAAACCAGGCATTTCACTGTCCCAAAGCTTTGCAGTTTCTCATCCCTCCGCCTGGAAGATGCCTCCTTAAGCTCTTCACATGCTCACCAGAGTCTCATCATCCCTCAGGCTTTAATTCATTACCCCCCTTAACCAATCACCCTATCCCCACCTCGTCAGTTACTCTAACACATCACCCTGTTTATTTCATTTAATATGGTTTGTGTCTAGAGGGTCTCTGAGCCCATGCTCAGACTCAGTGACTCACTAGAAGGACAGGGCTCAGAATAGCTATTATACTCAAGGTTGTGGTTTATTAAAGTGAAAAGATACAGAACAGAATCAGCGAAGGAAAATGGTGCTTGGGTGAAGCCCAGGAGATACTGGATGCAAGCTTCTGGCTCCTCTCCCAGCAGAGTCACGTGGAGATGCCATTCATTCTTCCAGTAACAGTGTGTGTCAGCACTGGTGAGCTACTGCCAACTAGGGAAGCGGTCCCGAGCCTTCGTGTCCGGGGCTTTTCTTGAGCATCAGTCACATAGGCTTGCAGTGCCCAACTGACTACCTACTACTCAGTTTCCAGCTCTCCTTGCCACAGAGGTCAGACTGACACAGCATGGCCCAAGGTCTCAAGCATCTCCAAACAGCCTTATCAGGCACCCTTATTGTACTGGCCCAAGGGCCAGTCCCCCTGAAAACAGGAATTTCCAGGGAACATGCAGGGTTTGAACAACCTGGGCCTGTTAAGCTAACCCCTTGCTCTACAGTCGGAAATGTCCTCGTTCGTTTATCCCTTGCTTCTTGACTACATTCCCCATGAGAAAACAGTTCCATGAAGGCAGAAAGACCTTGTCTATGTCCTCCCACGCTACACGGCCCAGCACCTGGCACAGGAAGGCATTCGATAGATACTTGATGAGTGAATATATGAATGACTAAATGAAACATTTGAATAAGTATTTACAAGTTCCTCTTACCTCTACTTCTTATAGGAGTTTTGTCACACACACATTGAGAGCTTGGAATAAAGTCGTAAAACATAACACTTTCACAAAGAAAAACAAGCCTCTAAGTTAAGTCCTCATTAGCATAAAATTCCAAGCATTTCCTTCAAGCAGTGTTTTAATTTCATAATTGTTTGACTTGGCATGAAAATTCTATCTAAATATGTCAGAGGTTTGAAAAATAATTTTGGCTTTATAATGAATCTCACTTTATTGCAGTGCCTGCCTTTCTGAAATTATACTAATAATTCTGCTTTAATGTTTTCTGAAACATTTATGAATTCCTTTAACTTATATTTCAGTAACATTTTAATCTTTTGAACTTCTTGATGCAGAAATATCTTTTTATCTATTGTCATAATTTCTTGCAATGTATTCCAGCAGAGTAAAAAAAAAAAAAGTCCTTCAATAAATGAAATAAGTTTCCAATTTAGAATATTTCTGCTTTGGGGGGAGGAGTGTTTTATGATTACATTCCCTGATGCTTAGTTTTTGCCATCTGCTCTTCCTGCTCATTATAAATGACAGGAGAACTCACAAACATGTAACAGATAAAAGTGATTTAAAATCCCTATATCTGTTTCTTTCATTGAAAAATGCTGCTAAGAAGACATTTATGATTATTCATGATTCAGACATGAACCATGGAATGAACTGGTCATATGTGACAGACCAATTTGTTTCCTGGACTAACAATTTTCTAAAGCTAATATATGCTGGAGTAGGATTATATTAAAAAGTTCATAGCTTCTTCAGCATTAAGGGAAGATGCTTAGGGTAGGGTTGATGACACAGAGGTAAGTAGTTTCAGCTGTATTCACTTTGTGGGTCTCTGTTTTGAGATGAATGATATTGCTAGAAAAAAGAAAACAAGATATGAGGATATATCTGTATGCTCTGTAGATTCACATAATCAGAATAATAAGTCCTGCTGTAGGAGAATAAAACCTACTGCGAACAATACATTTAAGCTCTAATTAAAGCCACAGTCTCATGATAAGCACATTACTCCTGTTTAGGCAAGTTAGGTCCTTTGCTTTTCAAAAAAATATTGCTCTGCCCTTGTAAGCCAAATACTGATATCAGTTCAGTTCAGTTCAGTTCAGTCGCTCAGTCGTGTCCGACTCTTTGCGACCCCATGAATCGCAGCACTCCAGGCCTCCCTGTCCATCACCAACTCCCGGAGTTCACTCAGACTCACGTCCATCGAGTCCGTGATGCCATCCAGCCATCTCATCCTCTGTCATCCCCTTCTCCTCCTGCCCCCAATCCCTCCCAGCATCAGAGTCTTTTCCAATGAGTCAAAGTACTAGAGGCCAAAGTACTAGAGTTTCAGCTTTAGCATCATTCCTTCCAAAGAAATCCCAGGGTTGATCTCCTTCAGAATGGACTGGTTGGATCTCCTTGCAGTCCAAGGGACTCTCAAGAGTCTTCTCCAACACCACAGTTTAAAAGCATCAATTCTTCGGCGTTCAGCCTTCTTCACAGTCCAACTCTCACATCCATACATGACCACAGGAAAAACCATAGCCTTGACTAGACAGACCTTAGTCAGCAAAGTAATGTCTCTGCTTTTGAATACTGATATAGTAGATTCCATATGAGCCCATGCGGTGCTGTGCACTGAACTCAGTCATATCCAACTTTTTGTGACCTCACGGACTGTAGCCCACCAGGCTCCTCTGTCCATAGGATTTTCCAGGCAAGAATACTGGAGTGGGTTGCCATTTCCTTCTCCAACTATAGACTTTGGTAATAATAAGAATCACTTGGGTGCTTATTAAAATCGCAACCTTCTAGGCTTCTTGCCTGCAGAATGTGTTTCTATAGGAAGGAAATGGTGTGTCAAATTTGTCTTCCAAATATTATGCTGGGCCAACAGGAAATGGCCTTGATAAGCCAGACCATATAGTCACTGACAATAGGTCTGGGTGTTTATTTACCAAGAATTCTGTGTGATTCTTGTGGGGAGAGAATGGGAATGCTCTTGAAGGAATCAATCCTCTTCCTCTGTCCCTTGGGACTGAGAGCATGTCTATTAATAGGAAGAGTTTCTACCTGGAGGAAACCATCTGCTCTGTCATAGGGAAAGGCCTTACCCAGAGAGTGAGCAAAAATCTGGCTTCCTTGATCCCCTGGGAAAGGGAACTCTCAGTGATAAAGCCAAGTCCTGGACAAACGGAGACCTTATCACTCTATCATGGAAAACCAGGCAAAGCAGCTTCTCCAGAGACTGCAGGACAGGAGACATCGATAGAAGGAACAGTGTGTGATATATTGGGTCCAGCCTCCTGCTGGTCTCCACTATTCAAAACTGTTTGTTTGTTTTAAATGTCTATTTATTTGGCTGTGCCAGATCTCAGTTGTGGTGAGAGGGATCTTCAACCTTAGTTGCTGTATATGGGATCTGGTTTCCTGACCAGGGATTGAATCCAGGCCCCCTGCATGGGGAACACAGACTCTTAGCCACTGGACCACCAGAGAGAAGTCCCTCAAAATTGCTTTAATAGAAGAGAGGCCTCAGTTCTTATGAATTCCTTTAGTCCCAAGACTTCCTCAGAGGTCAGCGGACACTTTGGGTACATATCTCACTTAGAAGGAGCTTGGGGCTGGTGCACTGGGATGACCCAGAGGGATGGGATGAGGAGGGAGGTGGGAGAGGGTTTCAGGATGGGCAACACATGTACACCCATGGCTGATTCATGGCAATGTATGGCAAAACCACTACAATATTATAAAGTAATTAGCCTCCAATTAAAATGGATAAATGTATTTAAAAATATTTTAAAAATTTTTGTAAAACATAAGAAATAATTGATGGACTTGTATCTATTCTTTATCAAAACACTATGCTCTTAGTGCCAGCCTCAGTGAGTCTGTTAGTTCCTGGAGTCTGTGTACAAGTCCCCTTCTCTCCCACACCACCCCCATTTCCAGCTGATAACCTCCCTTCTCTTCACCTCCCCAAGGAGTGAGCATGTGTAGTTCTGAGACCTGTCCTGCACAGCTTGATTCCAAAGCCCTCACAGCCTAATATAAAGCCGAAGAGAAAGACAGTCTGAGGTTGGAGGGACCTCATATGACTGGGAGTCCTTACTGAGGGAGGCAGGGAAAATTGCCTTTTTAATAGGGGCCCCTGGAGGTCAAGGGTCCAGGGACTTGCTGGAAGCATACATACCCAGACCATCAGTCGGGATTCAGAGAGAAGTCAGAAAGACCAAGTGTGTTACCAGAGGTGAGCAAAGATGGGGCTGTCAGGGCTAAGGAGCAGAGAGGTCAATGGAGAAAGAATTGAGAGAGAGATGCACGACTTCAGAGCACGGGTGCTCAGCTGTGTCGGACTCTGTGACCCCGTGGACTATAGCCCACTAGGCTCCTCTGTCCGTGGGATTTTCTATTCAAGAATAGTGGAGTAGGCTGCCATTTCCTTCTCCAGGGGACTTCTCCACCCAGGGATCAAACCCATGCCTCCAGCATCTCCTGCCTTATCAGGCAGATTTTTTTTACCTCTGCGACACCTGGGAAGCCCTTTGGGGCTTCAGTAGTGCAAGTTAGGGCTTCCCTGGCAGCTCAGTGGTAACAGCGGTAATGCTAAGGCACTTCAGTCGTGTCCGACTCTGTGCGACCCCATAGACGGCAGCCCACCAGGCTCCCCCGTCCCGGAGATTCTCCAGGCAAGAACACTGGAGTGG